>CM069867.1:71263119-71855619 GCA_036172795.1 Pelodytes ibericus
CCTACATCATATAAATTAAATCCTCCTTCTACCATATTCCCCAAGGCCGCAAGACTTACTTTCCTGAGTCTGACAAAGAGATAAACATATCTAAAATAGCTGTGGGGATGGGCGGCGATGGGCTATTGTTAGATCTTTTTAACGGGAATGGTGTAGCGCTGACATAGAAATTGACAGGAATACAAGAAACACGAAATTGCATTCCTGCTCTCCAGAGATGGCAGGTCACTAAGTGTAAAATTGCGTTTGTGTGAATGCACGGAGTTATCAAACCCAGTAATCCATATTTCTAGGTGAAATAAAATTCAGCGATGGAATCTCGTGCGTGCTTATGGAGAAAAAGAAAATGGATTTAAATTTAAAAAAATTAAAAAAACATGAATATTGTGAAGGACGCACAGAATCCATAAATAAATATCTGGGGCCATCCAATTATTTCTCTATAGTTTCCATAGGTTAGCCAGCATACGTAGAGATGTATACGCCCCCATCTCCTGGTGTGACTCAGTAATACCTAAGATAGACCCACGCAATAAATGGGTGTGACCCAATGGAAGGTTCCATACACTTGCCTGGTAAACCACAAAATTCTAAACTTGACAACCTTGAGTGACAGGTTCCCGGGACATGAGACGGTGGAGCCAAAAGGCGTTGTGGGATTAAATGATGCAGCTTGATGTCCTGCAATTTTGTGTCATTTTGCAAGAGCCTGGAGCTAAATTCTTTAGCAGCAATGCTGTCTGTGCACTGTGTATAGTCAGAAGGGGAGCCTGGAGAAATCCAAATGTGACTGGACACGATGCAGAGAAACAGGGCTGTTGGTAACTATGTAATTTGTGACAAACTCCACAAGAGGCCTGAAGATTTTTGAGCTATGCAAATAAAAATGTTATATCTCTGCAGTTATATGTCACACAACACCAAAATATTCATCTCTACGGCCCTTGGTCAATGCAAGGCTCCAGGAGCAAAAGAGTTTTTTATGTTGAAAATAACAGTAAAATGATCGGCCATTTCATATTGTTTATCTGTTTTAAGGAGTGTAACAGTAGATCGTAAAGTATATTACCAGAAAGTAAACCAATACCTACTTGTTCCCCTTCCTTCCAGACACTTGGGGCTTTATCCATGAAAAAGGTAATTGGGAAGGGAATTTGAAAAGTAAGCCCAAAGTAGCTAAGTTGGAAACTCGGGAGAATGTTTGCAACCTGGCTACTTTGGCCTTAAGTTTTAAATCACCTTCTCAACTCCGTGCGATTCCCTCTTTCATGAACAGGGACGTCATATATTAATTTTAGTGGATATTTAACAAAGACTTTGAGAAGTTACACACTGAGAGACCAGCCAGGATGGGCAGAAAAGTGATAAGAAGTAAATCAAAAGGAATAATATATTACGAAGAATAAAATGTACACAGTATATTGCCCAGGGCGACGGTGCTATCCCAGAGTGCATGGACAGCTGCTTGGCCAGTAATAGACCCTGTCGGAGGACGAGCAATCTCTCCCAGAGATGGAGTCCCAGGCTTTGAGTGGTCACATGTAGGGGTCTTTGAAGTTTTCACCCATGTCATATTGAAAAACAAGAGTCAATGGGTAAAACAGTAAGTGAAGTTGGAGTAATGAATCAATATGTCAGGGCCGGCTGAGAGAAGAGGCCCTGTAGCAAGCACTCATTGAGTAGAACGTCAAAGTAGGACTAGATAAAGTCTTCCATTCATGGACACCAGTGTTTGTGGCAGGGTTGGCGAAGGTCCATAGAACATCATTAAATTGTTTGGCACCATGAGCATTTTTGGTGCCGATTCCTGGCTGTGGGGAGCGGGTTTAAATAGCAGAGAAGCTCAATAGCAGGCAGAAGGGTGGATGAGACACGGAGAGAATGGACTGCAGCAGAGCCCTCAAGTGGTGAACAGAGAAAGTGAAGGCACCAGAAGACACAGGAGGGCAAAGATTCCAGTCCGAGAAGATCCTCACACTAAGTGCCAATGACCCTTCACTTTAATAAATCAAATGGCACAACTTTTCTCAACTCTTCTGGTAGACCACAAACTGGAATTCTATGGATTTTGCCGGAGAAGCTTGAAGAGCACTGATTTATTGCTGACTTTAGGAGCAGCTCCTTTATCTGTGGTTGGACAATGTCTGCCCCCACCAATATTCATCACACTCTGGAGAATAGGGGAGGTTCCTCGCACGGACACCTCCTCAAGACTTCGGTCAGAAGCAAGTTGGAACTAACTTCCATAGCTTTTCTATCATTCTTTAAAAGGCATCCGAGGCATCTCTACTGGCCTAGTCATATGTGGATATAAACTCTATCTCCGAAGACTCTAGAAGTTCCAAGCTGTCCCAAGACCTATTATCTCATCGAATACAAGTGAACTACTCGTAGAGAGATTTTGCCTTTCCTTGTTGTTTCTAGGTATGCTACAACACGTGGGGGACGTGGGGGGAAAATGGAGCCTCTAATTATGAAAGATTTATTTTGCTATTTGCTTATTCTGCTGTGCAAGAACCTTCACACCTAGCAGAGCCGGCTTTCGCTCACCCGCCTACAGTGTCAGTCAGTTTGGAAAATGCCAAGACGGTAATTAACACAGAAACATCAGTCTAGCAAAGTAGGTAGGACGAGCTGAACGATCATTTGAGAGCATTTTGCAGTTGCCATTGAATATCAAGCTCCTCAAGTGGCACAAATGAGGAAAAGCTTAAATGGAAGACAAAGCGCTTGACGGGCTTTAATTGCTTTTAGAGGAAACAAAAGTGTTCAGGAGACACAAGGTGAACCTGTCCCCAGGAAATTACTTCCCTGTCCTTTCCACCCTGTCAGTGTATATGAAGAGACACACACGTCTCTCTCTCTCCGTTCTACACTTGGATTGTTTGTTTTCTGTTAACATTCCATTTCTTTCGTCGTTTTTTATTCCTGTTTAATTTCTCTTCCTACTGTGATCCATCGGCAGAGAACACGCGCCTGGCGTGTGATGGGATACGGAGAGGAGATTTGACACACAGAAACATAGGGGGTTACTCACTAAAAGGTGAGTTACAGGTCGAGGTGGGATAATGTGAGTTGAACATTTCATCTCACCAGCTCAGCTGTATAAGGACACAATTGGTGAGTTCACTTAGCAAGGGAAACTCACCAGGTTTGTCCCTGCACAGTGTATAGCTAAATCGAGAGTTTGAGATGCTCTTGACTGAGAGGCTCCGGTGACCGTTTGTGTCTGCGTGTCGATCCTGTAAGATGGGAAATAAAGTGTGTGTGTGAATGGGAATGTGAACGTGGATACAAGTACTTATGTGAACAGTTTGTAAGAATAACAGTGAGAGAACAGGTCAGACAGTGAGGAGATGGGGGAGCCTCAGAAGAGTAAGGCTCGGCTGCAACATTGTCCATGGCAGATGTTTACTGGGATTGACAGAAAATGTAATGAAACTGCAACTTTAATTGCCACGGACAGTTTGCCTATCCTTGCAGAGGAGAGATACATGGGGGGCCTATTCACTAAAAAGTGAGTTGCAGGGGAGCTGCAGGTGAGTTTAGTCGAGATGAACATGTCATCCCACCAGTTTATCTATACATTGTGCAGGGACAAAGCTTTCTCGTTTGATTAGAGGGGGAAACTCACCAGATTTGTCCCTGCACGTAATCTACTTTGGTCATGTGTTTAGATTGAGAATAAAGTATTTTACTTATACAAGTTAATATATAAACACAGTTTAAACACATGCTTTAAACACATGCCAGGAAAGAAGGGCAATAGAGGAGAAAAGAAGGGGTTTGGTCAAAATAGGGACCGTCCCTCCTAAATAGTGACACTTGGGAGGTATGTAAATGAGTCCTTCTTCCGCATTTTAATTGACTCCTCACAAAGAAGACCCTTCTAGTGGGAAAGATCCCAGACAGTAGGAGTGTGTAACGCAGGAGTAGAAATGTAACACTATCAGCTTAAACAGGAATTAAAGCAAACGGTATAAACTGCGCGGTTTGAGCTTGGAATCAAAGCCATTGGCGGTCTTTGGATGCGCTCTGCATGCTCTGCCTTCTGTTACTCAAGTAAGAGGCACTGGCTTGAAAACAATTTATCATGTGAGCAAAGGAGCCATGTGACTTTTACTGCAAAGAATAGACCCTTAAAGCACAAAGCTTGTAAATCTCAGGTTATTTTTATTTATTTTTCTATTACACCTCAATTACGTAACCTTCATCGCTCAATACTGAATTCTCTGCCGTAACGGTGCAAGTTTCTAAATCAAAGATGATTGAGATGTCTTTCTCCCATTAACCCTTCACAAGCCCCCCAAAAATACATATATAAGTGTTTAGGAAAAACAGAAAGGAAAATCTCCCAAATGATCAACAGAGCACACAACCACAGATTGTCATTCCACCAGTGGAATAGCTGGAGTTTCCGTGTCATCCTGTATTTTTGGGGGCACATACAATTGTACATGCACCCCTGCACAATGTAAAATGCAAACATGTCCCAGAAAAAATATTTTGGACACATTTTCTTCTAAAAAATACCAGCCATACTACTGAATCCATTGATGTAAGATTCGCCTGCAGTCCATTTTTTAGCAACCTGCCGGTAACATACCAGCTGGCTGGGAACTCTAGGGGAAAACCTGTTAATATAATCAATATAATCAAATAGCAACTACCTGATTTCTTGGCTGTTTAGGGGACAAGACCCTTTTTTTTTTTTGCTTGGCATTTAAAAAAAAAATAAAAAAACTGTTCTATAATAGACGGTGTAATTGGATAATATTTCATTTGGTTTTAACAGCTACAGGATCATTTTATAAAAATGTTTATTTCATTTTATGCAGATTGGTTTTATTTTTAGGTAAAGAAATAGACAGCGCAGTAAGAAAGACAAGATTATTTACGCAGCTGTGAAACATAAAGAGGTGTTTGGAAATGTGTCAGAGACACATAACTGTCTAAAGATCCTGTACCGACCTGAAAGATTACCAAAAATGACAAGCTCCAGTTTAAGTAAAGTTTACTGTGCGTGTAGAGCATAACAAAATAAAGAAAACGATCTATACATTGTGTTAGCAAAACTGCAAGCAAATGGGCTAAATTAGGAGAAAAATGGGTTTTACATGTGTCTGGGGAGTCTCCTCTGTATGACATCACCTGTGGGACGGTATGCAAATGAACTGCTTTTCAATGGGAAATGTGTCATTTGCACAGGTGACATTATATACTTATAATAGATCATTAATCCACCATTAATGCAACAGTTACAAATAAAAATGCCCTATGTGTGCTACGGATATTATTGTTAATAAAATGATTAATCATACCGCAAACACGTGTTAATTACCGAGCTACATGTGATTTAAACAGGAGGCGGAAAAGTGAAATGAAACATTAGAGGCACTTGTACACTATTCATACCAATGTGACCCCTATCAGTGCTGGATGAACTTTAACTGATAAAGGACCAATTGTTTATAATGTGAGTGTAGCTAGAAATAACTGATCCATACATAGTGCATCTCGCTACGGCACAGGGTGCAACACCCCAGGGGGTGCCAGAGGCACTGGCTGGGGAGATCTAAAGATCAACCTTCACCAGCCCTATTTGTGCATGGGGGAGAGTAGATTAATGGCAGCGGTGTCCATCTAGTCTGAACAATTTTCTAAATACTTTCATTAGTCCCCAGTTCCCTATCTTATATCTAGGATAGCCTTGTGTCTATCCCAAGCATGCTTAAACTCCTTCACTGTATTAACCTCTACCACTTCTACTGCAAGGCTATTCCATACATCCACTACCCTCTCAGTAAAGTAATACTTTCATTAGTCCCTGGCCTTATCTTATATCTAGGATAGCCTTGTGTCTATCCCACGCATGCTTAAACTCCTTCACTGTATTAACCTCTACCACTTCTACTGCAAGGCTATTCCATACATCCACTACCCTCTCAGTAAAGTAATACTTTCATTAGTCCCTGGCCTTATCTTATATCTAGGATAGCCTTATACCTATCCCATGCATGCTTAAACTCCTTCACTGGAAGACTGTTCCATGCATCCACTACACTCTCAGTAAAGTAATACTTTCATTAGCCCCTGGCCTTATCTTATATCTAGGATAGCCCTATACCCATCCCACACATGCATGCTTAAACTCCTTCACTGTATTAACCTCTACCACTTCTACTGGAAGGCTATTCCATACATCCACTACCCTATCAGTTAAGTAATACTTTCATTAGTCCCTGATCTTATCTTATATCTAGGATAGCCTTATACCTATCCCATGCATGCTTAAACTCCTTCACTGTATTAACCTCTACCACTTCTACTGGAAGACTATTCCATGTATCCACTACCCTCTCAGTAATGTAATACTTTCATTAGTCCCTGGCCTTATCTTATATCTAGGATAGCCTTATACCTATCCCACGCATGCTTAAACTCCTTCACTGTATTAACCTCTATCACTTCTACTGGAAGACTATTCCATACATCCACTACCCTCTCAGTAATGTAATACTTTCATTAGTCCCTGGCCTTATCTTATATCTAGGATAGCCTTATACCTATCCCATGCATGCTTAAACTCCTTCACTGTATTAACCTCTACCACTTCTACTGGAAGACTATTCCATACATCCACTACCCTCTCAGTAAAGTAATACTTTCATTAGTCCCTGACCTTATCTTATATCTAGGATAGCCTTATACCTATCCCATGCATGCTTACACTCCTTCACTGTATTAACCTCTACCACTTCTACTGGAAGGCTATTCCATGCATCCACTACCCTCTCAGTAAGTAATACTTTCATTAGTCCCTGGCCTTATCTTATATCTAGGATAGCCTTATACCTATCCCACGCATGCTTAAACTCCTTCACTGTATCAACCTCTACCACTTCTACTGGAAGAGTATTCCATACATCCACTACCCTCTCAGTAATGTAATACTTTCATTAGTCCCTGACCTTATCTTATATATAGGATAGCCTTATACCTATCCCACGCATGCTTAAACTCCTTCACTGTATTAACCTCTACCACTTCTACTGGAAGACTATTCCATGCATCCACTACCCTCTCAGTAAAGTAATACTTTCATTAGTCCCTGGCCTTATCTTATATCTAGGATAGACTTGTACCTATCCCATGCATGCTTAAACTCCATCACTGTATTAACCTCTACCACTTCTACTGGAAGACTATTCCATACATCCACTACCCTCTCAGTAATGTAATACTTTCATTAGTCCCTGACCTTATCTTATATCTAGGATAGCTTTATACCTATCCCATGCATGCTTAAAATCCTTCACTGTATTAACCTCTACCACTTCTACTGGAAGACTATTCCATGCATCCACTACCCTCTCAGTAAAGTAATACTTTCATTAGTCCCTGGCCTTATCTTATATCTAGGATAGCCTTATACCTATCCCACGCATGCTTAAACTCCTTCACTGTATTAACCTCTACCACTTCTACTGGAAGACTATTCCATGCATCCACTACCCTCTCAGTAATGTAATACTTTCATTAGTCCCTGGCCTTATCTTATATCTAGGATAGCCTTATACCTATCCCATGCATGCTTAAACTCCTTCACTGTATTAACCTCTACCACTTCTACTGGAAGACTATTCCATGCATCCACTACCCTCTCAGTAATGTAATACTTTCATTAGTCCCTGGCCTTATCTTATATCTAGGATAGCCTTATACCTATCCCATGCATGCTTAAACTCCTTCACTGTATTAACCTCTACCACTTCTACTGGAAGACTATTCCATACATCCACTACCCTCTCAGTAATGTAATACTTTCATTAGTCCCTGGCCTTATCTTATATCTAGGATAGCCTTATACCTATCCCATGCATGCTTAAACTCCTTCACTGTATTAACCTCTACCACTTCTACTGGAAGGCTATTCCATACATCCACTACCCTCTCAGTAATGTAATACTTTCATTAGTCCCTGGCCTTATCTTATATCTAGGATAGCCTTATACATATCCCACGCATGCTTAAACTCCTTCACTGTATTAACCTCTACCACTTCTACTGGAAGACTATTCCATGCATCCACTCCCCTCTCAGTAAAGTAATACTTTCATTAGTCCCTGGCCTTATCTTATATCTAGGATAGCCTTATACCTATCCCATGCATGCTTAAACTCCTTCACTGTATTAACCTCTACCACTTCTACTGGAAGACTATTCCATGCATCCACTACCCTCTCAGTAATGTAATACTTTCATTAGTCCCTGGCCTTATCTTATATCTAGGATAGCCTTATACCTATCCCATGCATGCTTAAACTCCTTCACTGTATTAACCTCTACCACTTCTACTGGAAGACTATTCCATACATCCACTACCCTCTCAGTAATGTAATACTTTCATTAGTCCCTGGCCTTATCTTATATCTAGGATAGCCTTATACCTATCCCACGCATGCTTAAACTCCTTCACTGTATTAACCTCTACCACTTCTACTGGAAGACTATTCCATGCATCCACTCCCCTCTCAGTAAAGTAATACTTTCATTAGTCCCTGGCCTTATCTTATATCTAGGATAGCCTTATACCTATCCCATGCATGCTTAAACTCCTTCACTGTATTAACCTCTACCACTTCTACTGGAAGACTATTCCATGCATCCACTACCCTCTCAGTAATGTAATACTTTCATTAGTCCCTGGCCTTATCTTATATCTAGGATAGCCTTATACCTATCCCATGCATGCTTAAACTCCTTCACTGTATTAACCTCTACCACTTCTACTGGAAGACCATTCCATACATCCACTACCCTCTCAGTAATGTAATACTTTCATTAGTCCCTGGCCTTATCTTATATCTAGGATAGCCTTATACCTATCCCATGCATGCTTAAACTCCTTCACTGTATTAACCTCTACCACTTCTACTGGAAGACTATTCCATACATCCACTACCCTCTCAGTAATGTAATACTTTCATTAGTCCCTGGCCTTATCTTATATCTAGGATAGCCTTATACCTATCCCATGCATGCTTAAACTCCTTCACTGTATTAACCTCTACCACTTCTACTGGAAGACTATTCCATGCATCCACTCCCCTCTCAGTAAAGTAATACTTTCATTAGTCCCTGGCCTTATCTTATATCTAGGATAGCCTTATACCTATCCCATGCATGCTTAAACTCCTTCACTGTATTAACCTCTACCACTTCTACTGGAAGACTATTCCATGCATCCACTACCCTCTCAGTAATGTAATACTTTCATTAGTCCCTGGCCTTATCTTATATCTAGGATAGCCTTATACCTATCCCATGCATGCTTAAACTCCTTCACTGTATTAACCTCTACCACTTCTACTGGAAGACTATTCCATACATCCACTACCCTCTCAGTAATGTAATACTTTCATTAGTCCCTGGCCTTATCTTATATCTAGGATAGCCTTATACCTATCCCATGCATGCTTAAACTCCTTCACTGTATTAACCTCTACCACTTCTACTGGAAGGCTATTCCATACATCCACTACCCTCTCAGTAATGTAATACTTTCATTAGTCCCTGGCCTTATCTTATATCTAGGATAGCCTTATACCTATCCCACGCATGCTTAAACTCCTTCACTGTATTAACCTCTACCACTTCTACTGGAAGACTATTCCATGCATCCACTCCCCTCTCAGTAAAGTAATACTTTCATTAGTCCCTGGCCTTATCTTATATCTAGGATAGCCTTATACCTATCCCATGCATGCTTAAACTCCTTCACTGTATTAACCTCTACCACTTCTACTGGAAGACTATTCCATGCATCCACTACCCTCTCAGTAATGTAATACTTTCATTAGTCCCTGGCCTTATCTTATATCTAGGATAGCCTTATACCTATCCCATGCATGCTTAAACTCCTTCACTGTATTAACCTCTACCACTTCTACTGGAAGACCATTCCATACATCCACTACCCTCTCAGTAATGTAATACTTTCATTAGTCCCTGGCCTTATCTTATATCTAGGATAGCCTTATACCTATCCCATGCATGCTTAAACTCCTTCACTGTATTAACCTCTACCACTTCTACTGGAAGACTATTCCATACATCCACTACCCTCTCAGTAATGTAATACTTTCATTAGTCCCTGGCCTTATCTTATATCTAGGATAGCCTTATACCTATCCCACGCATGCTTAAACTCCTTCACTGTATTAACCTCTACCACTTCTACTGGAAGACTATTCCATACATCCACTACCCTCTCAGTAAAGTAATACTTTCATTAGTCCCTGGCCTTATCTTATATCTAGGATAGCCTTATACCTATCCCATGCATGCTTAAACTCCTTCACTGTATTAACCTCTACCACTTCTACTGGAAGACTATTCCATGCATCCACTACCCTCTCAGTAATGTAATACTTTCATTAGTCCCTGACCTTATCTTATATCTAGGATAGCCTTATACCTATCCCACGCATGCTTAAACTCCTTCACTGTATTAACCTCTACCACTTCTACTGGAAGACTATTCCATGCATCCACTACCCTCTCAGTAATGTAATACTTTCATTAGTCCCTGGCCTTATCTTATATCTAGGATAGCCTTATACCTATCCCATGCATGCTTAAACTCCTTCACTGTATTAACCTCTACCACTTCTACTGGAAGACTATTCCATGCATCCACTACCCTCTCAGTAATGTAATACTTTCATTATTCCCTGGCCTTATCTTATATCTAGGATAGCCTTATACCTATCCCATGCATGCTTAAACTCCTTCACTGTATTAACCTCTACCACTTCTACTGGAAGACTATTCCATGCATCCACTACCCTCTCAGTAATGTAATACTTTCATTAGTCCCTGGCCTTATCTTATATCTAGGATAGCCTTATACCTATCCCATGCATGCTTAAACTCCTTCACTGTATTAACCTCTACCACTTCTACTGGAAGACTATTCCATACATCCACTACCCTCTCAGTAATGTAATACTTTCATTAGTCCCTGGCCTTATCTTATATCTAGGATAGCCTTATACCTATCCCATGCATGCTTAAACTCCTTCACTGTATTAACCTCTACCACTTATACTGGAAGACTATTCCATGCATCCACTACCCTCTCAGTAATGTAATACTTTCATTAGTCCCTGGCCTTATCTTATATCTAGGATAGCCTTATACCTATCCCACGCATGCTTAAACTCCTTCACTGTATTAACCTCTACCACTTCTACTGGAAGACTATTCCATACATCCACTACCCTCTCAGTAAAGTAATACTTTCATTAGTCCCTGGCCTTATCTTATATCTAGGATAGCCTTATACCTATCCCATGCATGCTTAAACTCCTTCACTGTATTAACCTCTACCACTTCTACTGGAAGACTATTCCATGCATCCACTACCCTCTCAGTAATGTAATACTTTCATTAGTCCCTGACCTTATCTTATATCTAGGATAGCCTTATACCTATCCCACGCATGCTTAAACTCCTTCACTGTATTAACCTCTACCACTTCTACTGGAAGACTATTCCATGCATCCACTACCCTCTCAGTAATGTAATACTTTCATTAGTCCCTGGCCTTATCTTATATCTAGGATAGCCTTATACCTATCCCATGCATGCTTAAACTCCTTCACTGTATTAACCTCTACCACTTCTACTGGAAGACTATTCCATGCATCCACTACCCTCTCAGTAATGTAATACTTTCATTATTCCCTGGCCTTATCTTATATCTAGGATAGCCTTATACCTATCCCATGCATGCTTAAACTCCTTCACTGTATTAACCTCTACCACTTCTACTGGAAGACTATTCCATGCATCCACTACCCTCTCAGTAATGTAATACTTTCATTAGTCCCTGGCCTTATCTTATATCTAGGATAGCCTTATACCTATCCCATGCATGCTTAAACTCCTTCACTGTATTAACCTCTACCACTTCTACTGGAAGACTATTCCATACATCCACTACCCTCTCAGTAATGTAATACTTTCATTAGTCCCTGGCCTTATCTTATATCTAGGATAGCCTTATACCTATCCCATGCATGCTTAAACTCCTTCACTGTATTAACCTCTACCACTTATACTGGAAGACTATTCCATGCATCCACTACCCTCTCAGTAATGTAATACTTTCATTAGTCCCTGGCCTTATCTTATATCTAGGATAGCCTTATACCTATCCCACGCATGCTTAAACTCCTTCACTGTATTAACCTCTACCACTTCTACTGGAAGACTATTCCATACATCCACTACCCTCTCAGTAAAGTAATACTTTCATTAGTCCCTGGCCTTATCTTATATCTAGGATAGCCTTATACCTATCCCATGCATGCTTAAACTCCTTCACTGTATTAACCTCTACCACTTCTACTGGAAGACTATTCCATGCATCCACTACCCTCTCAGTAATGTAATACTTTCATTAGTCCCTGACCTTATCTTATATCTAGGATAGCCTTATACCTATCCCACGCATGCTTAAACTCCTTCACTGTATTAACCTCTACCACTTCTACTGGAAGACTATTCCATGCATCCACTACCCTCTCAGTAATGTAATACTTTCATTAGTCCCTGGCCTTATCTTATATCTAGGATAGCCTTATACCTATCCCATGCATGCTTAAACTCCTTTACTGTATTAACCTCTACCACTTCTACTGGAAGACTATTCCATGCATCCACTACCCTCTCAGTAATGTAATACTTTCATTATTCCCTGGCCTTATCTTATATCTAGGATAGCCTTATACCTATCCCATGCATGCTTAAACTCCTTCACTGTATTAACCTCTACCACTTCTACTGGAAGACTATTCCATGCATCCACTACCCTCTCAGTAATGTAATACTTCCTGATCCATACATTCTTCTAAAGCTGCCTGGAGTTCCCTGCATGTGAGAGCGTCGGGGGTCACATGACCTGGCACATCCAATGTCACGAAGAGGTTAAATACACACAAGTTTTCTGTTCATCAATTAGGAGAATGGGAGTTGCAATTTTGGAGGGATTTTGGTTGGACTTTGATGTCAAAATCCCCCTGTGTAGCTGAAATCACTGCAGGGGCAGTCGTTTCATACCGCCCTCACGGGTGTTCGTTAACGGGACTGGTAAGATTGCCACACCTGTTTAAATAACCCCATGCAAAAATATATATGTTTAAAAAATAAATAAATTAATTTCCCCTGTAGGGGGCTTTAAAAAATAATAATGCCTGAAAAAATGAACCCATTAATGGCAAAATCACTGCCTACTCCTCCTGGTACAAAGTTGGTGCCCCGTGAAAAAAATATACCTTCAAAGAATGTCCCATGAAGATCTATGACGCACTTGATCCCCATCTTCGGCCCATCTTTTCTGGATGTGATCTTCAATATATCATTATCTTCATTGCAACCTGTGCCCTCGGAGTGGCGATTTACTTCATTTTGGGACTTACAATGTCTAAGGAGGCTTGTTTTGAAAGGGATGTTTGGTTAGGTGGATTAATTTATTTATGGGAGGATGGCCTAGGGGCGAAAATAATAAGAGCTTAGCGGATCTTTGATATTAAAAAAAAAAAAGTGTGTCAGGGGGTGGGCAGTGATTTTTCTTGCCCATCTTCATGGGACTCAAAAGGTGTATATTTTTTTTTCAGGTTTCATTATTTTTTAGAGTTTTGTCCCCTACTTGGTTAAGTTAGAGATGGGGTGCTTGATATGATCCCATGGCGAATAGGGAGAGCCATGGACACTTGGGCAGCACCCAGTCCCATTTATTTACATGTCCGGGGGTGGCTGAATTTGTCCGAGTGTAGAGTTCTACATGAGCTCTCATTTCTAACTCCAAACTTCAGAGAAAAGATCCAAAAATCTTGTTTTTTCATTTGCGAGTTCCTAATTTTTCCCCTGCGCAGAGGAGTTTAATGCTGATTAAATATTCCCGTGAAAGCCCGTCATCTGGAGATTAGCAGCGTTTTTTTTGCAGTGTGCTGTTTGTACAAGCGATCCGATTTGTCTAAAAATATGTGTTGGAAAAGCGTAACAAACAATACCATATGTAAAAATGAACTTCATGTTCGCTCAATTACATTTTATCATCGTTGGCAGTTTCTTTGTAAGTTCTTTTAGAAGCATTAATCTGACAAACATTAACCATGTTATTCGTTTTACTTTAGACCTGATGTTGCAAACTGCTTGCGAGCCTTTATTTAGACAGAACAAAGTACGCTTGCAATTATATTGTTCACTGATAGGGCGGTTCTGATGGCTAAACGGGATTATAATAATAAGAATTTATGATGTTTAAAATGCTTTTTCTCCCGTTGTGGGTTAAAGTGCTTTTCTAATACAATCCAAATTGTGAGTTCAGCTCAGGTAACGTGACGGCATGCCTGATAAAAGAGGGAAGTCATGAGCTGATATTTATGGTGCGTCTGATTTAATGGGGCAGGGGGGTTCTGGATCATGGTGTAGGCTGAATCCATGGGAACCAAGTTTTGTGTTTATTCTGGGCACTGTCTGAAGCCATAAGCAAGTCTACCAAGATGTAATGTAAGGAGCCAGGATCTCTTTCAGGTACACAGGTCCTTGTGAATGTTTTATCCAGGGATACTTACTAAAAATATTAGGTTTGCGCTCCAAACTAGTCTACGTTTTTCTGATTATAGCATTTTTATAACAGTGTCCGAGAAATGCTATTGGGTAGAATTTAGTGCCGTAAAGTCATGTGGAAGCTTCCTTGTGTCTTATGTCAATAATCAAATAGTATGTGATACTCCCCTCTCGGTACCGGTTACCGCTCTACTTCTTTTCACGGCTTGGCTCCACCAAGGTCTTACTTTGATGATGAAATCCAGCACCCTGCTCCTTCTCAGCTGCCCATTCTAAATCCCCGGCCTTCTATCCCACCCCATTACATTTCGCTGCTTTCAGTTGTGTATCTTATCTGCCCTTTTTATTTCAACTTCTTCCACTTCAGTATCTCTGACCCTTCTACTTCAGTCCCCTCTCTTTCATTCTAGCTCCATCCCCTGCACTCGTCGAAGCTATTCCCTACATAGAGGGGCATTTACTAAAAAAAAACGCAAATACATTTTATGTGCAAAACTATTTTTGTGCTTTGCTCCTATTGCAATGTACTAAACATTTAACACTCAGACAGTACATACGTGCAAATTGAGAATAAAACCAGACAATTTTGCGAATATTTTTTTCTCCCTCTTTTGATAGCGCTCGCTAAAAGCTGGTGTAAATTTCACACGCAAATAAGAATTATTTTTCACAAATATCTGCAAAACTCTTTAGCGTGCACAAATATAATCACAATTTATTAGCGCAACCGGAAAAATGCACGCTAACTAAGAATAAACGGAAGAGGCGCAAATCAGGGAAAACAAGCGCAAAATGTTACAAATAGTCACAAATTGCTCCTTACTCATGTTTGACCAACTTTTTTCCCCACTGCACTTGTTTAGTACATGACCCCCAAAGTGAGTTGCAGGAGAGTTGAGTTGATCATTCCATCTCACTGATGTAACTATACAATGTGCAGGGACAAACCTGGTGAGTTTCTCCTGCAAGAAGAGCTCATCTACCCATGATTATTCATTCTCATCTTTAAAGACTTTAACAATGCATTATCCAGGGCCAACTCTACTTCTCAACTTCTAGCAGGTTAGTTCCTGTACAATGCAAAGTCAGGTCAATAAAACGCTTATGTCACCTCACTTTTAGTGAATAACTTCCTCTGCAGCCCCTTGATATTTTCATTTGCCACAAATAACCAACATCTCTCTTCTTCGGGATAATGCGATCATTTGCATGAATGGCATACTGTCACTATACTGACTGATGCCCCCTTCTGGATTTGGTTGGTATTACAGGGCATTTAATTCTTGCTTCTTTTACTACACCTTCCCTTTTCAGATTTGTTAATTTTTTTTTTACTTCAAAACTGTCAACTGTAACTTGGATGACATTTAAAATAAATTAAATCTGTCAAGTTTGGATGCATGTTCCAACAATTTCCCTATGATTTATGGCTGCCATAGAGAGGCTGATATTGATTTGTTAATTATTGTTATATATGCGCGTCTGTTAATTTAAGAAATTTGCTTTTATTTCAGTTTGTACACTGAGAGTACCGTGCTAGACGCGGGAAAACAGGAAACCAGTTGTGTTAAAATAATACTGTTTATTGAGACTATAACACAATTATGTTTTGTAATTGAGATTTTTCTTTTTAGATTCATTAATGCCTGAGGAAGGGAACTGGCAACTTGGTCTTCAAAGCTTGCAGTCAAACTCTCAGTTAATAAACGGTATCATTTTAACACTTACCCGTCATTTAATGGGCATTTTTGATCCAATGCTTGGTGCAAACGCAGTTAACGGTTGTGGTAAAATCATTATTGCACCTGTTTTAAAAAAAAAAACAGTGCTCCAAACAACGTAGAAACGGTTAACATTGGGTAAAAACCCTTTTTAAAAACATCCAATAGCAGGGCTGGGACCATGGTGGCTTCTGATTGGCTCCTTTAAGCATTTGAACTCCCAGCCCTACTTACCTATGATTTCAATCTGTGTCCATCAAATGAGGACGAATGTATTAGGTGCATGATATAGTGTTTTTTTTTTAAAGAGACAGTATCACTTAAACGTTGGTTTTACTGTGCAGGTAGAGTATAAACAACCACTGAAAATGATCTATACATTGTATTTGCAAAACTGCAAGTAAATTCCTAAATTAGGAGAAAAATTTGTTTTAAATGTGTCTGTGGCACGGTATGCAAATGAACCGCTTTTCAATAGGAAATGTGTAATTATACATCTCTCCGGGAAGAATAGTTCTTCTGCAAATGTCTTGAGTGTCAAATGTGGTCACCAGGTGCCAGGATGCTCTATGTGTCCTCCCCCAGAATATCATCCACACAGTGGCATTTTTTCATTCACTCTATGATTTATTTTGTTGTGACTATTTTTCACTGGTGTTATTTAATGCTGCCGGACTCCGTACAGGACCGGGTCAGTGATGGTTCTTTAGATGTGATAAAATTGTCGAAGTGATGCAGTCAGAATTCGGTGGCCATGTGGTTATCCCCCCCAACAAGTCCTTCCAAATGATCTACTATCTTGTGCTGTAAATACGCCCATTCTTCAAGGTGTAGTGAGCCACGGACCCATGTCTAGGACTATCCTGAGCATCTTATGGTGAGAAAGGAAAGTGGGACCCCCAAATATGAGAGAGACCAAGTCCGGGTGGAGTTCACAGGAACTGTAATATAGGTGAACGAACAGAAGTCTGGGCAGGTGACAGACGAAACAATACGAAGAAGACATACAAAGGTTGAACATAAAAGCCAGCTGATCAACAGTCAGGATTAAATAAAACAAAATGTTACAAAACTTTGATGAAATGGGCAACCTCAGAATTCTCTTCATAGCCAATGGTAAAGCTTCCCTGGATGTCCTACTGAATGGCTGTTTGTTAAACGTTGCACATTACAATGTTGGGATTATTTCAATGATTTGAAAATGTTCGGCCTTCATTGAGCCCTTCATTGGTTGCCTAGGATTAAGAGCTCAGAGCAAAAACCGTAAGGAATTCCCCCGCAAAGTTTAGAGTCTATGATTAAGCGCCTCTAAGCGCGAAATGCGTGAGGCAGCTGGCGCACTAAGTCTCCTACCTGCCATGAAATTTTTATATTTTTGCACGTTATTACTTTTGCTCTAATAAATACTCATTAAATCATTTTTCGTCCTGAGAGCGCCTCTCTCTTTTTTTATTGCCTGCATTGAAGAAATTGTGGCGGTTTCTAGGAGGTGGCAGATCCGGTCATTGGGAGGTGGGTCATATATATGGCGCCTATATTTTCCATTTTTTTGCTTTTTTGTGTTACTCTATTTATCTGCCCTTTATTGTCGGGGATGGAATAAAGTCCACTTCAGTTCATCTTTTGGGTGTTTTGATACGGACTGGGACCGGCTGTTACATGCCACCAACAGATGGGGTCTTTTTTTATGATTGTATTTATGTAAATTATTTTTTTAGGTCAAAGTTAGAAAAAGTGTTTTTTTTTCCATTATATTTTATGATTTTTTTTGTAGTAAATTATAAGATATGATGAACATAATGGTATCTAATTCTTATGACGATAAAAAAAAGCAACATGTAATTTGTGTGGGTACAGTATGTGAGAGAGAAGAAAATTACAGCTAAACACAAACACCCCAGAAATGTCAAAACAGCCCATGTCACCAAGGGAAAGTCAAGGTCAAAATGTCATGTCACTAAGTGGTTAAAGAGATGTATATCTCATCTGTATGACGTACAGTTAAACACACACATAACAAAAAAAAATCCCCCAAAAGCTCAGCTCTCCTGAAGAAGTTAAACACTGACTAGGTCAAATTGCATTGGAAATAATATATTTTGTAGCCATTTGTCTCAGTCTGTGATACATTAACTTTTTTAATAATTAGCATTTTTAATAAGTGAGCACGTGTTAATAAACAGAATATTGATTAAAACAATAGAGCTGTAACAGTAATTATAGGGTTAAATCAGTACGTGACAGGTTTTCAGTCTATGCATTTTGCAGGGTTTTTTCTGACTGATCCACTGGTTTTAAAACCAGATTGCTTTGGAAAAACCTAAGGTCTTTAGACGACCTTCTCAATGTGCCATTAGTCTGTGTTTAGCACTAATAGTCCTTCTCATATGGCTACTCCTGCCTTCAATTAAAGGAGGGGTGACCGTGTAAAATGTCCTCAATCATCCTTAAATAGATGTTAAAATCCACCAGGTTATTTTCTAGGATTTCTCCTTGGTTGTAGGTGAAATAAAAATAAATAAATGATTTTCCAGACGTTGCGTGTTCGATTCAGTGAGACCCATTAAAATAAAATAAAATAACGAGCACCAGGTATTCAGTGAAATGTGTTGGAAAACCTCTGCAAAACCAAGATCTGTAAACATGTAATGGGCAAAGGAAATATCCATGTCCGCTTGTTAAGTTTAAGTTTAGCCCTAGCTGTACTAGATCTGTACATTTCTGATGTTAAAGAGATACTAGACTGTTTTTTTCACTTGTATTATGGAAGCACAAGAAAAAAAAATGAAAAGGCCTTTGTATAAGAATAAACTGACATGTACTATATAAGGTACATGCCCATTAATCCTCTGACCGGCAGTCATCATGCTTCCCTAAGGAGAATCATGGCTGTGGCCAATGCTAGTGCAGACAGAGAGCTTTATTTTTACATCCCACCAACAGAGGGGACCTTACAGACCATGACCTGATGTGCGGGGGCTGAGCCACCACTCTGATTGGCTGAGCCAGAAGCCAAGCAGCTCGCTCAACTGAGAAGCAGAGCTCGGAGTCCACATGCGTGTATCTGGGGCGATAAAGTGTCAGGTTTACTCTGGGAATGTATCAAAATGTTTTACATTTTTTCTTTACTAAATGTAGCAAAAGTTCAAAAAGCAAACTTCAGTGAATGTTTATTTACATTTTTTTTACTTGCAGACAAGTGGGAATATTTATACATAATAAGTGACTTTTCTAGACTTTCCATCGCAGAGAATCTAAACCACAACAAAACAACAGATCAATGATCTGTGAATGGGTGGCTGCAGGGACCCCATAAATTAGTAGCCAATGAATTGCTAGCTGGAAGGGCCACTGTCTCCAGGCAGAATTGTTTATTGGTTCCAATGAGCTGCTGGGGACATCCCTCTTCGGAAGATCCGAAAAAGATCTTTTATTTGTATTTTAATTGTATGTTCATTCATTTGTTTTTGTGTTTGTAATTATTATTGACAAAAAATGAGTTTTACATTTTTATCCAAATTTCAGTAGTTGTTATGTGTTATGTTTGCACGTCTAATTTATCAGGTCTCGTTCCATCTGTAAGATCTTTTGTTTTCGGCATTTATGAGAAGCATCTTGTAAAGATCATTGAATTGGGCGTCTGTGTTCCTCTCCGCATGGCTCTGGTTTGTCGGTGACATTTGTGCTCTGATTTGATTGGACCTGTGTATTTTTTTTAGATCGACTAAATCAGTTTAAGTAGAATAAAAGCACACACATTACAGTAAGCTTAGCTAGTTTGCAACAATCTGGCTGCTTCTCTCACTCTGCTAACAGCTTGCCATAGAAACAAAGTATGCGTGAAAGAAGTTTGAAACGCTCCCAAAAATAGACATGATGTTTATTATAGGATTAAACGATAAGGAACTTTCAATCCATTACAGGGGCAACTGCAGAATTGTGGTAAAAAAGAGTTTATTAGTCTCTCTCTGCTTATTAACTCATCGTATTATGTGTACTACATACACATCCATGTACTATTTAAAAGTCTTTCCAACTGTCAGATTGTCCCACTGTCCTGCTTTTTGGGGCAGGGGTTTTTGAGTTCAGCGGGATTCGGGATTGCAATCCTGAATTCATTCTCCTGTGTCTGTGACATGCGCTGACAAGTTGAGTCATGGATTTTATTGTATTTATTCGTTAGCATTCTATGCTAGTTAGCTTTGTGCATGGGTTTTGTTTTGTTTTTTAATATTATGCTCCTCTTTGTACCTGCAATCCGGAAACTTGTCTCTGCCTCCTCTTTTCAAAAAACTATGACTTGATCGCATTTTATAGTTTGGCTTCTGCTGTATGATGCAGAGATAAATTAGTTATGGTGTGATTATATATAATGCATCATCAACAAAGGAACAATACTACCTAATTGAAACGTCCTATCCCAAATTGATCCCAATATTGATAAACGGCGGGGTATGACTGGCAACTTTTGGCCTGGGTGGGGGGCAAAAATCATCCCTCCTGATAACATAAGAGATAGACACATATAGACATGGAAGACAGATTTGCTGACAGATAAGGTACAGAGAGGGACAGACAGATAAGACAATTGCAAAGAAACATGTTACTGCATTTAAGAGTGAAAAATGGGGCAACCCCAGTCCAGTTAGAGAGATTAGAGAGCAGTCCAATTGCCAGATGCCCTCCTGCCCCGCTTTCCAGCCCTCACGGTGTGAGTCCGACTGCCTTGGAATCAACAAGGGTGACCTTTTTTTGCCTTTGAGAATAGAAGTTTCCCGGTTGGTCTTCTTTGTCATCTTCTGGATCAAAAGCTATGAGTGTACGGAAGGACTGAACTTTATGGACTACAATCTTTCTTCAGCCTAATGTAACAGTTCAGGGTTGGAGAGATATTCTAATCATCAGCCATCATGGAACTCGCCAACTTTAACAGAGGTCTGGTTACCTAAACCTTGCACCCACAATCCAGACCAAAGAGAGGAGGAGAGGCACCAAGCAAACACTTACTGGGGTAGTGTATTGGGATTCGGGATTGGTTTAGGGTACAAGAGGTAACTCACCATGTACAAACACCACAATCGTCAGGCTAATTTTATATAGCGTTAGTGATATTACATAACACACAAGCCATCTTTCGATGTATTTATTTTTCGTGCTGACGCTTTGCAAACAAGGCAGATGAAATTAAATTTTTAGGATGACATCAACAGATTTCAGGAATAAAACCCAATGCACCAGTGTCTAGACACTTTTGTTAAATCTAACGGCCAGAGGCAAAATACCAGAGAACAGGAATTAGATCCATCTGTCCCTTTCTTCTGCAGCAACTGCCAAATGGACCCAAGGTCTCTCGAAAAGAAACAATGTGAACACAGTGTGACCAGCACTGGTATTCGGCATGAGCAAAGGATCCCTGGGGTCTAACTGGGGAGTTGAGCATTTATCATAAAAGCCACCATCGTCCTTTAGAAATAAAAATAAAAACTTAAATAAATCCAATGTGACGTTTCTTTGTCGCAGATTTATTTTTTTAAATTAACAAAAACAAATGAGCCTAATAACAGAAAGATAACTGCAAGAAAGAATCACTCAGAATAAAGCTACGTCTCGGAGGTCTCAAACTGTGCACATCTGCATTTAAATGGAAAGACTATTTTTCTTATTAAATCCAATAGGAAATGATACCAAATAGAAGAATATTATTATTATTATTATTATGTTCCCAGTGTTTGGGAGAGGTACTAAAATTAACAACAACAAAAAACATAGAGAAATATTGCAGGTACTCCTCAGCAATAAAATATATAACGCATACGAATACGTAAAAATTTAGATTTAGATCTGCTTTTGACGATGGTCATTTTGCCAGCAGAAAAACCAACTGTCACTTCTTGTCCTGTCTAGCCAGTGCCAGCTTAATTTTCAAAATCACAGCTGGTACTGAAGTACCCGACTGATTTTAAAGAGGAACAAACAATTGTGTGGAGCTAACTTTATTAACTAAGAATTAGGATTTCTAGGGGAAATATATTAATGCATTTTTTTCATGGAAAAATATATAAGAAGCAGCACATTAATAATGCTGTTAAATGCATTAAATTGCATTTGATGGTTGGAGTGTCCCTTAAACAATAACATGGCAATCAAATTGTTAAAGGGGGTCTGTCAATCTCTACATTGCTTATACTGTAAATGTAGAGAAGAAAATCTATTCGATATGCAAATTTACTGGTTTTCTATTATAAATGTGTAATTTGCATATCAAGCCACAGGTGATGTCATAAGCAGGAGACTATACAACAACATTGAAAACATAGTTTTCTACTATTTTAGGCATTATTTTTCATTTTTATAGATATATTTTTATAAAATATCATTTTTTTTATTGTGTCATTTTACCTGTGTCTTCAATTTATATATTTGAATTTGTTTTTATTACATTTTTTACATTATGCACCGTCTTTTCTTGTGTTTCTCGTTATTTATGGCGACAAAAAAGGGGGTTGGTGCACCAAAACCGGAGAACAAACAGCACTATAATAGTCTGTCCTGTAGGATAATACCTACTCGCGAGGGCAAGTCCGTTTTTTGCCTGCTTACACCATTGCACCATTCTCTTTATATATATTTGTTCCATTTGGAAACCTTACTGCCATCATCTAATTTGATGGGAGTTGAGAGAAACCCTGAGATCCCCCATCTATATGGGACGTATGTATACTGCGCCAGTCCTTGTCAGCAGTGAGTACAGATATCTGGGAAGCTACAGATCATAATAACTCACAGAGATATTTTCCAATTAGTTTCATCCGTGTTAGAAGACAGTTTCGCTAAAACTCCTAATTAGGAAATACAGCTGTTCGACCCAAATTTTATAGGGAAACAGCCTTATCCCTTATGTTATGTTTCTCCTGCCATAGGCAAAGTCATTTCAAAATCTGCCCATGCATAGTTGTGTTATAAACTGAATTTCTAGTAACTTTGCTAGCTAAATAGTTAGCAGTTTAGGCCTTTATAACTAGTCATCGGGGTTGAACAGATTCTATTCGCTTTGGTATGAGAAAAATCCCAAGAAAGTGGGCAGGATACTTATGTTGTACAGGATCAAGAAGCTGTTTTACTAAAGGTTCACCAAAGCAGAAAGAAAATCTACTGTTTTTTTCCTTGTTCCATAAGCAGCCACCCCTCTATAACCTCTAGAAGTCCTTAACTCCTCCTACTTCTCATTCCACACATACAGCTGTATGATCAGCTACCTGAATAGATCTGACATTAACTCCTCCTACTTCTCATTCCACACATACAGCTGTATGATCAGCTACCTGAATAGATCTGACATTAACCCCTCCTACTTCTCATTCCACGCATACAGCTGTATGATCGGCTACCTGAATAGATCTGACATTAACTCCTCCTACTTCTCATTCCACACATACAGCTGTATGATCAGCTACCTGAATAGATCTGACATTAACTCCTCCTACTTCTCATTCCAAGCATACAGCTGTATGATCAGCTACCTGAATAGATCTGACATTAACTCCTCCTACTTCTCATTCCACGCATACAGCTGTATGATCGGCTACCTGAATAGATCTGACATTAACTCCTCCTACTTCTCATTCCACGCATACAGCTGTATGATCAGCTACCTGAATAGATGTGACCATAACTCCTCCTACTTCTCATTCCACACATACAGCTGTATGATCGGCTACCTGAATAGATCTGACATTAACTCCTCCTACTTCTGGTTCCACGCATACAGCTGTATGATCAGCTACCTGAATAGATCTGACATTATCTCCTCCTACTTCTCATTCCACGCATACAGCTGTATGATCAGCTACCTGAATAGATCTGACATTAACTCCTACTACTTCTCATTCCACGCATACAGCTGTATGATCGGCTACCTGAATAGATCTGACATTAACTCCTACTACTTCTCATTCCACGCATACAGCTGTATGATCGGCTACCTGAATAGATCTGACATTAACTCCTCCTACTTCTCATTCCACGCATCCAGCTGTATGATCGGCTACCTGAATAGATCTGACATTAACTCCTCCTACTTCTCATTCCACACATACAGCTGTATGATCAGCTACCTGAATAGATCTGACATTAACTCCTCCTACTTCTCATTCCAAGCATACAGCTGTATGATCAGCTACCTGAATAGATCTGACATTAACTCCTCCTACTTCTCATTCCACGCATACAGCTGTATGATCGGCTACCTGAATAGATCTGACATTAACTCCTCCTACTTCTCATTCCACGCATACAGCTGTATGATCAGCTACCTGAATAGATGTGACCATAACTCCTCCTACTTCTCATTCCACACATACAGCTGTATGATCGGCTACCTGAATAGATCTGACATTAACTCCTCCTACTTCTGGTTCCACGCATACAGCTGTATGATCAGCTACCTGAATAGATCTGACATTATCTCCTCCTACTTCTCATTCCACGCATACAGCTGTATGATCAGCTACCTGAATAGATCTGACATTAACTCCTACTACTTCTCATTCCACGCATACAGCTGTATGATCGGCTACCTGAATAGATCTGACATTAACTCCTACTACTTCTCATTCCACGCATACAGCTGTATGATCGGCTACCTGAATAGATCTGACATTAACTCCTCCTACTTCTCATTCCACGCATACAGCTGTATGATCGGCTACCTGAATAGATCTGACATTAACTCCTCCTACTTCTCATTCCACACATACAGCTGTATGATCAGCTACCTGAATAGATCTGACATTAACTCCTCCTACTTCTCATTCCACACATACAGCTGTATGATCGGCTACCTGAATAGATCTGACATTAACTCCTCCTACTTCTCATTCCACGCATACAGCTGTATGATCGGCTACCTGAATAGATCTGACATTAACTCCTCCTACTTCTCATTCCACGCATACAGCTGTATGATCAGCTACCTGAATAGATCTGACATTAACTCCTCCTACTTCTCATTCCACGCATACAGCTGTATGATCAGCTACCTGAATAGATCTGACATTAACTCCTCCTACTTCTCATTCCATGCATACAGCTGTATGATCGGCTACCTGAATAGATCTGACATTAACTCCTCCTACTTCTCATTCCATGCATACAGCTGTATGATCGGCTACCTGAATAGATCTGACATTAACTCCTCCTACTTCTCATTCCATGCATACAGCTGTATGATCAGCTGCCTGAATAGATCTGACAGTAACTCCTCCTACTTCTCATTCCACGCATACAGCTGTATGATCAGCTACCTGAACAGATCTGACATTAACTCCTCTTACTTCTCATTCCACGCATACAGCTGTATGATCGGCTACCTGAATAGATCTGACATTAACTCCTCCTACTTCTCATTCAACACATACAGCTGTATGATCAGCTACCTGAATAGATCTGACATTAACTCCTCCTACTTCTCGTTCCACGCATATAGCTGCATGATCGGCTACCTGAATAGATCTGACATTAACTCCTCCTACTTCTCATTCCACGCATACAGCTGCATGATCAGCTACCTGAATAGATCTGACATTAACTCCTCCTACTTCTCATTCCACGCATACAGCTGTATGATCAGCTACCTGAATAGATCTGACATTAACTCCTCCTACTTCTCATTCCACACATACAGCTGTATGATCAGCTACCTGAATAGATCTGACCATAACTCCTCCTACTTCTCATTCCACGCATACAGCTGTATGATCGGCTACCTGAATAGATCTGACATTAACTCCTCCTACTTCTCATTCCACACATACAGCTGTATGATCAGCTACCTGAATAGATCTGACATTAACTCCTCCTACTTCTGGTTCCACACATACAGCTGTATGATCAGCTACCTGAATAGATCTGACATTAACTCCTCCTACTTCTCATTCCACGCATACAGCTGTATGATCGGCTACCTGAATAGATCTGACATTAACTCCTCCTACTTCTCATTCCACGCATACAGCTGTATGATCGGCTACCTGAATAGATCTATCCTTAACCCCTCCTACTTCTGGTTCCACGCATACAGCTGTATGTTCTGCCATTTTTGTTGCAGGGACATATAATATTTGCATGCTGCCCTGAAGTGTGTATAATTCATATCTGTTCAGAGTGGTATAAGTTAATTAATTAAGGTAGTTCCTTGGAATCATCTGCTTGTTTGATTAATTAACCTGCTCTCCCCTGGACTCACTTGCATTCTACATTCTGCAGGGGAGAAGGTAAAATTTTTATATGTCCAGAAAAACACTGTCTGACCTGGAAACCCTAGCTGTATGCCTGAAAGGAACACACCTGCACAAATATGCTCTGTACAGACTCCCATGCAAACTACATATATATGCACACACACAGGGCCTGCCTTAAGTGTTCCGGTGCCCTGTGCGGGATTCCCCCGTGGCGCCCCCCCGTCTCTTTCACCCCCTATGTATGTGTCTCTTTCTCCTCCGATGTTTGTCCCTTTCCTCTTCCTTGCCATGTCTGTCTCTCTCTAACTCCCCCATACCTGTTCTCTCTCTCTCCCTCTGTTCTGTCATGATAAGGCCGGCCCTGCACACACAACAAGTATAGTTATCATTTGGGATGCCTTGATTTTTTGGAAAAAGACTCCTGACAAATGCTGAGAGCTGAACGGGAGGATCGGTAGAAGCTGCCAACCTGATTCTTTTTAAAGTAAATAAAAAGATTTTTATAATACAGCTATTCCAATCTAAATAAATGCATACATTTGGCTAATAATTTAGCTTTAATATAAAAAGGTAAGTCATTTTTGAGTGCTCATTTAATGACCTTCGAAACAGAATTTACAATCTACCCATGTACTTTTCAAATGCCTGCCAGAGATCAGCATTCATGAGGGTTTTTTTTATTATAAACGGTTAGGAATTTTTCCATATCGTAGATAAAACTTTTAAAAAAAATCATCTTTTTATCCATCAGGGAACATGTTTCCTTCAGAAGGCCAAATCAAAAGAATGAAAGGTGTGATAATCTCTGCCAACATTAAAACGAAAGTTATGTATTTTGTTTGTCAAGTGAGGTTTCGTATTGAAGATACATCCACCTTGTTCTGGCAGAAGCATCAATACATATATTGCTTAATTCTGGACTGAGTTCTCCATTGATTTTTGGGCTGTATCAACCATTCTGCAAGGTTTCAATTATAGTGGCATCAAAATTCATAGAGCTGCGCAATCAGCAAATTAAACATACAGTTAACAGGTAAATAACATCACCATAATGGAATAAAAGGGTTGCCCTGCTCAAGGGTCAATGACAATTTAGTACTTTGATTTCTTCGCCACCGGTTCAGTGCGGCCATTTCATCCCGGGCATTTCAGCCTGACTACCTAACCCTAATCCCTAACCCGGCCCCTAACCCCAAATGTCAGGGAGCCATGATGAAATGGCCGGGGATGAACTGTCGCCAATGAAGCAGCCGCGATGAACTTACTGTGAAGCAATGGCCCCCTCTGAATCATCCTTTTCCGCTGCTCAGATGGGCTTGAGCGGAGACTAACAGGAAGTGAAGCAAACTAGGCTTCCTGTACAAACATAAAACAAAATGGAGGAGAGAAAAAAGACTCAGAAGAACCGTCAGAGAAACCTTGACGTATCTTTTAGCGAAGATGGACATGTTAGGGTAAAAAGCACTAATAGTGCATTGGTATCTTAAACTAATATCTAATAATATTAAAACCTAAATGAAATATAGGCACCAAATATATAATCTGATGCAAAAGGCCAGTAAGGACACCATGTACATTCCAGAAAAAAGATGTAGATGAACTGGGGGAAACTTTAGGTATAAGAGACTTTGAAGGTCTGGAAGGCAGAGAAGAGACCAATGGAACTTGGCCGGACATTGGAACTACAGTAGGGAAGTCCTGTATTAGAATCAGGGGTCGACACCAGCATTGTTCACGGTGGACATTTAGTGGACCTTGCGATGGACTATTTAATGATGTTCTTGGGATGTTCACAGACCTTGCAAGGGACACTGATTTCCTTTAATGGACATCTTGCCAAACCCTGGCAAAAATGCAATCAGAAATTAAAAAGTACTGAAAATTGGGCTTTAACTTATTATACACCTTGCCATATCAATAAGTGGATGTCTCCTAGTTCCATAAGTAACGGTACACCATCTCCCCCACCATCTTTACCATTAAACATTACGAGAAGCCTTCACTGTGGGTACAAAGGAGTCTCCTGACACAGGATATAATTCGAGTTCGTCTTCATTAAATGTTTCCCACTGCACTACAAGTTTCCTCAAATACAATATAAAGCAAGACACACACTGAGACTATGCACTGATACTTAACGTCAAAGAGACAGAGTTTCTGAAGGCAGTGTTTTAAGTGCCATATCATGTATCACCCCAATGTTCTTGGGGTGCCGGTGAAGGTGGTCATTTTTAGATGAATTTATTTCCTGTATGACATAGATTGCGACCGAAAAAAATTCTCCTCAATCCCTGTCGCACGCACGCTGTGCGTGTGAAATAAGAGCTAGAAATGATTCTCAGGAGGGTGCCTTCTGCAAAGGAATATAAATAATTAAAATATTCATATGATGCTGGGTTAACGTTGAACAAGTTTTTTTTTTTAGAAATTGCTGATCTTGCGTTATTAAAAATAATAAAAACGGTCGCTAAACGGTTTAAACAATAATCACAAGTAAAGAACAGACAATGGGACGATAATATAACAGGGCAAATTTATAAAATATCATATTTTTTTAAAAATTCCCCAAAACAAGCCATGTTTATCAACATTAATGGAATCATGTTTACTTCTTTTTTTTTTCTTTTTTTTTTTCATAAATATCTAAATAGATACAATTAAAATGAAAAATTAAATAACTGATATTAATCAGATAATTAAATTATCAGATATTGGTGTTTTTTGTAGCCTTGGTTCATGTGACACCTTTAATCATTGTTTGTTTTGTTTGGACAAGGGCTGAATAATTTGTAGCAATTTTTTTTTAGGCGCTGTGACCCTTTTCTAGGTAACTTTATTGATTTGGGGATCACTTAGTTTGCTCTTTTAGATGGATAAGTCTCACATTTTTGCAGCATTAGACCTACATTATGTAATTAATTTAGTAATGTATTAATTATTACTGAGAATTGAAATGTCCGGTTATGACCCCATGAATTATTAATATTCAGCTTATTTAAATATAACCATCCAGGTGTATAGGAGTGTGTATATAACTATATATTTTTCTGCCCAGTAGTTTTTTCTGTCAGATACATTACTTCCTCAGTTGAGCATCACATACTGTTCCACTACAGCTGTACTTTTGCTAAATACAGAAGCTTTTTTAAGCACTGTAATTTATCTTTCAAGTCAGCAGAAATATGTGTCAAGAGCAGTTTTTACAAGCTGGAAATATAACAAAACAAATGTGAAAGAAACAAAAAAGAAATCTTAAAACTAAATTCAAGTACAACAATATTTCCTGGAAGATGTTTGAAAGGTCCCTTTTGTAGTTGGTTGTTAAACCCCTTAACGCATGTGGACGTATATATACGTCTTGAAAAGCATGGTCCTTTAGGAAAGCTGATCAAGTGAGGGTCTCGCTTCTGATTTGTCTAATGTTTTCTAATGTTGTATTCTCACGTGGCAGTGATGTGGTTTTATCTTAGTTTTTGCAAGTATTTTTTTTTTATAAAAAAAAAGTTGAGATCTAAAACATGCACAAGGTAAATAAATAAATCTAAATGACAAGCTTTTTTTTTTTTACTATTTTAGTCTACTTCGTTGCTGACCCATTGCTGTATTCATGTAGTTCAGAACTTTTAGGATTCGGAGCCTAATAAGATCTGCCAGGTATAAAGTGTCCCAACCCTGGTAAGGAAAGGTAGAGATCACTTGCTCCTGGGGACCCGAGGGGCTGCATCATTTGTAGATCTGCAAAACGCTTGCAAATAAATTACCAAAAAGCTCTTGAGCTGCTCTGAAGTAGGTCTCGCCCTCATGCCAGGACCACTTCTCTGAAGGAAGCACAAGTGAAGTTCAGAAATGGCAGGCCCCTCCCTTGTTACAATGGAAAATTTTGTTTCTTAAACTGTGTTCTTTTCTGTTATCACTCTGGCTTCACTTCCAGCTCAGTAAATACAATGTTTCAAATATAGCCGCCATTTTGTCTTGTTACGCCAGGTCATGTGACTCATTATTTTGTCCTGGCCTTGTCTACTTGCCAAGAAATCAAGACGTAATGTTAATTATTTTTTTGGTTACTGACCGCGGTTTACCCCTCAGTAACCTGCAGTTACCTATTTTAATGTATCATATGGTACTTTTCCTGCCCAAAAATGACCGGACGTTTTACTATCTAAAATCTGTATAAAAACCAATTATTAGTCAGTCGGCACAGAATTGGGAGAATAATGAGTCGGCATTAACAACAGATTGAGAGATTAACGTGTAACGATCAGGAGGGTATGTGATTTTATTATACTTATATTGCAAGTATATACACTTAACTTGATTTACTCTGCTTTTATTAATACGGATTATTAGCTATTTATATTGTCTAGATTCATTTATATTTAAGAAAATATTTTAAATACAAAATATTTACTGCTCTCTATTTTGTATTGTATTCTAAATTATTTGTATATAATTATATATATTTATATAAATATATATAAATATATATATATATATATATATATATATATATATATATATATATATATATATATATAAATGCAGAACTCTGAATATTTATACATTTTTGCTAAGATATTTGTAAGCTTAGTACTGCTAAATTCTAAGTAATTAAGACACTTTAGGGGGTAATAGGGGCACCAGCAGTCACAGTGGGGGGAAAAAAGGTTTAATAGCCCTTTAAATTCGTGGTCATGCCACAAAGTCTACCTGGGTAGTCCCAGTCCTTAATACAGGGTAATACAGATTCTCCAGGTGAGACCCAGTGAGTTCTAAGCTCCAGATGTTACTGTTATTAATACCTATGGCTATTATATTACACGTAGGATGATAATTCACTTAGTATTGACAGCAAGGTATCATTTTATAATTCTTTTTGCATTTTCACACTGTAAGAAGATATTATGTATCCCAGGATCATGAATAAATCTTATGAATCAACAAAACAGCCAGAAAGTTAATAACACTGAGATGAGCCCTGTAAGGATGTTTATTAGAGTTACAATATAACATTTGGTAATAAAATCCTACCTCCTGAATCCCCCTGTTAGTGTCACAATAGCGTCGGGTAGCACTTTGCAGATAATGCTCTTCACGAGCTCATTGATAGAGAAAGCTTCGGATTTGGATACAGAACTAGCAATGTCTTCATAGTACAGAAATCCTGCGAGGGAGACAGATATGAACATAACTCAGTCTGTACATCCCAGTTGGAATAATTCTCCAGTGCAGTTGAATGGGAGAATATTTCCAACTCAGCTACTTTGGCCTCAAGTTTGAAATTCCCTTCTTAATTTCCTGCAATTATCTCTTTGTTGAGTAGAACATTAGAGTAACACTGTTGTGACTTTATATCATACACCAGCCCCCAATATGGCTCCAGTTCACTGCGCACTGATGTAATTAGCTCTTGTATTGGAAATTACTTACCAAATTTCTGCATTTTTGTTAATTTTATATCCTGGTTACTTTTTATTTCTTCAAACGTTCGAAAACCCATTCTGTACCATTTCTCTGCGGTTTTCAAACCCACGCCAAAGACGGACGTAAATAACTGTAACAAAGCCAAATATATAAATATATATAAAGAGTTCATTTTCTACTAACCTCTTAGCGACAGGACTGTTGTGAAATGTGTGGACCATTCGTGGCCATGGTTGACCTATTCTAATAACAAAAAAAATGAATGGAGCTGTATAAAAGCGTCCATCCAGACCCCACTAGGAAATAGGTAAGGAGACATCTGTCCGCCAATCAGAGAGCTCCCTGCTTTCCAGACAGATATTGGCTGGTACTGAAACTGGTTTCATCCAATGGGTACAGGGATGCTCAAATTGTCTGAGAACAGACATGTTTACACAGCTTCATCAGGTTTTTTTTAAATAGATCTATTCATTTTTAATTGTGTTTTTTTTTATGGTCCCTTTGCCTGTGCCAAAGGTGAGGCATAGGTTCATCTCTCCCCCCCACCACACACACACACCTTTTTTGGGGGCCTTCTATGAAGGTGAGTTCGAGACGGGAGATTGAGGTGCACTTAGTCAAAGGCGAGGTAGAGGCAGTAGTCTATCTTCCACAAGGCAAAGAAGGCACTCGCCTAGGGCGGCACTTTGCCAGAGGGCTTCAAACATTTTTGCTCCCTCCCCCACTGTTCAGCAAGCTTTAGCTCCTTCCAATTAAAAGGGGGGATGGGGGCATGTAATGGACTGGTGGGGGTATGTAATGGGGGTCATGGTGGCATGTAATGGGGGTGATGGGGCATGTAATGAACGGGGTGGGGCCATGTAATAAGGGTGATGGGACATGTAATGGGGGTGATGGGGCATTTAGTGTGTATGCAATGTGGGTGATGGGGGCATGTAATGGGGTGATTGGGCATTTAATGTGTGTGCAATGTGGGTGATGGGGCATGTAATGGGGTGGTTGGGCATTTAATGTGTGTACAGTGTGGGTGATGGGGCATGTAATGGGGTGATTGGGCATTTAATGTGTGTGCAGTGTGGATGATGGGGCATGTCGTGGGTGTGAAATGTGGGTGATGGGCATGTCGTAGGTGTGCAACGTGGGTGGGGGTGCCCGAATTTTGTCTTCCTAGGGCAGCACAAAACCAAGATACACCACTGGGTAGAGGGAGGGTGAATTTAGTTAGTGAATAGCCCACGGTGGTCGTTGGAAGGTTACATTTTTGGTTTTATACTAAGTCAAATTTGTCCTCCCAACACGACCACCTTGAGTCTAAACCAAATTTAGCGAATAGACCCAAATACCTCTATTGTTATTTCTGTAAAAGACCCCTTTCCGCTGCTGTAAGCGAAATTTCCAATCCTCGTGCATTTTATTTGATGCCCCTGCATATTTTTATATACGGTTGAAACCCAAATATAAAATGTGGCCTGTTTTATTACCATGTTCTATAATAATCACATATAACACAATAATATTTTAATTATAATTCTACAATAATAACATCTACAGCTCATGCTAGACTGCTCTGCTCACTAATTCCATTGCTTTAATATAGATGTTCATTAATAGTTTGTTACTTATAAGACAAAATAAAAATTGAGAGCTTGAAACTTACTAAAAATAAAATTGTGCATTTTTTCTGCAGAAATTGTAATTTACTTTTTCATTAAAAGAGATTTGAATGGGGTATTTCGGAATTATTTGTTATTATGTGTCAGTCTTCTGTGGAATGCGTTAGACTACGGATTTCATTAAACATTCCATCAGCCGTGAGAGGAAAAATATTATAATTATTTCTATAACTTTCCGGGAATTTCCTGTATGAATCAAACACGTTAAAATGCCAAGCGAGTTATGTTTTAAATTCATATATAGAACGTTCCCTATTTGAGGAAACGTACCGTAAAGTGAATAGACTTATTAATGACAAGAATTACAATTATACAAGACTAAAACAACATTCTCTAAACTCAACTGCAAATCACCTTGTTTCTTAACTAGCTCCTAAAAACACTGCACATTAATTCTTACAATACAAGATCATTATAAAAAATGTAAAAATGCCTTTCTTCCACTAATTCTTACCTTGAATGATTTATATCGCTCGTCATTTACTGTTTCAAAAACCCTGACGCATTTTCCGTCTTCAAGAATTTCCTAAATGATGACAAACAATAACAATAAAACATAAAAGTGGGGGGAAGTAAAAAAAAAAAAGTGAGGCTTAAACAAAAAATATATATATTTACTATTATTTTAAAATTACACTAAAAATGCATCCGGCTTTAGTCATTTTCTTATTACTTTAATTTTGTGAAGGTAATCTGTCATCTAAACATTGTTTGTACTGGAAAAATGTAGAGCTAAAAAATGATCAAAAAAAAGGTCTATGTAAGCACAATTGCCGGAAAACGCATAAATCTATAGAAAAATGTGCTTGTGGGGCCTCCTGTTCAAGACTTCAGCTGTGACTTGATAGGAAAATGAACTACTTTCAATGGAAAACGTGTAATTAGCATAGCCAGCCACAAGGTGATGTCATAATCTGGAGACACTAGAAAACCAGATTAAGAACATATCTTTCTTCATTTATGCATGTTGTTTGCAATACTGCTAACACAATGTATAGATCATTTTGAGCATTTTTTTTTATTCTCTACATTCACAATGTGAACAATGTGTAGGAGACAGAGGGGGCTATTCACTAAAGGGTGAGTTGAGGTGAGATGAACATTTCGTGTCACTATTTTTACTATACATCGTGCAGGGACAGACATGGTGAGTTTCCTTCACTTAGCAAACTCACCAGGTTCATCCCTGCACAATGTATGGCTAAATTGCTGAAATGAAAGGTTCACCTCCGCTCACCTCATCTCACCTCATCTCACCTCATCTCACCTCATCTCACCTCATCTCACCTCTACTCAAATCATCTCACCTCCGCTCACCTCATCTCACCTCTACTCAAATCATCTCACCTCCGTTCACCTCATCTCACCTCATCTCACCTCATCTCACCTCATCTCACCTCATCTCACCTCTACTCAAATCATCTCACCTCCGCTCACCTCATCTCACCTCTACTCAAATCATCTCACCTCCGCTCACCTCATCTCACCTCATCTCACCTCTACTCAAATCATCTCACCTCCGCTCACCTCATCTCACCTCCGCTCACCTCATCTCACCTCATCTCACCTCTACTCAAATCATCTCACCTCCGCTCACCTCATCTCACCTCCGCTCACCTCATCTCACCTCATCTCACCTCTACTCAAATCATCTCACCTCCGCTCACCTCATCTCAACCCCGTTCACCTCATCTAACCTCCGCTAACCTCATCTCACCTCTACTCAAATCATCTCACCTCCGCTCACCTCATCTCACCTCCGTTCACCTCATCTCACCTCCGCTCACCTCATCTCACCTCTACTCAAATCATCTCACCTCCGCTTACCTCATCTCACCTCCACTCATCTCATCTCACCTCTACTCAAATCATCTCACCTCCGCTCACCTCATCTCACCTCATCTCAGCTCAGCTCATCTCACCTCCGCTCACCTCAACTCACCTCATCTCACCTCATCTCACCTCATCTCACCTCCGCTCACCTCCGCTCACCTCCGCTCACCTCATTTCATCTCACCTCCGCCCACCTCCGCTCACCTCATCTCACCTCCACTCACCTCATCTCACCTCCACTCACCTCATCTCACCTCATCTCAGCTCATCTCACCTCCACTCACCTCATCTCACCTCCGCTCACCTCATCTCACCTCCGCTCACCTCATCTCACTTCCGCTCACCTCATCTCACCTCCGCTCACCTCCACTCACCTCATCTCACCTCATCTCACCTCCGCTCACCTCATCTCACCTCCGCTCACCTCATCTCACTTCCGCTCACCTCATCTCACCTCACCTCCGCTCACCTCATCTCACCTCATCTCACCTCCGCTCACCTCATCTCACTTCCGCTCACCTCATCTCACCTCCGCTTACCTCATCTCACCTCCGCTCACCTCATCTCACTTCCGCTCACCTCATCTCACCTCCGCTCACCTCATCTCACTTCCGCTCACCTCATCTCACTTCCGCTCACCTCATCTCACTTCCGCTCACCTCATCTCACCTCCGCTTACCTCATCTCACCTCCGCTCACCTCATCTCACTTCCGCTCACCTCATCTCACCTCCGCTTACCTCATCTCACCTCCGCTCACCTCATCTCACCTCCGCTCACCTCATCTCACCTCCGCTCACCTCATCTCACCTCCGCTCACCTCATCTCACCTCCGCTCACCTCATCTCACCTCCACTCACCTCATCTCACCTCATCTCACCTCCGCTCACCTCATCTCACCTCCGCTCACCTCATCTCACTTCCGCTCACCTCATCTCACCTCCGCTTACCTCATCTCACCTCCGCTTACCTCATCTCACCTCCGCTTACCTCATCTCACCTCCGCTCACCTCATCTCACCTCCGCTCACCTCATCTCACCTCATCTCACCTTTAAGATAAATATTTCATAGCTTCAGGCAGCAGAGATAGGTTAATTTCTTGGTTAAACCATAACAAAGTCAGTGTTGTAAAACATTTACCTTTAAACAGTTTTTATTCTACCAGTTTATAGTATTAAATAATAACCATCAGCTCAGACACAAGCATTTGACATTCCCAACCTCTCTAATGGGTTAGTTGAACTTTGAAAATAAATCTACTTCCAGCCCCTCGTGACTCTTATTAGTTTTGAGGGTCTGCTCAATTAAGAGAGAATTCCAGGGAACGGAGATGAGAATTTCAAACTTAAGACCAAAGTAGCCGAGTTGGAAAAATTGTAGCGGAAAAGGAGAATTTTCCCCAACTCAGCTACTTTGGCCTGACGTCTGAAATATCCATCTCAATTCCTGCAATTCTCTCTCTTCATAGAGAAGACCCCTTTAGGATTTTAGCCAAATAAGTCTAAATTAGTCTCATGGATATCATTAAAACATATTATGCCGTCTACTGACCAACACGTGATCCGCGGTAAACCGACTACTACGGTGGGGAACAAAGTGCAGTTCGCAAAAAAAGTAGGAGAAATTTTAATTGAACTTAGTAATACAAACTTCATGTGGATAGATGGAAATATTGGTGGCACAGACATTTCGGAAAGATCCCACCTGCTTTTTCCCTGCAGACAAAAAGGGGGCATAATTGCCCAGAATTCATGGGTGGGGCTACATCGTGAAAAGGGTGGAGTCCTGTAGAGAAATAGGCAGGGCCTCTCCGAAGGTAGGTGTGGGTGAGGTCATTAGGGGGTTATTCCCAACCAGGGATTTCACAGGGAGGTACGGCAGGAAGGTGCCGAACCCTAGGGATCCAGGAAAGACTCTTCTTATCCATTGGTACGTCACAAAGTGCACCATCCGCTCATGTGTACACACCCTTTAATATAAGGAACACAGCAGGCTAACATCAATCACGTCTCTAATCATTAAATCTTTACCTCAATAATGGACTTCATTTCTGGTCCCAAAAGAGGGAAACCTTCCAAGTCTTTCATTGTCGCTATGGGAAACTGCAGGGATTTCACAATAGACGATGCTCTCAGGAAGGCCTTCCACGGTCCTTTATTTTCTAAAAATTCTTGTTTTTCTGCCAGAATGTCAAAAGCATCCTACAAAAGACAAAAAGATTTGACAATAAATCAAGCTTCCGACGCATGTACAGATTCCATTACTTTGGGGGGGGGGGGGTTTCATAACTGAGTGTAAAAAAAAAATAATTATATTTACTACTTCTTAGCTTTCATTTATATTTTTTAACCGGCCTGGAATTCTTTAATAGATGCTCGGATCATTTAGTGCAATTTCAGGTTTCAGAATAAGGTTAATGTTTTAAAAACTCTGGTGTCTAAAGCAAATCCGTGCGGTCTAAAGACTGTATGTGGTGTTTGGGCCAAATTTTGAATAGACTTGGCTCCATCCAGTTTGGATTCAGCTTATTTTATCATAGAGAGGGGGGGGGCGGGAAGTACCTGATTGTACAGGACCAAAAAGAAAATAAATCTCTGAACACCCAACAAATAGCTTCCAGGTAATAGACTGCCAAACCACCAGTAGTGTATCTTCCACAAGGCACTCGCCTAGGGCGGCACTTTGCCAGAGGGTGTTAAAGCACACATCTGGTGCTTCAAATATTTGTGCTCCCTCCCCCACCATTCAGCAAGCTTTAGCCCCTTCCAATTAATCGGGGTGATGGGGGCATGTAATGGCACGTCCAGTGGGAGTATGTAATGAGGGTGATGGTGGCATGTAATGGGGGTGATGGGGCATTTAGTGTGTATGCAATGTAGGTGCTGGGGCATGTAATGGGGTGATGGGGCATATAATGGAATGATGGGGCATTTAGTGTGTATGCAATATGAGTGATGGGGGCATGTAATGGGGTGATTGGGCATTTAATGTGAGTGCACTGTGGGTGCTGGGGCATGTAATGGGGTGATTGGGCATTTAATGTGAGTGCAATGTAGATGCTGGGGCATGTAATGGGGTGATTGGGCATTTAATGTGAGTGCAATGTAGATGCTGGGGCATGTAATGGGGTGATTGGGCATTTAATGTGTGTGCAATGTGGGATATGGCACATGTAATGGGGTGAGTCGTGGGTGAATGTCGTGGATGTGCAGCGTAGGTTTTTGGGCATGTCGTAGGTGTGCAACGTGGGTGGGGGGTACCTGAATTTTGTTTGTCTAGGGCAGCTCGAAACCAAGATACACCACTGCAAACCACCCATTAATGGAGGGGAGATTTACAACCCCAACAATTCTAAAAACGTCTCAACTCTTGCAGACAGCATCACTGTGCAGGCGTTCCGTTAGAATCTTCATACTAAGACTAAAATGGCTACTTCCGATGCAGTCAGCCCTGTTTGGGAGGAAGTTTAGTTTATGAATGGTGTATTTTTATTTAATGATTAAGCTAAATGTTCTATAAAAGGGACTCTGCCACTTAAGTATAATTTATACTGTGAATCTAAATAATAAACAACTAGGAAGCCGTGTCTATTGCTTAGGAAAACAAATCTCCTGGTGTCTCCTATTGATGACATCACTTTGTGGCCTGGCATGCAAACTACAGACATCCATTGAAAAGTGTTTATTTGCATAGGGAGCCAATAGGTGATGTCATAAATTAGATTGTTAGAAGGAGGTTTGCTGTTGAAGTGACAGGAGTAGCTTTCATTTGAAGTATTCTCCCCACCCTAATATTTTAGAGTTTTTACTTTGCTGTGAGTGCAGTGTGTACATGTCCTACGAATCATTGTCTTGCAGGGGAGAGGAAAGGTAACTATTTCTACAGCTGTAATTTGTCACCTTCCCTTGGTGTGTGATGTTAATCCCAGCCTCTTTCGACATCTTTCACTACTGTATCCAAAGGGCACACACTTTGAAAGGAGAGAGAGTCAAAAAATATGACTATAATAAAGCATCATTGCCAAATCGATGCTCGTTTAAATGAATTCTGTTTGTTGAACTCGCAGTTCTACATGATAAATATTTGGACTTTTCTGCAATAGGTGGAAACCTGACCAGCACAGGGTAGAAAGAGGATATCAGACAATCTGGCAGTTAGTGGCTTATCTATGGACGATATATACTCGTGTTGGAAAAGCAAACAGCTGCGGAGTGAACTGAACGACATGCTATACATGCAGTAGAAAGAGGGACAAGCTCATGCCATTGTACAGAGCGCTGGTGAGACCTCACTTGGAGTATTGTACAGAGCGTTGGTGAGACCTCACTTGGAGTATTGTACAGAGCGCTGGTACTCAGTGAGGTCTCACCAGTGAGGTACCAGCCCTCTGTACTCAATTGGAGTATTGTACAGAGCACTGGTGAGACCTCACTTGGAGTATTGTACAGAGCACTGGTGAGACCTCACTTGGAGTATTGTACAGAGCGCTGGTGAGACCTCACTTGGAGTATTGTACAGAGCGCTGGTGAGACCTCACTTGAAGTATTGTACAGAGCGCTGGTGAGACCTCACTTGGAGTATTGTACAGAGCGCTGGTGAGACCTCACTTGGAGTATTGTACAGAGCGCTGGTGAGACCTCACTTGGAGTATTGTACAGAGCGCTAGTGAGACCTCACTTGGAGTATTGTACAGAGCACTGGTGAGACCTCACTTGGAGTATTGTACAGAGCGTTGGTGAGTCCTTACTTGGAGTATTGTACAGAGCGCTGGTGAGCCCTCACTTGGAGTATTGTACAGAGCACTGGTGAGACCTCACTTGGAGTATTATACAGAGTGCTGGTGAGACCTCACTTGGAGTATTGTACGCAGTACTGGAGACCGTATATCCAGAAGGATATTGATACTTTGGAGAGAGTTCAGAGAAGGGCTACTAAACTGGTTCATGGGATGAAGGGTAAAACTTACCAGGAAAGGTTAAAGCATCTTAACATGTATAGCTTGGAGGAAAGACGTAACAGGGGGGATATGATAGAAACATTTATATACATAAAGGGAATCAACACAGTAAAGGAAGAGAGTATATTTAAAAGAAGAAAAACTACCACAACTAGAGGACATAGTCTTAAATTAGAGGGGCAACAAGTTACTTTACTGAGAGGGTAGTGGATGCATGGAATAGCCTACCAGCGGAAGTGGTAGAGGTAAACACAGTCAAGGATTGTAAGCATGCGTGGGATAGGCACAAGGCTATCCCAGATATAAGATAAGGCCAGGGACTAATGAAAGTATTACTTTACTGAGAGGGTAGTGGATGCATGGAACAGCCTTCCAGTAGAAGTGGTAGAGGTTAATACAGTGAGGGAGTTTAAGCATGCATGGGATAGGTATAAGGCTATCCTAGATATAAGATAAGGTCATGGTCTATTTAAAGTATTACTTTACTGAGAGGGTAGTGGATGGATGGAATAGTCTTCCAGTAGAAGTGGTAGATTGTTAATACAGTGAAGGAGTTTAAGCATGCGTGGGATAGGTATAAGTCTATCCTAGATATAAGATAAGGCCAGGGACTAATGAAAGTATTACTTTACTGAGAGGGTAGTGGATGGATGGAATAGTCTTCCAGTAGAAGTGGTAGAGGTTAATACATTGAAGGAGTTTAAGCATGCGTGGGATAGGTATAAGTCTATCCTAGATATAAGATAGGGAACTGGGGACTAATAAACGTATTTAGAAAATTGGGCAGACTAGATGGACCGAATGGTTCTTATTTGCCGGTGACACATTCTATGTTTCTATGTTTCTATTGCAGAAAAGTCCCAATATTTATCATGTAGAACTGCGAGTTCAACAAACAGAAAAGACAGAAAGTGTTAGCGGCTGTAAAATGGTGCAGCCCATTGAGAAAGATTTTTTAACAAAATGCCTTGTGTGCTGCTACCTCTATAGACTTAACACTGGCCTCACGCCAATCTCTTACTGGCCTGCCAGTAGCACACAGGATGGTTGGCAACCTTACTTCTTGGACAGTGACCATTTTCTTTCCGCTTGCCAGTGGTGTATTTAGGTTTCGTGGTGCTTAATTCATGCCCTCCCCAATCCTCCTTTGTCGTACTCCTTCCTCTCCAGATTACAACCTCTCCTTTCCACTTCACCAGATTGCCCAATAATACCTTACAACAGTGCTAACTTGCCTCCACATTCCTGTCCAGAGAGCCAGGTTGCCTCCACATCCCGCAGAGGGCTGGCAATGGGGGCAGGAGGTAAATTATCCCCCTGGGCCGCTCTCTAATCTTTCTCAATGGCCTGCGCCACTTTACAGTCGGCAACACATTCCATCTTTCTATAAATTTGTCTTGTCTGTCTGTCAGTCTCTAATCTGTCAGCAGATCTCTCTTGCATGTCGATGTGTGTCTATCTCGGAGGATATCAGGCGGGCCGAGTAAGTGGCGCCAATGCCAAGTAAATTGTTCTGGGCTTCTAGACCACCCGTTGCCAGTCTGTTCCCATCAGCATCCTTTTCAACAACACCATATTGTCCCCACATCACTCTCCACTGCCCTTATCCACAGCAACATCTTGCTCCCTTGTGACATAGTAGGGGTAGACAGTGCAAGGCAGCGAGGGCAGATCTACCACCAACAACAGAGGCTCTGAGCAGAAATACACCACTGAATAATGTGTTTATAAATTCCTACACACGTGTGTATATATATATATATGTCAATGGTCACCAGTTGGTGAGATAGCTCAGTTGGTAAATGCCTTGTTCCAATCTCAGTGTTTCAGGTTTGAATCCTGGCAGGGTCAACTTAGCCTTCATCTTTCCAAAGTCAATAAATGAGTCCCTTTAAAGGGGTAATAAGAAAATCTATTAGCTCAGATTTAATTCCACGCCTGCTCTAAAATCACCTTTAGTTCCACTGGGAGAAAGGCGCTATATAATAATACTATTTATTATTATTATATTAGACCCCCAAACATGTTTTGTTACTGGTCTTCTAAAATGTACCTACTTTGTTTAATCTAAATCGTGCATATGTAGATATATTTGGGTAATAAACAGAATTTTGATGTTGCAGTTATACTTATTTATGTGTCTGTATTTGTCTTGGTATGCTTTACGTCTCGTAATACTGGCTCTTTTAATCTTATTGCCTTTAAAATGATGTATGATGCCGATTGTAATTGTGAAACATGGCCTTCATAATAAATAGTATCTGAGATAAAAAATGCATGGGTACAGATATCTGCAACACTTGACTGAGCACAGCGATGAATAAAGAATACTTTAATATAATAAGTTTTTGTGTTTATTTTTGTACTTTTAACCTTTCTCGGTGGTACTATTTGTTAGAAAAAAAGATATCCTCTTGGAAAGGCAGAGTCAGATTAATATCGGTGACATTTATTTCCATCGAGTTCTTGAGCGATTATGTTGGTTTAAATATTGCGTTCTTCTTACCGGTGTGGTAAATTCTGTATATAGAAGAAGTGATGCAATATCTGTTTTTATTATGCCGTTACCTGGAGATAAATAACTTTTTCTGCGGTAAAACCTCATCTTTCTCACATCCAAGAGATAAAACGGCATCGCAATGTTTTAAATGATTGTTTTGTCTACTCCTTGAGATGCAGGCCCGCCACCAGGAATTTCAGGGCCTCTTACTGAACAAATTTTCTGGGCCCCATTCCCCCCTTCCCCCTGACAATATCTCCCACTCGCCCCACCTACCCTCACAAGCATGTTATCCAGGTCTAGTTTAATATGGAGGGTTGTTGGGAGCAGTTGGTCAATATGCCAGTATTTAGCCACTCAATATGCCAGTATTTTGCCACTCAATATGCCAGTATTTTGCCACTCAATATGCCAGGATTTAGCTACACAATATGCCAGGATTTTGCCACTCAATATGCCAGAGTTTTGCCATTCACTATGCCAGTATTTAGCCACTCAATGTGCCAGTATTTTTCCATTCAATATGCCAGTATTTTGCCACTCAATATGCCAGGATGTAGCCACTCACCATGCCAGTATTTTGCTCATTTTATGCCATCCTCCTCCGCCCTTCCCTAGTACTTACCTCCTTGTTGCTCTCCAGTTGTCTCCTCCGTGCAGTCTTCCCTCCTGCCACGCGGCTTTAATAAAGTAAAAAAAAAAAAACGACCAGAGGTTCCCTCCTCTGTGCAGGAGGGAAGAAATGTTTTTTTTCTTCTGGCGTGACCTGGGCCCACCGGGCCCCCTGGACCCCCCCGGGCCCGGGACGTCAGTATCACCCGTCACCCACTGATGGTGGACCTGTTGAGATGTATCGTTTGTTCACTTATGATCTTGTGCAGTTGAGTTTGACCTGTGTATAATAATAAATCATTTTAAAGTAACGCTTTGCACCCAGAGGGGACTATACACTTTACTGCAGGACTCAGTAGCGTCACCTTGGAAACAAGTGGCTCCAGCTGTTTAGTCCACTTTTAGAACTTTGGCCCAGAGAAGTCCAATCACCGTGGAAACCAGTGGCTCCTGCCGTTTAGTCAACTTTTAGAATTGGGGAACTAACCACGTTTGTGTTGCAAAACTTAGAGGAGGAATCAGGATATATTAAAAAATGGCCTATCGCTTTCACATCTGTGACCCTTCCCAACAGTTTTATTTTTGGAACTTTTATACATGTCCCCGCCTCCCCCCCATTTAGCGCTCTTCCTCCAGTCGAGCTGGACCTGGCTTCATTTCTGGTTCATTTGTATGAACTTTTGGCAACATTCGCCTATCCCACTGTGTGCGTCAGAAGCAGGCGCGAGGGTAATAAGCAGGTATATTCAGGACAGGTAAGTGATTATTCATTGCTAAAAGAGTCTTCAATAAGTGAAATCTCTCCAAAGCTATGAGACTGAAACTAAAACTGAACTGAGAAGTGAACTGCATATGCCCTGTCTTTCCAGCTCTGCTATTATTCTTTATATATACCGGTAAATTGGCGTTAAATTCTAGTGAATGACCTCCAAAGCCATCTGTGAAAGAGATCAAACGTGGATAGGGTGGAGACGAAGAGGGTCAGAGTGCCGGCATTCTTGCAGGTGAATGAGAGGGATCCGGGCTGCATTAAAACTAATACCCTGACAAACATAGAATATAGAGGAAAAGGGAAAAAAAACTCTCTCTGGACTGCTCTCCCTGAATGAGCAGCAGGGACTGGCCATTTGAAAAGTGATGGGAAACCAAAGCAGCATCCATGACAGTGGATTAAGTATCTATAACCTCTCTGCCGAGGGCCAGAAAGCAGACGGCGGAAATATTTGGGAATTTGTAGACAGTGAGGAACACAGCTGGGGTGAAGCAACTGAAGCAACAAATTTGCAAAACACAGCGAGCAGAGGCAAGCCAAGGGAGTCAATTCACTTAATGCAGCACTAATACAAAAAACAAGCATGCCGTACCAATCGTTTGGTCTTATTTGCTTTCATTTAGCAGTGAAATAATTATTTGTTTTTTTGAGCAGTCCAAATGTTCCCCAACTCAACCTATTATTACAATTTTGGCCTGGTGTTTTGCAATCCCCTGGTCAATTCAGTGACTAGACCCCCAGCGCCTCTTGTGCATAAATACCTATTTATAAAAATGGGCGGCTCTGCATTTGAACTTTTGCATCCGGTTTCTGTATTTTACTCACAAATAACTTTGAAATTGAAAATACCTTCTTTCTTTTCAATAAAAAATATATACAGCATTTATTCTCTTTACACAAAAAAAAAAGTGAAAAGAACAGTTATTTGGCCTGTAGCAAATGAAAGACGCTACGCTGCATCAAAAAAAGGGGAAAGAAAAGCGGGGAGGTGGGACTGGTTTATTGTTTGCGGTTATACGTGATTTGGATTGGATTCATGGGCTGAAATCTGGATCCGTTATGCATGGGGAACAAGCTATAAAAGTAATTTTGGAACAAGAGGAAAGGAACATTTCCAGCAAAACAAAACTAACATTGTAATTGAAAATAATGAAATAATAAAAGACGTTGGTATAGAAACAAGACAAGGCCAAGGACTTTGATAATATTTAACGTTTTACAGAAAGATATGATAAAAGGGTAGATTCAAGTTGGAATAATGGGCACCAGAGTAAGTATTCTTGTATTGTCCTCTATGTAAAGATTAGAGCGAGCACATGTTGATGTATTCTCTTCTCTTGTAAGTGCGTTCTGGTTAAGAAGTTACCATTGGGATAACAAAAATAAATACATTATTCTAGTTAGGTGAAGGCACTAGCCAGGCACCTTTATGTCAAAAGTCTTAGCCAGCCACAAAGCCCATTAATAAAGGGGTCCAATTAGTTTAGTGCAATATGGATTATCATGCCTAATCAATCTCTCCTAACATTTACATTTTGTTTCTATTATTTATCCTTTCTGCTGTCCATTCTGTCAAATGAAATCCTCCGGCTGCAAGAAAACTCTGCTGTAAAAGTGTAATATATCGCCAACGGTAAATCATACAAGCACATTTTTAAAATTGTCTTTCTCATCTTAAGGTGGCCATTCATTTACCTGTACTCTCACTTTCAATAAAAATAACTTGTTTATAGCAAGGAAGGGGCAGACCTGATAAGATAAGCCGATATAGAGGAAGGGAATGACTGAGGGATGTGTATGCATTATACAAACAATAATTCACAAGGTGATGAAGAAGACAAAGCCCTGCTCGATCTGGTGCTTTGTCTGCATTATCTACAAACTTCATAGGAAATTGTCATCATAATATATAGAGATTACGGCTTCAGACTTCTTTCCTTTACTCGGGGTCTATACATCCATGACAGGTTGATACATATTCTAGGAAATGAAATGCAGTTGGATAAAACAAATCCATATTCCAGCAGAAGGAATTGAAATCATGTTTAAATATAATAATAAAACATATATATAATTATCTGCCGCTGGTGCATTGCCACAAACTGCAAGAAAATGTGAAAAATGTGTTCTTCTCCTTATAAATCAGCATTTATTTGAGAAGCAAGTCATGCATGCTGTGACCTCAATATCTTACTCTATATAATACATCTCGGCTTTGCATAGCGAGCATAAACTACTTATCCACAGACCAGACAAAGCCCGGCGCTCTCTCTCATTCCTCTAAGTAGTAATCTTAAAGATTATAGGCAGCTGAACCGTTACCTCCTCCGGGAACTCAATTGCAGCAAAATGAGTTAGATAAGCGTAATAAACACTGAAAGCAACAGAATTGGATATTGTTGGAAATAAAAATCACCTATGGATTCCATATGAATTCCAGACGTAATCGGGTTGAATGAAGATAAGCCATTATCTCCCTAGGATTTCTATTCCATGCTGTATAGAATGCAGAGAAGGGCTAATGAGACTTGGGCTTAGACTAGTCCAGCGTTCAAATTTGTATGATTGTGGAATAATCCCTTTGAAATACGTGTTTTACTCGATATTAAAAATAGCTTCCGTTTGATACGCGAGGCAGTCGTTGATTCCCGAGTTTTTGCTAGAAAGGACTAGTGCAATCAGAGGGAATATTTAAATCTCTCCATTTGGTCTCCATTGCAGCCAAAACCCTTTGTATAGCATGAAATTCACACTCTTGGTCCCCTCTTTCAAAAGCTGATCGACAAGTTATCTCTAATTTCCACATGCGTTCCCAGAGGATTCCGTCACCCACACCGCTACCTTCGCCCTGTCCGCTGCTATCACTATCACCGGGGGGGGGGGGGGGGGCAGGGCAAAAATCAATTTGTCAGCCCATCTTGCAATTTCATCAGCCGGCCCGTTATCATCAGACACAAATGGACCAAGCAGGACAGATATACTGACAGATATGGTACAGAGATATACACACAAGGCCTGGGCATCCAACTGTGGCCCTCCAGCTGTTTCTGTAATATAACTACCATATCTCCCTACCACTCTAGAACGCTGATGCGGAAACGACGTGGTTTGTAGTTCCGTATAAGCTGATGGGCGTCATTTAGATGCCTAGGTGGTGCAGCCCCAGCACATTGACCTAGGGTAGAGGGCAGTCCGGTGAGGCAATTGCACAACTGCCCACCCCCCTGCTACCTACCCCTGAATTCAACCCCTCAGTCTTGGGTAAAGGACCTCCATAGAGATGCCAATCCTCTTAGATTACAAGCTCATTTGGTCCTGCTTGCTTTTTGTTCCAGTGTAGTCATATTCTAAAGACGTCCTAGGGTGGGTTTGTCTGGGATATTTGGTATTGCACAGTCATTTAGGGTAATACAGTTTGAGGTGATAGAGCTATATTAATAAGGGTCAACAGACAATGGTATTATCGACAAGAGCTATTTTTGTTATCAGCTTACTTAATGGCAGTCATTTTCTCAACCTCAGAAATAATGAAAGGCTGCTCTAACCAAGCTGGCAATATAACCTGCAATTAACCTTGTATTTACTACAACAAGTGCATTAAAAAAAAAAAAGTCTGTTGGCCCTAGTATGAGGATTTTATATGTATAACACTAATTATATTAGATTACCAGTCCATTGAGACTCAGTTTTTATCAGATCCACGAAATGTGAGTGGCGAGAGACTGCGCTGATTCTTTGTGGATAGTGTCTGTAAAGATAATTACTGGATTTAATCTGAAGTCAAAGTATTTTTAACATTTGCTTCTATTATAGGGGCAGTTCCACTTGGCTAATTTCCCGTAGCATGTTCGTGTTTTTGGCATAAAAATGTTTTATTTTTTAAAACGTAAAAATAGTTTTACATTGAATAGTAATTTCAGCCGGGGCTGCTAAATTCAGACATTCCAATAAGGTGGGGCTTAGAGAGATGGGCGGGCGTGTTACTATAACAACAGCAATAATGTTACTACCCTTTATTTGCAGTTTTTAGGGGACGGAAAGTGTTAGGGAAAAAAAACTGATAATATCGATATTTTGTGTGGCACCAAAAACACAATATTTCACAAAATGGGGGCGCCCAGTCACACTTGTTTAGTTACATATTGTATTAAATACAGTCACATAAGAAACACAAAAAACATATCTGAAATCAACAATACAAAATAAAAATAAAAACCTTTTCATTTTTGGCTGGGATTGTCCCTTTAAGGAACCAAAAGTTAAAACGTTCCTTTAATCTGAGACCCCAGTTTTCTACTATTTGTATGTTTAGTCCCATTGCACAGTGCATCGAGATATGCTAGAGATTCATAAATAATTCATAACGATTCATACAGAAAACTGACCCTTTTTATAGCTTTCTTGCGCCCTTTCCGAAGGCGCCTCCCCCCTAGCGAGCGGTTTGATATGCGTAGCCCCGCTTAATAATTACCGTGAATATTCTGTTGATGACTTGTATGGTTGTGCGTCTCTGGCAGGCGTATTGCGACAGCCGTACACATGATGAAGAGAGCGGCGGATTGAAATTGGCAGAACAATCTTGTAGAACCTGAAGAGAAAAATACATACAAGGACAATTGCAATGTTAGAAAAATCAGGCTTCTCTTATTTTTTTCTCTCCTTCTTCTTTGGCTGAAATTCACTGAGGCCGGCTTTACATTACTCAGAAAAACAACTCTGCACACGACGTGTTAAAAAAAAGAAAGAAAGAAAACTTCAATTATAATCCTTGGGGTCCGAGCAAAGAGGTCTGCAATTTCATGCAATTAACTTCACGTTCGCTACTGAAGAATCAGTGCTGATTGTGTTTCAATTCATTTAAACCAGAGCTTTGAAAAGGTACCAAATCCTATCTCAGGAGTGTGCGAAATAATTATACGTTTGGAGAAAGGATTCTTAACACTGTATCCACTGTCCTGTTATTAGTGATTTAGTCTACTTTAAATTATCGGTTATAGGTACCCAGGGTCGGACTGGGAATAAAGTAATCATACCAGCCCAGCACTGCATTGAGACCACATTAAACACGCAGATAATGGTAAAACAAAAACCCTCACATCAACCATTAAAAGGGAAGACTCTGCAGTGATACAGCATAACTCCCATCATTATACAATAAGCCAGACAGTGACTGTGATACAGCATAACTCCCATCATTATACAATAAGCCAGACAGTGACGGTGATACAGCATAACTCCCATCATTATATAATAAGACAGACACTGACTGTGATACAGCATAACTCCCATCATTATATAATAAGCCAGACAGTGACTGTGATACAGCATAACTCCCATCATTATATAATAAGCCAGACAGTGACGGTGATACAGCATAACTCCCATCATTATATAATAAGCCAGACAGTGACTGTGATACAGCATAACTCCCATCATTATACAATAAGCCAGACAGTGACGGTGATACAGCATAACTCCCATCATTATATAATAAGACAGACACTGACTGTGATACAGCATAACTCCCATCATTATATAATAAGCCAGACAGTGACTGTGATACAGCATAACTCCCATCATTATATAATAAGCCAGACAGTGACTGTGATACAGCATAACTCCCATCATTATATAATAAGCCAGACAGTGACTGTGATACAGCATAACTCCCATCATTATACAATAAGCCAGACAGTGACTGTGATACAGCATAACTCTTATCTTTATATAATAAGCCAGACACTGACTGTGATACAGCATAACTCCCATCATTATATAATAAGCCAGACAGTGACTGTGATACAACATAACTCCCATCATTATACAATAAGCCAGACAGTGACGGTGATACAGCATAACTCCCATCATTATATAATAAGCCAGACACTGACTGTGATACAGCATAACTCTTATCTTTATATAATAAGCCAGACAGTGACGGTGATACAGCATAACTCCCATCATTATATAATAAGCCAGACAGTGACTGTGATACAGCATAACTCCCATCATTATATAATAAGACAGACACTGACTGTGATACAGCATAACTCCCATCATTATATAATAAGCCAGACAGTGACTGTGATACAGCATAACTCCCATCATTATATAATAAGCCAGACAGTGACTGTGATACAGCATAACTCCCATCATTATATAATAAGCCAGACAGTGACTGTGATACAGCATAACTCCCATCATTATACAATAAGCCAGACAGTGACTGTGATACAGCATAACTCTTATCTTTATATAATAAGCCAGACACTGACTGTGATACAGCATAACTCCCATCATTATATAATAAGCCAGACAGTGACTGTGATACAACATAACTCCCATCATTATACAATAAGCCAGACAGTGACGGTGATACAGCATAACTCCCATCATTATATAATAAGCCAGACACTGACTGTGATACAGCATAACTCTTATCTTTATATAATAAGCCAGACAGTGACGGTGATACAGCATAACTCCCATCATTATACAATAAGCCAGACAGTGACTGTGATACAGCATAACTCCCATCATTATACAATAAGCCAGACACTGACTGTCATACAGCATAACTCCCATCATTATACAATAAGCCAGACACTGACTGTGATACAGCATAACTCCCATAATTATACAATAAGCCAGACACTGACTGTGATACAGCATAACTCCCATCATTATTTAATAAGCCAGACACTGACTGTGATACAGCATAACTCCCATCATTATATAATAAGCCAGACACTGACTGTGATACAGCATAACTCTTATCTTTATGTAATAAGCCAGACAGTGACGGTGATACAGCATAACTCCCATCATTATACAATAAGCCAGACAGTGACGGTGATACAGCATAACTCCCATCATTATACAATAAGCCAGACAGTGACGGTGATACAGCATAACTCCCATCATTATATAATAAGCCAGACAGTGACGGTGATACAGCATAACTCCCATCATTATACAATAAGCCAGACAGTGACGGTGATACAGCATAACTCCCATCATTATATAATAAGCCAGACACTGACTGTGATACAGCATAACTCCCATCATTATATAATAAGCCAGACAGTGACGGTGATACAGCATACTGTATAGTCAGCCCCTCCAGCCATTTGAAGTATTTGCTCCTTTGAGTGTCTAGAAAAATAATCTGTCATTGTTTAGACCACGGGTTCTCCGTGTGACCGCTAGTGCTGAGAGAAACCGCTACAGATTATATAAAAAGGAAGGTCTATCACCGCGCTAGTGACAATCGTGGTCTCTCTCAAATGTCAAACGCAAAGGGGTTAGACCAACGAGGCCTGACACCAACACCTCCTGAGAATAAACTGTCCCAAAACCAAATTATCCTGAGACCAAAAAAAGTGATTAGATTAATCATTTTAATTACAGTTACACATTAGAATTCCTATGATCAGCAGCAGGTGCTTTATTCCCTTTCTTATCAGGTAATGAGAGCGCAAATCAAACAATTCAAGCATTATCAGTCAGTTAGACCTATGTATCAGAATTCCTATGGCCAGAAGCGTTATTCATCTTTTTTTAGCATTTACAGTGCAAATCTGACAGTTCAAGATTTTCCAGTCAATTACCTCTGTGTAGAAGAAAAGGCACCAAAGTCCTGGCTGTATACATGTCCCAGTAAGTTTGGTAAGCCCGCACTCCCAGCGCTCTCATAGCACTTTTCTCTTGCCCCCTGGGAGAGCTAATGCTGAGAAGCTTAACACAAAATTAATTTGTTTCCAGCAACATCACTGTGGTCGGGATTTATACTGTGTCAGTAGCCGTCCAACTCCGTCTATGGGGGTCATGTACTAAACAAGTGCAGTGGGATTAAAAGTAGGGAAAACATGAGTAAGGAGCAATTTGCGACTATTTGTAACATTCTGCGTTTTTTTCCCCCCAATTTGTGCCTCTTCCGTTTACTTTTTTTTAGCGTGCATTTTTCCGGTTGCGCTAATAAATTGCGATTATATTTGCGCATGCTAAAGGGTTTTGTGAAAAATAATTCTTATTTGCGTGTGAAAATGACACCAGCTTTTAGTAAGTAGTGTTGAGCGAACCCGAACCGCACTGTTCGGATTCGTACCGAACATTATGGTTTTTGGACACCAGACCTGAACACGGACATTCCACTGTATGTTCGTGTTGGAGTTCGGGGATTCGGCGATGACATTGTATGTAGTGCTATTGGCTTTCTATAAACCGAAATTGAGTCCCCATTCATAAGAATTTCTTATGAATGGGGACTCTATTTCGGTTTATAGAAAGCCAATAGTATTACATGTATTCCATAAACCGAAAGTCTATAAACCGAATGTCTTTCGGTTTATAGACTTTCTGTTTATGGAATACATGTAATGCTATTGGCTTTCTATAAACCGAAATAGAGTCCCCATTCATACGAATAGGTCAATTGAGGCATTTTAGAGGCATTTTAGTGGCCAAAAGTTCATGTCCCCATTGACTTCATTGGGGTTCGGGTTCGGGGTCAAGTTCGGGGTCAAGTTCGAGCACGAACCCGGACATTTTTTCGAAATTTTGGCCGAACCTGCCGAACCCGAAAAACCAGGTGTCCGCTCAACTCTATGAGTAAATGCTATCAAAAGAGGTAGAAAAAATATTCACAAACTTGCCTGTTTTTATTCTCAATTATACCTGTTTTTATTCGCAATCTGCTCGTACGTACTATTTGAGTGTTATGTTCAGTACATTGCAATAGGAGCAAAGCGCAAAAATAGTTTTGCACATAAAATATATTTGCGTTTTTCTAGTACGCGCCCCTCGTTGTTCTCTCTAAATTTAGTGTGAATGTTGGCTGGATTCTTAACCCCATTACGTTTTCCTCCACAGGATCACAACTGCAGAATATAAGCCTTAGTTGGGACTTATTAATTATAAAACTAAATTATACTTATCCGCGCAGCTCCAAATTACTTTTCTAATCATATCATGAACAAAAACCAAACCAAATAGCAAAGTCAATCTTTTTTTTCTTTTTTTTACAAAGAACGTTCTCGAGCTCCTTGGAAATAAAAAGTGTTTGTGTATAATTCTGTGAGTTTGGCTGAAGGCAATTTAATCATGCAGCAAATCAAGAAGGTAGAAACCCTTTTCCTAATAAATGGATGGAAAATAACAGAAGCCCCTTAGGGGACTATTAAAATATGAATAATAAACCATATTAGAGATATTACTTTCGGCTACACAATGCCCTGGTACAAGTGCAACAATGATAATTTAGTGAGGATCCAATAATACTGTACAAATGTGCAGATAGCCGGGGATACTGATTAAACCTATAATCAACATAAACCTACTGAAATAACAGTGATAAAGCCGGAGAGAGAAATGTCAGATAAATAAAAGTCGACCTTTAGAAGTTGAAAGCACTAAATAAATAAGAATATAAATATATTTTGCATGGCTTTAAGGTCGTTTTTTTCAAGGGCAGAGTAATAGAGGTAACTTCCCCCACTAATACATCCTTGAGTTTATCTACAGATTGCTTAGTAACACATGGTACGGAGAATGTGGCTGACATAAAGAATTTTATTCTGAGGATAATTCAGTAATAGGAATTGTGAAAGCAATTAGGTAAAAGTGAATCAGCCGGGGCCCCCGTCCCCTAAAATGGGAACTAATTAAAAGAACATTAAACGTTGTTTAACCCTTGCTTCGTTAAACAATTAATGTCCCGGTAGAATTAAGTAAATCCAACGTGTATCTTACTGTATACATGCGGTGTTATTATCTGCGAGACACAGCACTTCCTGGATGTTTGTCAGCACGTGCACAGCCAATCAGAGCGGGGGGCTCTCCCGCACAGCGAGAGACCCTCGTTTTTGCATGGGATCTGCAGGGGTGGGGGCTAGGTAAGGTCCTCCCTGCTGATCTCATACAAAAACGAGGGTCTCTCTCTGTGCTAGCAGAGAGAGCTAGTCGCCGGCCATGTTTTCCTGTGGAAATATGTCAGCTGTCCGTAAGTAGATCAACTGGCTTGTACCATCAAAAGTACTATCAAAAGTACACACCAGTTCATCCTCATACTAGAGACAACTAACTTTTCACTTGTTCTTCTATATTATAAGCACAAGTGAAAAAAATGTTCAGTGTCCCTTTAATGTACATTATATCATAGCCAAATACCCAAAAACCATGTATATTTGACCATGCGCTGAGTTGTGTAGTACTTTAATCAATTCTTCCTTCTAGGGCTTGTCTGTTCATATAAAGTGGGGTGCAGATGAGTTGAGGCACAATGCTTATTTCTTCAATGTTTTAAGATGTAACTCTGCTTTATCCGTGGCCTGTTGCCCTCCCCCAGCAGGAGAAGCTCGCCAGGTCAGTCACCTCCAAAATTTACCTATGATTTCTGCCTGAATTTTTCATTCAGTTCAATATTTGATATATTCCAGCAGGTTATCTATATTACCTCTGCTGTTCTAGAACCCACCAGGTGGGAATACTCTTATGTTCTGGAATCCACTAGATGGGAATACTCTTCTGCTCTAGAACCCGCCAGGTGGGAACACTCTTGTGTTCTAGAACCCACTCGATGGGAATACTCTTCTGTTCTAGAACCCACCGGGTGGGAATAATCTTCTGTTCTAGAACCCACTAGATGGGAATACTCTTCTGTTCTAGAACCCACTAGATGGGAATACTCTTCTGTTCTAGAACCCACTGGGTGGGAATAATCCTCTGTTCTAGAACCCACTAGATGGGAATAATCTTCTGTTCTAGAACCCACTAGATGGGAATACTCTTCTGTTCTAGAACGCACTAGATGGGAATACTCTTCTGTTCTAGAACCCATCAGGTGGGAACCCTCTTCTGTTCTAGAACCCACTAGATGGGAATACTCTTCTGTTCTAGAACTCACTAGATGGGAATACTCTTCTGTTCTAGAACCCATCAGGCGGGAACACTCTTCTGTTCTAGAACCCACTAGATGGGAATACCCATATTCAAGCTTATGTCCGTTGTCTTTTCACTGTATAAAAAAATACAGATTATTGCATAAAAGTCCCTTTTGGATGCATTCATTGAACCTTTAAGGATCTTATACATGGATGTCTTTTCTTGCTTTTTGTTTATTAACCTCCCATATTCCATATAGCCCAGTACGATATTAAAGGAGATTACTGTGTGTTTCTTTAAATGCCTCGATCTTCCGCTGTTCCCATCCAGTCCTTTAAAGCCCCAGTATATCTGAAACCCGTGTCAATGACACCCTCTGCAGTAATTTGCCTTCCCTGATATACACTGACACATCCCATTATAGACACTGTCTCCTTAACGCTGTACTGTAAAGATCATTAAGGTAGAACTCTGTTTACAACTGGAAAATTGGATTAACCAGTCAGCCACACATTAGAATTTAAAAGGGACTGAAATGATATAATTTCTGGCATGTTGGTTGCATGGTTCTATGATTTCTATCTCAGTATACAGCTCTCCGAAGACAACATAGATACAAGTGGAATTTCTCCTCTGAGTTTTGACAACGACTGTGACTGGTAAGATCCGATTTGATAAACATGCTGCATGCAAAGTGTCGGATCACATCGGGAGCTTCACTGGCAGCCTACGTGTCAACGTCAATACAGGGTCAACATTCTGGATTGGGCTCAATCGCCAATGGAATTTCCCTGCTGGTTCCTTCATTTCGGAACTTTGCCCCAGAAATGATCATATATTTGTTCCTGGCCCCAATCACAAGGTGATTGAGCTGTTCAGTGCGGGACGTTCTATGTTGTCCTGGCGTCTTTTGGGACCAAAAAAAAAAGGATCACCTGTGGCCCAATATGCAAATGACACATCTCCCATTAAGAAAATACTTAATTTGCATATCAAGCCATGGGTGATGTCATAAGGAGTCACATTTAAAATACGGTTTTCTCTTAATTTGCTGGCTATTCTACTAACACAACGTATACATATTTTTTGTTACTTTTGTTTTCTACATTCAGTTTAAACAAACTACCCCTTGAATACGCATTGTTTTCTCTTTACTGGTGTAGCCAGTGGCCTATTCACTGGTGCAAGTTATCATTGGTTTAATCTCAAGATTTTCTGTTATAGTCTAAATTAGCTAAATTAGCTCAGATCATTGAATAGAGCTTGGTATCTCCTTTAATAAATGGATGGAAATAGAGATCCAACTCAAGGAGAAGATGGTATCCTCCCAGGACGTCTTCGGAGTTTGCTAATGAGGTGCCTTGTCTAGGTAAAGACAAGATCTATGGGAGATATTGTTCCCATTTTGTAAGGCGGAGGAAGAAACTCTCCTCTTGCATGAAACAAGGCCATGTATAAGTTCTGATTGGTCCCTGTGTGCATAGAGCACACATGGAGTGTGCATGTGGATTTACCATTTTACTGGAGAACTGGACTATTAAATTTAGAGTGTGGCATGTTCTTCACTGTTAAAGGACATTTCACAGCCCGGGTGATCCACTTTAAGGATGGTATTATTAGAACACAATAGGATGAATTCCCAAAACACATCAAAATAAAAAGTGTCTTTTTTTCTGACATCCCTAAATTGGGCTCAGCATGTCACATTTGGTGTTTGCGGATGAAATGTGGAGACTCTCTCTGTGCTAATTATCATGTTGTTTGTGTTATTACATCCTGCACATCCCTGGGAATGTTTGATGTATCCTGACAAAACGCGTAGGGGTGTGCAAGGCATTTGGTTATCTGCTAGACTATCTTTAATGCTGTGTTCCGGTGTATTGACACGGCTCTCTTAATTCCGCCCCCAGAGCAGACAGATAGGAGTCCAAAACTAGGGACCCAGGGGACAGCCATCGTTAGGGATAGGCAAAGGGTCCTTGGCAAAGTCGGAGAAGGTTCAATAGAACATCATAATAGTGTTCACTACAGACCCCAGTCCTTTCTCACCTGAAGCAATGTTGTCGTCTGACCCTGGCCACTGGTAACCTTTTAAATGAGTGCTAGAGCTGGTCTCTGAGCACATTCTAGCTGTGAGTTTTATTTTAATAACTTGTGTTAATTTTCTACATCCAGTTCATACTATGCATTTCCTTTTCCTTTTTCTCTCCCACAGTGGCCTGCTTGTACCTCTGGGTATGCTGTTGAATAGTGGAGAATCTTTTCTGACACTGACGTCTGCAAGAAGCCAGGACTGCACATACTAGCTGAGTAATAGTCAATGTTAATTTTTTTTCTTCTTTTTGCTGCAGGAACCAATGAGAATAATTGTGTTCAAGTATTCATGTCTCTCTAGTGATGCCATCAGATAATGTGTTGTACTGTTAAGATATCCTACTGTGTACAATAGCAAGGTCACTTAGATTCCATGCAATGTGTTCTATTGCAGCAGCAAAGGAAGTGACTAAATGAAACAAAACTTTATATCCTCAGTGTCTATATAATCAGCAGTAAACATGCAGAGTAATCACTGGGGAGGGCTTGAGTCAAATATTAAAAATGTAATTTATGCAGAATGTCTGCATCAAATCTCACTGGAATAAAAAGCCTGTGCACTATACAAGCAGTGATCTTCATCTTACACCAAAGTGAGTTTGGGGACTAGACTGTGCCTTTAATACATAATACATAGAAATATCAGCACACAGCCTTACCTATTCTGTTTTATGCTTGTGCTCCCCTTTCCCAAGTATTTGTATGTATAGTGAAGCCTGACCAGCTTTTGGCTGTAGCATCCCACCCACCCACAGGTGGTCTACATCTTGCGTTTTAGTGTAGGACCCACCAATATTGGAGTAGTTTGACACATTGGTGGGCTAAGCATTAACGGTCATGCGTCTTGACTAAATCTGATCGGATAGCTGCTATTAAAGTAGCTTTCGGTTATTGCGCCGATATTTCTATGTATTATTTATACATTTTGGTGACTTCACTGACTTGAAACAAGTGTACACATTTTAAATAAAAAAAAGCTTTAATGAAAGAAAACAAATGAACGAAGAGCCCTCCTTGCTCCGTTTAGATCTGTTAGGAGGCGGACACGTTGAGAGAGATGAAGGAAGATTTGTAAGGAAAATGTCCGCCCCCTGATAGAGAAGAATCAATCAGGTACTTTATTTATGTTGTTTCATTAAATCATTTCTATTTAAAATACATGCAATCTTTGAATGAAACATGTTTTGCAGACAGTTGTCCTGCAAAGGTCCTTAAGAAACCCACTGAGATGCTACGTATGTTTCACATGACCAAACAAGGGTAGACTGAGGCCAGAAGCTGAGGACCCACCTTGGGATGGTTTAAAGTCATCCAGGGAATAATGACACCACAACTCTATCATCCACAGCCTCCATTTAGCTCATGAGCTGTCTAGCAGGGTAGCCAAAGGGAAGCCATAAGTAGCATCCCATTGGTTACCTCCTAATGGACCCAGCTAACTGCCAGCTCACTCGTAGTTAGGGTTGCCACCTTTTCTTCAGAAAAACACCGGCCTTGCTACTGTCTCCACAGACTTAACAGTTGCCTGGTGCCAATTTTTTACCAGCCTGCCGGCTGGTAAATGGCTGAATGGCAACACTACTCGGTGCCAGATAATAAAAAAAAAAGTGCAAAAAATTATAATTTTGGAGCCATAAAGAGAATGTAAAATCTGAGACACAAGAGAAGTTAAGGTGAATTAAAACGGCACAGTTACAATATGTAAAAATCCACTTAGAAACGTTCACATGCAGCACTACTTAAATACTATAATTCACTGCAATGTAAGTGTAAAAGGCATGAAAGTGAATGGAAATGGACAGAACATGTGGTGGCGGGGTGAGGGGAGTACACTGGAGGATTGGGTACCTTTCTTGCTTCTACATAAGATGCTGAGAGACTTCGTTTTTTCAGTCTTATCACTACCACCGAGAAAGGAGCTCAGTATTAAAGAAGAAAATTGGGGTTCCTTGTCAAAGAGAGCTTTCTTACAAATAACAAATTACATAAAAACAAAATACTAGACTCCCCGCCATATAACTTCTAAACCCTGCGGCAATCCTGGGGTAAGTCATTACTTGCCAAAGAATTTATCAACTAAAACTCTTTAGCAAAAGTAGCTTATGGCTCTGGAGCTTAGCTGCAAATATCAAGACACAGTTCAATAAAAAACCCTTTTAGGATTCTGATAGATCACATTAAATCCCTTTCTGGAAACATCCCACGTTTAGAGATATTAGAGAGGAGATTGTGTTTACTGTATGGATCATTATATATAAAGTGCTGTAAAACGATTGGTTTTACCAGTGTGAGGAATAGAGAATCCATATATAGTGTAACAAAGATGTATAGAGAAGTATTTTAAATAATGTATTAACTGTAAAGTTTGGTTTCAAACCAGAGCAATTTCTGCATCAGAAATCTGTTATTTCTAGGTATGTTTCAAGGGAAAAAGTTTCATTTTGATGCCAGATGTATAGATTGCATGAATTGAATATTAAAACACGTGTGTTTTGGCTGTGTTAACCCTGCTCTAGACATTGTTTAATGTTAATTGTATTGCTTTGGAGATATTAGTGAGTTTGATTGCTGTGAAGTCTGTGATACACTCACACTGCACATTACTGTGAGTTTTATTGCTGTGAAGCTTTGTGTTAAACTCACACACTGCACATTAATGTGAGTTTTATTGCTTTGGAGTCTGCGATACACTCACACTCTGCACATTACTGTGAGTTTTATTTCTGTGTCGTCTGTGATACACTCAAACACTGCACATTACTGTGAGTTTTATTGCTGTGGAGTCTGTGATACACTCACACACTGCACATTACTGTGAGTTTTATTTCTGTGGAGTCTGTGATACACTCACACACTGCACATTACTGTGAGTTTTATTGCTGTGGAGTCTGTGATACACTCACACACTGCACATTACTGTGAGTTTTATTTCTGTGGAGTCTGTGATACACTCACACACTGCACATTACTGTGAGTTTTATTGCTGTGGAGTCTGTGATACACTCACACACTGCACATTACTGTGAGTTGTATTGCTGTTGAGTCTGTGGTACACTCACACACTGCACATTACTGTGAGTTGTATTGCTGTGGAGTCTGTGATACACTCACACGTTTCACATTACTGTGAGTTTTATTGCTGTGTAGTCTGTGATACACTCACACACTGCACATTACTGTGAGTTTTATTGCTGTTGAGTCTGTGATACACTCACACACTGCACATTACTGGGAGTTTTATTGCTGTGGAGTCTGTGATACACTCACACATTGCACATTACTGTGAGTTTTATTGCTGTGGAGTCTGTGATTCACTCACACGCTGCACATTACTGTGAGGTTTTTTGCTATGGAGTCTGTGATACACTCACACACTGCACATTACTGGGAGTTTTATTGCTGTGGAGTCTGTGATACACTAACATGCTGCACATTACTGTGAGTATTATTGCTGTGGAGTCTGTGATACACTCACACACTGCACATTACTGTGAGTATTATTGCCATAGAGTCTGTGATACACTCCACATACACAGGAAGAGGCCATTGTGTTCTGTTTTGCTTGTTTAATCCATTATCTTGTTGTTTTCTGATAACGGTTTTGCTTTATAACCTTTGCTTTTGTTAAAATCGTATATTTACATAATAAAGTAACACACAGAGAAGAGAATAAACCTTTCCGATAATGTATACTGCGTCCAGTAACCTTTAAAGTTTGCAACATTTAAAAAAAAAATGAGCAACAAACTATGTGTTGCAAATAATATTCAGGCTTACCCTTTCCAATTGTTGTAATAGCATACACACTGCGTATGTTAATTCTAAAGGAGAATCACATCTATCAAATCCAGAGCAAAATCCAGAAAATAATTATGCATGTGATGGCATATTCCAAGCAGAAAGATGTATCATCATTACTTTCTAATTTATAGGCTGCGAAGGAATTCCTTTACTCTTAAAATGCCAATCGTCACTTACGACCAACTATGCTATAAAAAGATAGACCATTGGCTCATTCAGGTTTCAGTTAATATAATGCTACACATTATTTCTATTTAAATATCTCGATACGTTACGCTCACTAGTGGATGAAATAGCGATTCAACGACTAATGGTCCGACTCAAACTTTTTTATTTATTCTCAATCTGTGACGTTTTATTCTCAATCTGAGACTTTTTATTCTCAATCTGAGACTTTTTATTCTCAGTCTGAGACTTTTTATTGACAATCACTGACTCTTTATTCTCAATCTAATTATTTTTATTCCCAATCTGTGACTTTTTTTAATCTGTGACTTTTTATTCTCAATCTGTGACTTTTTATTCTCAATCTGTGACGTTTTATTCTCAATCTGAGACTTTTTATTCTCAATCTGAGACTTTTTATTCTCAGTCTGAGACTTTTTATTGACAATCACTGACTCTCTATTCCCAATCTGATTATTTTTATTCCCAATCTGTGACTTTTTTTTAATCTGTGACTTTTTATTCTCAATCTGTGACTTTTTATTCTCAATCTGTGACTTTTCATTCTCAATCTGTGACTTTTCATTCTCAATCTGTGACGTTTTATTCTCAATCTGTGACGTTTTATTCTCAATCTGTGACTTTTCATTCTCAATCTGTGACTTTTCATTCTCAATCTGTGACGTTTTATTCTCAATCTGTGACGTTTTATTCTCAATCTGTGACGTTTTATTCTCAATCTGTGACTTTTTATTCTCAATCTGTGGCGTTTTATTCTCAATCTGTGACCTTTTTTAATCTGTGACTTTTTATTCTCAATCTGTGACGTTTTATTCTCAATCTGTGACTTTTTATTCTCAATCTGTGACGTTTTATTCTCAATCTGTGACGTTTTATTCTCAATCTGTGATGTTTTATTCTCAATCTGTGATGTTTTATTCTCAATCAGTGACTTTTTATTCTCAATCTGTGACGTTTTATTCTCAATCTGTGACTTTTCATTCTCAATCTGTGACTTTTTATTCTCAATCTGATTATTTTTATTCCCAATCTGTGACCTTTTTTAATCTGAGACTTTTTATTCTCAATCTGAGACTTTTTATTCTCAATCTGAGACTTTTTACTCTCGATATGTGACTTTTTTTCAATCTATGACTTTTTTTCAGTGCAGATAACGTCAGATTAAGACTGGCAGAGAATTGTAGTCTAATGGAGTGATCATTACAAAGTCTGTGATAAAATTCTGAAAACTATCATTAGATCACTTTTTTTTATTTTGGTGCAACTGGCACGAGTCAGTTTATACAAAGGGATAGACACTAATTATGGCATAACTGCACTATACTGATGGCATAATCAGCCTATGGTGAAGTGTATGAGGGTTTGTGAACAATGCTGGTGTGATATTTTAAACTCCTATTCATTATGTACATTAATATACTTTCGATATTTGTCCCCAACACAAGTCTTGTCGGAGTAACAGTTCCTAAGACATTATACACTTTCCCTGGCTGTAGAGGACTTTATGCCTGAGAACAACACCGCCACCTGCTGTCCGTCTGCTTTTTTGTAAATACGTTTACTTATTATATCAAGCTCATTTTTTAGCTTTTGTACATCTGTCTGTGTGTTATATGTATTGATTTGAGCACTTCTCACACTAAAACTATGCCCAAAAAATTACTTCATTCTTTTTTGAACACTATCGGCTTTTACAGAATTTTTCTCTGTCCTTCTTCTGTAATTACTATTTGTTGTTTCTTCTTCTCTCTCTGTTTCCAATTCTATATATCTTCTTCTTTTCTAGGATTGACAAATCTTACCACCCCCTCAAATAAGACATTTATTTTTCCTGCTAGAATTCCTGTCAGAGAAGCTTGGGGTTTTTTTTGGGGGGGGGGGGGATAAAGAAATAGGGTTACCTAGGACCTCTTATTAATTTGAAGCAACCATTGATACTTACTAAGGCCAATGGGTACAACAAGTCACCAGTATTAGTGAATAGCCACTGTCACATAGGGAACATATTACAAAATATATACTTTCAAACCTGGCTGAGCATCTTGGGCACTGTAGTCAGAGTCCATGGTGTATTTTCCGGCAACTGACTAAGGACTTTATTCATTAAATAGAGAATAACAGAGGGTGACACTGGGGAGCAGAGTTGGGACAGGGGTGAAAATGAGGAGCAGAGTGGGGGCAGGTATTATACTGGGGAGCAGAGTGGGGGCAGGGGTGACACTGGGGAGCAGAGTGGGGGCAGGGGTGACACTGGAGAGCAGAGTGGGGGCAGGGGTGACACTGGAGAGCAGAGTGGGGACATAGGTTGTCACTGGAGAGCAGTGTGGGGATAGGGGTGACACTGGAGAGCAGAGTGGGGACATAGGTTGTCACTGGAGAGCAATGTGGGGACAGGGGTGACACTGGAGAGCAGTGTGGGGACAGGGGTGATACTGGAGAGCAGAGTGGGGGCATAGGTTGTCACTGGAGAACAGAGTGGGGACAGGGGTGACACTGGAGAGCAGTGTGGGGACATAGGTTGTCACTGGAGAGCAGTGTGGGGACAGGGGTGACACTGGAGAGCAGTGTGGTGACATAGGTTGTCACTGGAGAGCAGTGTGGGGACAGGGGTGACACTGGGGAGCAGTGTGGGGACAGGGGTGACACTGGAGAGCAGAGTGGGGGCATAGGTTGTCACTGGAGAGCAGTGTGGGGACAGGGGTGACACTGGGGAGCAGTGTGGGGACAGGGGTGACACTGGGGAGCAGAGTGGGGGCAGGGGTGACACTGGGGAGCAGAGTGGGGACAGGGGTGACACTGGAGAGCAGAGTGGGGGCAGGGGAGACACTGAGGAGCAGAGTGGGGGCAGGGGTGACACTGGAGAGCAGAGTGGGGGCAGGGGTGACACTGGGGAGCAGAGTGGGGGCAGGGGTGACACTGGGGAGCAGAGTGGGGACAGGGGTGACACTGGAGAGCAGAGTGGAGACAGAGGTTGGACACTGAGGAGCAGAGTGGGGGCAGGGGTGACACTGGGGAGCAGAGTGGGGGCAGGGGTGACACTGAGGAGCAGAGTGGGGGCAGGGGTGACACTGGGGAGCAGCGTGGTATACCAATGTTTCAGACTCTGCTATTTTGAGCTTAGATGCATTTCCCTGAGATTTGTATAGTTTTAAATGTTATTTTAAAAAAACATTTTAACCAACATGTCATTGAGAATGAGATCAGTTTGAACCAACCTGGAAAAATGAAATAATGATCCAAGCAAATTAATTTATTGGCCAAAACACAAACAAAACCCTGCTAGGTACACACAAAATGGAGCCTTTATTTGATTAGTTCTGCTCTAGAAAAAAAACAGTATAAGACAACAATGTGAACTTACCATAAGCTGGTGCCTGCTTTGTATCTCAACAGGACATCCGGCTCCCATGCAATCCGTGAACCAAGAGATGTCGAGGATTTGACGTTGGATCTTGTTGTTTTCATTCTTGGAGTTTAGCCAGTCCATAACTTCATTGCCTGAATTGTTCTCAGCCACAATATGGGTGACACAATCTCTGAAACATGGTGACACTTGATTACAACCCCCAAAATACACACTTTAAATAGTGATCAGTTTGCTAGGGTTCTGTTGAATTCCAAGAGTAGAACCTTGGAATGTTCTAAAACAAACAGGATAAGTAAAGAGCACACGAAACACCACCCATCCTTCTATCTAGATGTAGCCAGTGATGTTCTCCGCCTACTTCTGGATCCCTGTTCCCACATAGAGAAGAGAACAATGCAATCTAAGCACAAGTTTCTCTTATGCTACAGAACATTTTTAACCTGCTCAACGTTACATGTAGTTCTGTCTAGACGTTCCCAAATTATTATGCAATTGAAATTTCACGTGATGTTATTTGGGGTAGATTTGATTCTAGGAGTCTACTGGTCGTTGGGTTAGAAAGAAACAAAAAATGCCTGTACACATTGCTAGATGACATAGTAACAATTACTGCTACACCTAAGCCAATACTGCTCTATAAGGTAAAATAAATTAGTATAGCTGTATAATGTAAGCAGGAGTCCATTTTTGTAGAAATATATAAATTTATTGGGTCCTTAGACAATAGAGTGGCACGGGAGACAGAATAAAAACATTTGAAATGGGTGCTTTAGAAACGTTGGTGTGAAACGCGTCAGGAATTTTGTTTGTGTGTTCTCCCTGGGTACATTGCAGAAAGGTTTTGTTCCCCCCCTTCTTCTGCCTTGCTACTTACAATGGAAAATGTTGTTTCTTCAACTGTGTTCTTTCTGTTATCAAACTGGCTTCGCGCAAGTAAAATGTTTAGACTACAGACGCCATTTTGTCCTGCTAGGCCAGGACATGTGCCTCATTATTATGTCATGGCCTTCTCTGTTTGATAAGAAATCAAGACTTAATGTTAATTAATATTTTTTGGATTGACTGAGGTGTACCCCAAAGTAAACCATAGTTACCTGTTTTAATTGTATTTTTCCTGCCCATAAATGACCAGAAGTAATATTATCTAAAATCTATATAAACACCAATTATCAGTTAGTTGACACAGAATGAGGAGTCTATGTTGATGCAGCTGCATTAACACAAGAATGAGAGATTAACCTGTAAACAACCAGGAGGGTTTGTGATGTTATTTTACTTATTACAAGCATATACATTTCACTTTATTCACTCTGCTTTTATTATAATGGATTATTATGTTGCTTTTTTATTGTCTATATTTATTTATATTCAATAAAATATTTTAAAAGACAGAAGTTTATTGCTTCCAACTCCCTATTTTTATTGTAGTTAATTATCTGTCAATGGACTCACCTATATGTGGATTTATTTAAATATTAAACATCTATGTATTTATCCATTTTAATCATTTGTGGATGGACTCACCTTGTGATTAGGTCTGTGGGTTAATGTATTTGAGAAGTTGCATTAGATTACCATTGACCTATTGGCTTATCAAAGCATTTCTTGTATTTTGTTTTATACAATCAACCCGTGCACCAATTTAAGAGAAGTCTGTATATTGCACTCCCAGTCTGCCATATTAAATAAGCAGTCTATCGGTCTACTGTCAGAATGAAAAACTACTTGAACCATCTAAGAAAAGAAAGCAAAGAAGTACTATACAACGGAGCAAAGTACAAAAATGACTTTATTAACCTCACATAAAAAAAAATGTATGCAATGACCTCAGCTTTAATTACTGAGGCATAGTGCATTGTGGGGGGCTGTTCTTTGATCTGTTTGGGTTTTAAACCAGACCTGAATCTGGGTGAATATTCAGTGGAATTGAAAGAAAGGTCCAATGAAAGCTTTTCATGTCATACAACCTTTTGCAGGGAGATATTAAACTCACTAGTAGTTGTATTAATAAAGGGACATCACTAATATCTTGTTGAAATAGTTCTTCTTTTAATCCATACTGTGGAAAAGGATAAAAATGCACATAGTGTAATACCAAACAAAGTGACTGTGCTAATAGAAAATAGATTGCACTTCTAATGAGTGTAATATCTCTCCCTGCAGCACTCTATACTGTATTACACTATGTGGGTCATGTACGAAACTAGTGGGGGGGGGTAAAACATGAGTAAGGAGCAATTTGAGAATATTTGTATCATTTTGGTTTTTTTATTTCCCAGTTTGCGCATGGATGGCATATTTTCTCAGAAGTCGAATTTATAAAGGTCTCTTTTTCATACATAGCAACACATTGCTCTAGATGCCCCTGTGTTTGGCGGAGGTTGTGCACATGGCAGTAGACCTCAAGCGGGATGATGTTATAAACTGCTATTAGCATGGCGCCAAGAGTTTGTGTAGACAGCTCCTCTACACAGTCAGTACGCGCATGCCTTCTGCCCGAGGCACAGAGAGATCTCTCTTTGCAGACTGGCACAGTACACACTGAGAACTACTGCTTTCCCTGGATGAATTCAGCTGGAGAACATACCTTCCTTTACACAACTCATTTTCCTCAATGCTGATCAGTGGTATCCAGCTTCGAAAAGATCCTCCAGCAAGTAATGCTTGGCATCGTTTTCTTTTAACGATGTGCAATTTATATTTCAGTTGCTTTCCGTGGCCACGCTGGGTGAAACACACAAAGCAAGAAAAATAAAAATCTGCAAAAAAAAAACAAAAAACTTGTAAATACAATTCCCTCTAACCACAATCGTCCCAAACCGTTCAGAGAGATGCACCTCACAGCACCGTGCAGATGTTATGCATGGAATATATTCTAACAGATGTTAGGGGGGGGGGGTGCAGTAACTTTAATAAATCATGTTCTCTGGAAACAAGCGACACACACAAACTGTACGTCTCATCGGGGGGCGAGATCATGCTTTCTTTTTGTTTTGTTTAATCAGGAGCAATTTTATTTTTATTTCCAGAGTGCTTTTATTTGAAACTTTCTTAATAAACAGAATGGAAAAAAAAATAAGATTCCAACAGTGGTGTTACAGTACTTACTTACAAGTGGGGGGTAATTATATGGGTCAATTTGGGAGTAAAAGCTCTAATGTGGAGCTGTCATCATGTTAACCAGTGGAATCGTCCTGCAGCTCGGATCACGTTTACAAACAGTGTCTTTAATTTGTAGATATTGTGCGTGGATTGGCGTTATCTGCCTCCTTCGGTGTCTATACTAGAGGCATGGATGTAAACTTATTATATTTTCATTCAACTAACCTGCCAATATAACCCACTTAAGAAATGACATCCTGGCACGTCATGAATACCGGGGGGGAGGATTTTTTTTTTTTTAAATTTATATTAAATTTCGATTTTTCTTGATAAATATGACATGAAAAGAAAGTCATATGCTGCCTTTAAAAAGCGATATAAAAGGGGCTTTATTATTGAAAGAGGGGATTGCAGGGGATTGACAAGAGAACTGCAGAGATTGAAGTATAGTTGAATGAGAGAATTTTTCCAACTCCGTGACTTTAGCCTTACATGTGCAGTCCCCTTCTTAATTCCCTGCAGGTCCATCTTTCATGATTACAGTCCATAGCACAATAAATGAGAGAGAAATGATAGTAAAACACATAATAAAAAAATAAATGTAAAACTATTCTTGTCCTAAAAGGTTAAAAAAAATGTCTCAAAAGAGAGTAAATAGGCAAAAAAGACTATTATAATTTCACGTACTTTGTAAAAAAAATAAACAAATAAATAAATAAAATAACACAGGATTCAGTTGCTGTTGTCCACAAGTTGAGACATTATTGTAAGTGAATAATTACAAGTAGTGATAAATGCTCCAGTGGAGAACATTGGTAGGTGTCTTCTAATGCCAGGGCTTTGAGAGAAATGGTGTACGAGAGCCCAGTAACAAGGAACAGTACAGGCTAATCACTCGTCTCCACGAGTTGCGTCTATGGGTTTGTGGCGCTATGCGCCAGTCACTAAGGACTGCACAAGTATCCAGTCCAGGCACAGGAAAGAGTTTGGCCATACCGTGCAGGATTGGGAGGTGAGAGCATTGGTTTCTGCCTAGACAGACCAGATTAAACTCACGGAAGGGGACCCGCGCCCAGAGGTAAGCCAATAAAAAGGACAGGAAACAGGACTGGCAAAAACAGGAGACATATAAGAAACAAGATACAAATGAACATCAGCGTACCACCCACAATATATAAATATTTCTTCATTGTTTTAAATATTTTGGAAAATGTTTTCAAAATGTTGGAGATTTAGTCACATATTACGACCATATCATGCTCAGCCCACCACTCCGTCAGAGTACTCCAATCTTCAGTGGGGCCTAACTAAATTCTGCTCCGTCACCAGCACACCATATGAAATAAGCAGATTTGGGGTTGTCCTGTCTGTCATTTCCCTTTAATAAAGTGTTCTACCAGGAAAGATCCATTGAGATACTTATCCTGTGTCTTAGTGCATCCGTAGGGACCGTTACTATTACCCAACTCATTTTGTTGACCTCTAAAGGATGAAAGGCTGAGTTGACCTAACCAGGAATAAGGAGTACTGGGGAGAGTAGTTTAAAAGAGACTACATACTGCTACAGCTAAATAGTTCAAAGCCAACGTTGTTAAAGTTTGGGTTTTTCTAACCCCCCAAAAAAGCTCAGAATATTAGATGGAGCCAAAGTCTCAGAACTCGACTGTGCGCATTGATAGATCTCTACGTTTGTTTTATTGTTCCGGCTTAGAAGAACTTGTATTTTTTATCTGACGTTTATATGCCCTAAATCTGACGTGCCGCAGAGAACAAATTGGGCACATTGCTCTTTATCTTAACGAGTTCATAAAAAGTCATGAAATTATTAATATTTTAGGACATATTTATTTCTTCGAGCTCGTTTAGAACGGTTTAACACATAGTTCTCTCTAGGCTTTTATTTTCCTGCAGATCCGCGTGACATGTTCGCTCTCGTTTTTCCCCTTCAGGAGCCAAACTTTACGCATTGCTGAATATACACAGCAATGAATTTAACGAAGTGTGATTTTTTTTTTTTTTCATTTGGGGGTTTCACTAGAGATTCAGGATTGTTATTGGTTTATGTTGTGGACGTTAAGGATTGAGAAACATTTCTCATTAAAGTGACAACCCCACCAAAAAATGAAAAGGTTTTATTTTTTTTTATTTTTTTATTGTTGATTTCAAACGTTTCTTTTGTTATGTGAGTTTATTTTATGGAATATTTTACTAAACAAGTGTGACTGGGCGCCGCCATTTTGTGAAATATAGTGTTTTTGGGTGACACCCCCTACTGACTTTACAGCACTAGTCTCTCACTTTGGGGCTGGGGACACAGAATGCAGTCTATAAGTCAGAATTCTGATCATAGACTTGCATTGAATGGGAGGGTAATGTAACAATTACATCATGAGGGGGCAGAGTTATGATCCTGTTTGATCAGGATAATCTCCCCTCCTTGTGTTGTACACAGCCACCTAGTCCTACCCACTATGATGCACAGGAGCCAGTAAGAGAGCAGGGGTGTATCTTATGACATCATCATGTAGGCTTTGGCAACAGTTGTAAAGTCAGATTGGCTGGAAGATTTTGGACGATGTTGCATCATGGGAAATATTCACAAAATGGAGCCAGGAGATAAACACCTAATCTTATTTTTCCTTTTATATGCAATTAATTACATCATATAAAAAAAAAAAAAAACAGTGACATATGATTTATATATGTGTTAGTTTTAAATTACCAGGTTATCTAGTTACATCTTATGTAAGTGTCCCATTAAATGTTGACAAAACTGAAGGGGTTTTTAGGAGCAAAGAGGGGACGGGGTGGATTCCATGCTTAGTGAGCAAAACCCCGGCCATTTTTAAATCATGTTTAATGCAATTTCTGTAAACATAACTCTCTCAATATACTCGTGTTATTTAATGGTTGTTGTTTAGTGAGTGGGAGGTGTATCTTGTCTGTCGATCCAATAAATGGCCTGACTACGTGAGGCTCTTGTGCATTATATTAAGATTAATTTTTACTGCTGATGGGACGTTGTGCAAAACATACACTGGGTTTTGTACATTTAGTATTAGAGGCTAACTAACTGGATATTACCATGCAAAACCTTTACTAATCAGCATTGTAGTCAGCATCATCCCCCCCATGCCACTCACACAAGGCCTTTCTTTCATTTTACTTCCATTTTAGGGTGTGCGTCCTGTCGTAGATTACGTGTAGTCTTTGTTTATTTATTTATTTGTATTATTTATTGGATTTATTTATTTCTCTCTCCTTGTGCAGAACTCGACCTTTATCTGGACTTCCCTATCAGGTCAGTGTCCTGGATGAGGAGATAGGAGGCCTACGAATACCCTATGTAAGGGGTCTCTCACCCACCATAACGCATACAGGATCCACTGTAACCCGAATGGACCCTGTATGTACCGTGGGTAACACATCTTTTACTTGGGCTATTCCTATTGGCCCTTATCTTCTTAGCACGTGAAGTAGACAGAAGGTTTCTAGAATCCCGTGATCAGTCAAGAGAAGTTGAGTCTGGAGTTGGGAACAAATCAAACTTTAGCACTAAGTAGAGCAGAGTATGTGTAAGCAAAAGCTCTTTAAAGACAGGTTTGTTATCAGGGCAAATATTCCAGGGTGTCCTATAATATTGATGGGGTTTGCGTGCAAAATGTGCCAACTAAAATTATCATGACACTTTTAGATAAGGGAATCACACTTCTGCTAAACATAGTTTGGTGGAAGCGTCCGCTAATTTTTTTTTTGGTGTCCGCTAGTTTTCAAGAGCTCGTCTGCGTCTGTTTATATATAATATTTTTATATATAAATGTCATGCCAGCTTAATGCGCCTGGTTCAACTAGAAACTCCTGATTGTTACCAGTAGTTAGCGCTATATATTGGCTATATATTGGCTATACATTTCCAACAGTTACCATTAGAAGTTGCTATAGTTTGTGTTATAAATACCCACCTCCATGTCAGTATTAAACAGTACAGTAGTGACTTGTTATTCTAACACTGTCCAATTAATTATATATCAGATTAAACTGATACATTATTGTTTTCTTCCAAATGTAACAGGTTTTTAATCCTGAACGTAACTATTTCCTGTTTCTCTTTAATATAACATGTTTTTTTTATTTTGCTGTTAAATACCACAGCCAGATAGGATTATTTTTCCTGTGCAAAGGAAATCAGTTGGAGATAAAACGGCTGCTTCCTGTGGTTTATCAAGTTTATATGAAATATTCACATTAATTGGTGCCAAGCTTCAAAGCTAGGAACTCTGCCATGTCCAAACTCACAGTTAAAAAAAAGGAATTGGCGAGGATATACAGAGCTCCCCTGATACCTGAACAGCTGTGGCTGTGTCTCGGCATAAAAGTCAACAAATGTAGGGCTTTCTTTTGGTTATAATACAAAATACAATGTAAAAAATGTAAAATATTTAAAATGTTTAATTAAAAAGAAAAACAGACAAAAATACGGTGGAAAAGGCATTTCTAAAATGAACAGACGTTTAGAATTATAGATTATTAACTACATGTTAAAGATTATATTTGTTCAGATAATATTTCCCAGTATCAACCGCTGTGAAACTGAAAGAGATCCTGTATTTTATACTCCCCTTGTGATATTAACAAGGATCAACAGTGAGCATTGACTATAAAGATAAATCAAATAAGGCGTATATGGAGGACAAAAACAAATCTTTCGTTAGATCCCTTCGTAGGACAAGGAAAACGATGTTATATCACCAAATTCAGCAATATGAGATCATTTAAGTATTTATATTAAGGATGTATTTCACTGTTTAGTAAACGTTTACTGACAGTTGTAATAAATATACTTTTCTTATATAAAAAAAAGTATATATTTAAATATATAGAATACAACGATGACTGCATTGTTTGCCAAAATTATAAAGAAAACGGATATCAAGAAAAGTAATACATTCTTAAGGGGGTTATGATTAAAAGGTCATTTTTGGGACAAAGTTCTAAAAGTGATGTAATCAGCAGGAACATTCCATTGGTTGCCATGGTGATTCTGGGGTAAAGTTCTAAAAGTGATGCAATCAGCAGGAACATTCCATTGGTTTCCATGGTGATTCCGGGGGTAAAGTTCTAAAAGTGATCTAATCAGCAGGAACATTCCATTGGTTTCCATGGTGATTCTGGGGGTAAAGTTCTAAAAGTGATCTAATCAGCAGGAACATTCCATTGGTTTCCATGGTGATTCTGGGGGTAAAGTTCTAAAAGTGATGTAATCAGCTGGAACATTCCATTGGTTTCCATGGTGATTCTGGGGGTAAAGTTCTAAAAGTGATGTCATCAGCAGGAACATTCCATTGGTTTCCATGGCGATTCTGGGGCAAAGTTCTAAAAGTGATGTAATCAGCAGGAATATTCCGTTGGTTTCTGTGGCTACTGAACCACTTTTAGAACCTTGACCCATGACTGACCTGTATACCTAACATCCGTTTTCTTAAAGATCCAGTTATTATTATAACTTAAAATGTACTGGTCCTTCTCCACCGAGCCCATCTTCCCAGCTCAGCTACTACTAGCTCATTTTTTGCAGATCACTTGTCAGTTCAGTTTTAGGGAATAGTCTCCCCTCCACGTAGACCTGTATTACAATGTATTTATAATATTCCTGCTTCGCTCCTCTGAACTCCATCGAACAATGGGGGTTATTTATAAAGAAGGAGTATAAGTGAACAGCGCCTTACGCTCGGGCTGTCCCAGTGTGCACCTGTGTATAAAGCCCATGACAGAGGTGGAGCGCCATACAAATGGCAGTTATGTGTAAAAAATGGCGATTACGTCTCTTTTATTTTGCTTTGCTATATTTTACAGCGCAGGACTATTTTTTTACCTAGCCATCACTCTCTAAGAGCTTTATTCATGAAATAGAAAAGTGCATGCAATTGAGAAGAGAACTGCCAAGTTAAGGGCCAAAGTAGCCAAGTTGGAATAACTGATTGAGATCATTTTTCCAACTGGGCTGAAGTTTGAACTTAACTTGTCAGTTCCCTCAGAAATCCCGCGTGAATGTACATTGCAGAGTATATCCTTACCTTAGCTCACTTTCCACTTGGAAGCCCCGCTTTCTTGCCAGGTCTGTTAGAAAATTCCTGCGGCTCGCCCCCATCTTCCTCTCCATAAGGAACAGGACTATCCCTTTAAATTTCACTTCGTATTTGCAAATCGACAAGGAAGCCTCCATCATTTTGGGTCTTTTTCGAACGGGAAGAAAAGCAGATCCCTTCTCCAGATCCATTGTGAAGAAGATACAGTAATAGCATTTACGGTGTTATTTGCAGTTTGTCAGATTCTGCTCACAGCTTCTCCTTCGTGCCCCCTCCCTCCACTGGTGGTTTTAATGAACTAGTTCATGTGCATCTGCAGATGGAATAAATATCTTAATGTTAAGGGGGGGGGGGGGTACATGCCACAAATAGTGCAGAATTTGGGGGAGAAGCAGTTCCACCTTTTTTTCTTTTACTCTTCTTTAATAATCTTTCCTTTATCTTTAAAGTAATTGAAGGCTCATTTCATGTCTCTGCTCTTCATCGTCTCTTCCCAGAGTGTGATTCACCAAATGTGAACTGCAAAAATCAGGGATTAATAGCGGCAGGCAAGCAACAAAAAAAGGACAATTTGGAGCAGAAAACGTAATTTACATTACATTATATTACCATTTATTTATACAACGCCAACAATATACGTAGCGCTAGGTACAGAGCATAGAAGGGAACTACATACTAAGTTATACAAACAAGAGCAGACTGGTACATGAGGTAGAGAGCCCTGCTCGCAGAGCTTACAATCTAGAGGAACAGAAAGGTACATGAGGTAGAGAGCCCTGCACGCAGAGCTTACAATCTAGAGGAACAGAGTGGTACATGAGGTAGAGAGCCCTGCTCGCAGAGCTTACAATCTAGAGGAACAGAGTGGTACATGAGGTAGAGAGCCCTGCACGCAGAGCTTACAATCTAGAGGAACAGAGTGGTACATGAGGTAGAGAGCCCTGCTCGCAGAGCTTACAATCTAGAGGAACAGACTGGTACATGAGGTAGAGAGCCCTGCTCGCAGAGCTTACAATCTAGAGGAACAGACTGGTACATGAGGTAGAGAGCCCTGCTCGCAAAGCTTACAATCTAGAGGAACAGACTGGTACATGAGGTAGAGAGCCCTGCTCGCAGAGCTTACAATCTAGAGGAACAGAGTGGTACATGAGGTAGAGAGCCCTGCTCGCAGAGCTTACAATCTAGAGGAACAGACTGGTACATGAGGTAGAGAGCCCTGCTCGCAAAGCTTACAATCTAGAGGAACAGACTGGTCCATGAGGTAGAGAGCCCTGCTCGCAGAGCTTACAATCTAGAGGAACAGAGTGGTACATGAGGTAGAGAGCCCTGCTCGCAGAGCTTACAATCTAGAGGAACAGACTGGTACATGAGGTAGAGAGCCCTGCTCGCAAAGCTTACAATCTAGAGGAACAGACTGGTACATGAGGTAGAGAGCTCTGCTCGCAGAGCTTACAATCTAGAGGGAGTGGGGTACATGAGACACATAAGGGAGGGAAGAGGACAGAGGGAATGTAGTTGTAGTAACAGTTATATGGAAGGTTGGCAGTAGGTGAGTTTGGCCAAAGAGTATTTGTGTTCATTCTAGCTGGATCAGTTGTAAGCTACCTGCTCCTAACAGTGATTGAGGACAGCGAGAGCTAGGTGGGAATAGCTAGTGGTTAACCAATCGGAATGCTAGTTGGATGGTTAGTAAGCTTCATTAAAGAGATTAGTTTTGAGGGACATTTTAAAGTTTGAGAAGGGAGGAGAGAGCTGGATGCTCTGCGGAAGGGAGTTCCAAAGAGAGGGGGGCAGCTCGGGCGAAATCTTGGAGGAGCGAGTGGGAACAGGTGATGAGGGAGGAGGAAAGCTTTACACCCACTGAGGAGCGCAGAGCTCGTGAAGGGATGTATCGTTTCACGAGGGAGGCAATTGAGACCCCCCAAAAATACTCGGAATTGGTCCTTTCTACAAATTGTCCATTTCACAGCTCTGATAACTTTACAGGAGTTGGTAACGAAATCTGTCATGATGAAAATCAAACTAAACAAAAACCTCTTGCCTGGTGCTCTCGAGGCCATGAGGACATCCACACTCTGCCACTCATCCTGAACACCGAAACCGGGTGTCCTCTCTCTCCCGGTGGATGCCCGCGCAGCCTTTTCGGTGCCAACGGTCCTCCATCGGCTATTTGTGCTGTGCGCCCTCTGGTGGCCAGACTGGGATCCTGCATGGCCGTCGCAACTGCGTGGTTTCGTATGCTTAGTCTCCTCAAAACTTCCCATTTTTTATAGAGTGCTATTTTTTTGCCCCAATTTTGCAGGAGGCGTGGTCTATGCTAATTTCCACTTCCTCCTCACTTGCTATAGTGAGTTTTCTCCTAGTTAGAGCTGTCGCAGAGCTTTGCTGATTTCTGCATTGTTTCCTGTTACTGACCTGGATTGTCCAGGCCTCGTTTTGCTTCTCTGGTATTCCTGATTCCAACTTGGCTTCCTCAACCTCGTTTTTTCTCTGCTGTCTGATCTCCGGTATTAACCTTAACTCGCCCTCTGACTTTGCTCCTTGCCCGACCTCGGCTCCGTCCTTCTACTACGCCTTTGCCTGCCCCTCGTTTGTATTGTCAAATCGGTTGTTCTCCTGGTACCAGTCATCCTCATCAATCTAGTATCAAGTTTCCATGCATTCCAGAAACCAATGGCTCTCAATCAATCTCTCGGTAAAATTCCACTTTTGCCAGCAGTGCATTCCCTGTATTCTGGTTTGGATACCGCACAAGTCCTCCTGCTGCTCCTATCTTGGGCTCAAACCTTAGGTACATAACAGTCGAAGTGAACTTGTCCTTAGTGGTTCCAGGTACATGGTTTTCCACTTTTGGTGGTTCCTCCATTTTGTACCGTGGGTCCATACACTTTATCCTGCTGCAGAGTAACAAAAAAAAAATGATTTATTGGGTTTTGTTTTTTTTAATCATCCATTGCAAGCATATTACTGCTTAACCATCTCAGCAGAGCAGATTGCACCACTTCTCCCATCTTCTTCAATTAGCTGAGGTTCCGGTCTGAGCGAAGGGTGATGCAATAGATGTAATCCCATTCCAAATAGTAAGGAGGTCTACACTACAGTGAACAGCAATATAAGGATGTGAAGGTCCTATGCCAGTCAAAGTGTCTGTATAAGGACACCAAGGGTCAGTAGGGTCAGTAGTATCCAGTATCCAGCACCAAGGCCAGTAAATGTGTGCCATGAGTGATGCGGGTGTCTACCTCTGCCCTAAATGTTGTCATGGACCCCTGGAGCATATTCATATGTTCAAGACAATTATTGAAACATAGCCCAGGACATAGGTGCAGCGCAGATGACCGCTGTCTAGTGGGACTCATCAGCAAGAGTTTGGCTTCTGTCAACCTGCTTCAAGTAGAAGAGAAACAGCAGTATTTTTGTCGTGTTTGGTTTTATGGGATAATATTGATATATATGTTTTATTTATGGAGTGGTAATATATCCCTATGTAATTTTGTATTTTTTTTTTTTGTATCTTCAATAAAAAAAATGTAAAAAAAGAGAAACAGCTGTGGTGGATGCTCCATTTGTGCTAGGTGTGCGCCGCATAGAGCACCCGCGCTGTGTATTTCTGGGGTTTGTGTGCTTCGAACAGAGAGCACACAACCCCAGAAATACATCCGAGAGGCGACACCAGCTACAAAGTCACTGTTGCCAATTCACCAAGCACTAAAAGTATCCGAATTGTATGACTCTGTTGCCGAATTAGTAGCTTTCAGATGTAACTCGTGTATTTCCGGGGGTTTGTGTGCTGGCTGTGTGCTGGCTGTGTCCTGGCTGTGTCCTGGCTGTGTGCTGGCTGTGTCCTGGCTGTGTGCTGGCTGTGTGCTGGCTGTGTGCTGGCTGTGTGCTGGCTGTGTCCTGGCTGTGTGCTGGCTGTGTCCTGGCTGTGTGCTGGCTGTGTGCTGGCTGTGTCCTGGCTGTGTGCTGGCTGTGTCCTGGCTGTGTGCTGGCTGTGTCCTGGCTGTGTGCTGGCTGTGTCCTGGCTGTGTCCTGGCTGTGTGCTGGCTGTGTCCTGGCTGTGTGCTGGCTGTGTCCTGGCTGTGTGCTGGCTGTGTGCTGGCTGTGTCCTGGCTGTGTGCTGGCTGTGTCCTGGCTGTGTCCTGGCTGTGTGCTGGCTGTGTCCTGGCTGTGTCCTGGCTGTGTCCTGGCTGTGTCCTGGCTGTGTGCTGGCTGTGTGCTGGCTGTGTGCTGGCTGTGTCCTGGCTGTGTGCTGGCTGTGTCCTGGCTGTGTGCTGGCTGTGTCCTGGCTGTGTGCTGGCTGTGTCCTGGCTGTGTGCTGGCTGTGTCCTGGCTGTGTCCTGGCTGTGTGCTGGCTGTGTCCTGGCTGTGTGCTGGCTGTGTCCTGGCTGTGTGCTGGCTGTGTCCTGGCTGTGTGCTGGCTGTGTCCTGGCTGTGTCCTGGCTGTGTGCTGGCTGTGTCCTGGCTGTGTGCTGGCTGTGTCCTGGCTGTGTGCTGGCTGTGTGCTGGCTGTGTCCTGGCTGTGTGCTGGCTGTGTCCTGGCTGTGTCCTGGCTGTGTGCTGGCTGTGTCCTGGCTGTGTGCTGGCTGTATCCTGGCTGTGTCCTGGCTGTGTGCTGGCTGTGTGCTGGCTGTGTCCTGGCTGTGTGCTGGCTGTGTCCTGGCTGTGTGCTGGCTGTGTGCTGGCTGTGTCCTGGCTGTGTGCTGGCTGTGTCCTGGCTGTGTCCTGGCTGTGTGCTGGCTGTGTCCTGGCTGTGTGCTGGCTGTGTCCTGGCTGTGTCCTGGCTGTGTGCTGGCTGTGTCCTGGCTGTGTGCTGGCTGTGTGCTGGCTGTGTCCTGGCTGTGTCCTGGCTGTGTGCTGGCTGTGTGCTGGCTGTTCTCAGCACACAAATCCCCGGACATACACGAGAGACGTCGTGCCTCCGCGTGACAGGCCTGCTCCAGGCTGGCAGCACGACTGTCACACAGGGGCATGATACGCCCCTGAGAAACAGGCCATGTTCTGCCCTCTTCTGTAGATACATTGATGCCCTTCTCTCAGGTGCCGCCATTAACCCATCTCCTATTCAGGATATTGTTTAAAAAAAAAGGTACAAAATTAACCAGCTTACAAGATCTTGTTTCAATTTTTTATTTCATTGATACAGTTGGCTTCTAACTTTTTCCTATTTGTCATGTAAGTGCGTGATTTATATGTTTGATATTTTTCAAAAGCTAACCCCCCCCCCCCCCCCCCCACACACCCCAAAAAAGCGAAAGAAAATGTGTTGTCCTTGTTACCTGGTAAAATAAAAAGCCACCTCTTCATCTCGCAGCTCATGTTTCTCTTTCTTGTGACCGTCAAACTTTGTAGAGTTTCTCTTTGATTTATTACTCCTCGGAGAGCTCTACGCCTTCTGGTTTGAGGGCTGCTTTATATTTGTTGTTAAGTATTTCGCCTATTATTGCGGTGGGCTCTCCATGGTGTCTGAATGTTTAGAAATAATTTAGAAGTTTTGGCTCATTCTTCTGGGAAATGCCTCGGCGGGATAGATTTATAATCTAAATGAATCCTAAAATGCCACTCTCGTGTGTTCCACCATCCTTAATGAACACACTGCAGTGCGTTTCGGAAAATGTATAAAAAATAAATACTAAATTAGTAGCAGAAGGTCTGGACGGCTTACAGGTACATTATGCGAGGGGGGGGGGGGGGGAGTTCCTATCTATTTTTGATACTATGGTTAGTGGATGGGAAGAATCAGGGAGTACCAACAGGTTTTTTTGTTTTTAAGCATTTTCAACATTTTTGAAGTTTTACCATCATATATGTTTCAGTTGCTTCTGTGAATGAAAGATTCAATGGTTACTGGCATAGTGGAAGAGGGTACAGGATTTAAAGAAGTGTTACAAACAAATATACACTGATCAGCCATAAGATTATGACCACTGACAGGTGGCAAGCCAGCGGAGGTAGTGTGATGCTTTGGACTGACAGGTAGCAAGCCGGCGGAGGTAGTGTGATGCTTTGGACTGACAGGTGGCAAACCGGGCGGAGGCAGTGTGATGCTTTGGACTGACAGGTGGCAAACCGGGCGGAGGCTGTGTGATGCTTTGGACTGACAAGTGGCAAGCCGGTGGAGGCAGTGTGATGCTTTGGACTGGCAGCTGGCAAGCCGGCGGAGGCAGTGTGATGCTTTGGACTGACAGTTGGCAAGCCAGCGGAGGTAGTGTGATGCTTTGGACTGACAGGTGGCAAACCGGGCGGAGGCAGTGTGATGCTTTGGACTGGCAGCTGGCAAGCCGGTGGAGGCAGTGTGATGCTTTGGACTGGCAGCTGGCAAGCCGGCGGAGGCAGTGTGATGCTTTGGACTGACAAGTGGCAAGCCGGTGGAGGCAGTGTGATGCTTTGGACTGGCAGCTGGCAAGCCGGCGGAGGCAGTGTGATGCTTTGGACTGACAAGTGGCAAGCCGGTGGAGGCAGTGTGATGCTTTGGAGTGGCAGCTGGCAAGCCGGCGGAGGCAGTGTGATGCTTTGGACTGACAGGTGGCAAGCCAGCGGAGGCAGTGTGATGCTTTGGACTGACAGGTGGCAAGCCAGCAGAGGCAGTGTGATGCTTTGGACAGACAGGTGGCAAGCCAGGCAAGGGGCAGTGTGATGCTTTGGACTGACAGGTGGCAAGCCAGCAGAGGCAGTGTGATGCTTTGGACAGACAGGTGGCAAGCCAGCGGAGGCAGTGTGATGCTTTGGGTAATGATCTGCTGGGAAACCTTGGATCCTGCCATTTATGTGGATGTTACCTTGACACGTACCACCTACCTAAGCAGATTAATGAAAAGCACAAACCTCCGATGACAATTGCCTGAGATTCCTATGTACACCTTTGGTCTCCACCTCACCGGCCATTCCAAGCCCGACAATTCTGCAAAAACAGGCAGCCATTTTGTAGAGCATATAAAAAAAGAGAGAATGAGGAAGCAGTCCGATCACGTGGAATGACTGTACTCCTGCCAATGTGGCCACAACTCCGGCTACTTGCTACACAAGTTTGTTTTTCTAAGATGAGACAACTGATCAAGTGCACAAACAGCTTATTGTCCATAATGGCAGTGCCAATGATTTGGTCCAGTCAATCTGAGCTGTTTGTAGATGGAGAACTAGAGAGAGCAGTACTATCTGGCAGTGAGACTTTCCAATGAATCACCATTATTGTTCTACCAAGTTATAATTAACGTTATAGTTGGTGTATCAATATGTCCCAAAGTGTCTATGGAGGGTCAGGGCTCCTGAGTTACCCAAGCTAAAGACCGAATGGACTAAAAACGAGCTACATTATAATAATGATAATAATAATAATGTCATACAATGGTAGTTTGAGCAAAGACTTAACTTCCTCTAAAATTACTGCTAGATGAATGTAATTTCCGAAACTCTAGTCCCCTCCCACGTGACCCATTTACTTATAAAGCTATGGCCTCGGCTGAGATCTGCCGCTCAACATATTCTCTGTCCGAAGGGTCTATCTATTTTGCTCATTAAAATGTAAGTGTGATGAGCAGACACAGCCTGAGGATGAACAGACAGGTCTAGAACCAAAGTGCTTGGGAATAGCGTGAGAAAAGTGAGAATAAAAGAACAGAGTGAACAGAAGGCCCTGGAAGGGTCAGCTTTTGGGAAATAGTAGGGGGCTTTGTGACTTTATATACTGCGGATGCGTTTGAATGCACAGATGTTTAATTCAACTTTTATTGGCTGTATCAAAAGGGATATATCTGGTGTAAATCAAAAAGGACAGAGCATCAAATCATCGGCCCCCAACCAAACCCAAATAACTTTACGACACAAAGGACTGTATTCATGAAAATGAGATTCAAAATGGAATTGCAACCTTTAGACCAAAATAGCAAAGTCTGAAGTAGGGGAGAATTTTTCCAGCTCGGCTACTTTGGCCTTAAGTTTGAAATACCCTTCGCAATTCCCTGTGATTCTCTCCTTTTCATGAACAAAGACCCACATTTCTACATTCACCTATGACTAAGCGTGGCAACACGCGAAACGCGTCAGGTGGTCCTCCCCCTGCGTTTTGACTTACCAGTCCATGGATGTTATTCATCTCATCTGTATGCATAATTTTTAAAGATAATAAAGCACCTTATTTTTCTATTTTCCTGGAGCGTGGAGTGCACACCTTTTTGCTACTTCTGTGTCTACATATTGCGTCTGTTCAGCGCTGTGGAAGCACCCACCCTTTATGTGTTGGATTGTGTGGAGTGAAGCCGGATTTTGAGACTTTTTTCTTCAAATTCACATTTCTACATTGTTTGCATTTTAATTAAGCTCCCTATAAGTTACACCCTCCTACTAATTCCACATAGAACCAAGCGGTGACCTCGTTAAATGTCCGCTTTAATGTGAAAGACTGATCCGCACCAGAAATGCAACTGCCTTATAATGGGAGACGCTTAGCTAGTCTAGCTGTGACTGTACCAGCAGCAGCGGTGGGGGATCTGCCGACCCTGCACAATGGTAGCCGAGCAAACCCCATCTCAAGTGGGGGGGTTTAAATCAAAGCTGTATGAGTAGATGGAGTCACCTAGGCATAAATGTTTGCTGATGTCATCAGTAAGTGCAACACATAACTTGAGGGTCTCTCCATAGAAGGAGCAAAGAAAGGAACTAGGAAGGCAATAAATAAATTAAAGATAGTGAGCATTTTACATTAATTCACCGGAAAAGTAACAAATTAATTGGAATGTAACAGTTCAATTAAATTACATTTATCAGAACGAACCAACCAAAATACTCTCTTTAAGTGGATGGATGACATGTATTCAGTCACTTATTTATTTTTGTAATCCTGCCTTCTAACTGCAATCAGTTTTCCAGCTATCTTACTTATGGCACAGATCCTGTATAGAGAGCGTGCTGCCCATAGGTGGCAGCACTTATACAGCAGTGCATTGATGTCGAGTTTTATCCAACTGCTCGCTGTTTGCTAAGTCCCTGTTTTGTCTGTGTGAAATTATTAATCTTCTCAGGATATAGTTTAATTCTGCAGGCGATTATATCCTTTTTTTACTTTTTTTACATAATAACAAACACAGAAAATAGTGCATTGTGAATGCTATACATAAAATGAATGGGTCAGTAATGATCTAGCACAAATAGGGTAGAATCCATATCGTGGTCACTGACCAGAGCATGCAGTGACAAGAATAAAGAAATGGCCGCTCCCATGTGCTATACAGGGAGAAAGATGTATAACTTTTGCCTGTAGATTTGAACTTTACTAAGCTGGCTTATTTATAAAAGTTAAATGTAGGTTGATGGATTTCTGTTTCTTTAATTGACATCAATTACACTTCATTGGTGACTTAGGAGTTCAAAAAAACACTCATTGGTGCTACCTCCCAAGCCCAGACAAGTGGTAGTTCTAATTAATTAATATTTAAAACATCCAGAGTTCATATATATTAACTGTGGATTTTCAATGCTGTACTTGTAGGCGAGTCCCAGTAATGTAAATTATTGTATCAATCTAGGCAAATAGCCCTTGAAATTATATTTAGCACCCTAAGATTGTATATTTTAAAAAGTTTATAAAAGTCAAATAAAATGGTGTAATTCTCCATACAAGACCATTGTAAAATATATCCTTAATAATTAAACAATTACATTGGATGAAGGCATCAAATAAAAATATATATATATATATATATGCAGTATATATATATATATATATATATATATATATATATATATGTACAGATATGAATGTATCTATACATATACCTGTACAAGTACATCATACTATAATATAATATCTTTATATATCTTACAAAACATATCTAGTTTTATTTCTACTTGTTATTAAAAGGAAATACTCCCTGTCACAAGACCAGAAATGTAAATGAGAGGAAGTTAATGACTGATAATAGTCAAACCACAAGGTGTAAATTACATTTCATGTTATATTACAATCATTTAAAGGACAAGAAAATAAGTTGAGTTTAACGTAAAGATTGCAACAAGTGTAGAGATTTGAAATGTCATTTTTTTTTTAGTGAGGATAGACCTCTCCTGGGTCTATACATGAAAATTCGAGAAATGTTCAAGGAGGTCAACGTTGGAGGTTGACTTTCCTTTTGACACTAATTCAAATTCGTCCCCGGAGTCTGACTTAGAAAAAACAAACACTCAGGTTCAAATTTTCCCCAGTGAAAGTAACGGGAGACGACATGATCTGAGCTGTTTTTGAGACTAAGCCAAACTCAGGTGCCGAATTTGAATTAGTCTCAAAATGAAAGTCAATCTCCAAAGTCAACCTCTTCGATCTATTCTGGAATTTTAGTGAATTGACCCATCTGTTTCTATATAGCTCATGGGGGCAGACATTGTGTTCAGAACTGAACATAGAACTGATAACAGATATTATTATCCAACTTCTTGGCACTCATTTTGCAAACCTCAGATAGAGCTGTATTGAACTTCCTTGAATTTAAAACCTGAAGGATGGATATACGCACAGACACAATCCAATCCATCCTACATACTGCCGGGCTGCACTTTGCATGCTCTTTCTGCAGCATGTGGAACAAATATGTGTCCCTGGAAACATGGCCGATGTTGGCAGCTATGCGTCACCTTGTGGCTTGATTTGCAAATTATCTACTTTTTCAGAAATCTGCTTAGGAAACCCCCTATTGATGTCATAAGGAGAAGACACTACAGACACATTTTAAAACACATTTTTTCCTATGAATTTAAGGGTTCTTGGCACAGCCTCAATACCAACGTCTTTATACGTACAAAAAAAAAACAACAATGTATTTGTCTGGCCTGCGCTGATAAATGGGTTCATGTAAGTCTCTAAACCAAGACAAGAGGTCCGATTACCCAACAGCAAAATCTATTGTAGTCTGGGTAAGATTATAAAGGCAAGACACAGAGGCTGAATACTGTCTGTTCTCCTTGGCTTATCTAAGGCTTTGTAGAAACTAACTAACTAGAAGAAACAAACCTAATTAGAACCTTGAAGGTAATCTAAAGAGAGCATCGGGATAGTGTAGTATTTATCTGATACTTGTGAATGGGGCAACAAATTGCTGGAATCTGTATCTAAAAAAAAAATCCTTAATGGAACAAACTCCCAGACAGAAGCAGATCTCAGACTTTCCACGCTGGAAAAAAAATCAAATGGTTTACAAGTACTGAGCAGTCAGGGGTTAATTGCAAATGTATAGATAGAGCTTAGATCAGATAACTTCCCCAGGCGGTTGTATGATTCTCCATCAGCTGGGGAAACATGTTGAGATCAGCAGGGCATTGTGCAAATACAGGAAGATCATATGAATGAACGTGACGGGGATCATTTGCATACACTTCCCAATCATGGTTTCATAACACTGGGGGCCGGCTTTAGATCGAAGAGAGGCGCTTCTCAATAATAAGCCTTCCGTTGTGCTCCGTTAGCGAGGGGAAGGGTGGCACAGCGCACATTGTGTGATTATTTGTATTATTATTTTTTATTGCTCATTATTTCTTTTTTTTTCCGGTCTCTTTCTCAGATGGAAAAGTGCTTTATTAGTGGTGACGAGTGAGTAAGAAAGACCTTAGTCTTCTACTTTTAAACGGATGCTGTCACTTAAACAGTTCTTACACTGCGTTTGCAGAGAATAAAACACAATGAAATGATCTGTACATTGAGTTAGAAGAATTGCAGCAAATGCCGATGAGGGGCGTGTACTAAAAAAAACGCAAATACATTTTATGTGCAAAACTATTTTTGCGCTTTGCTCCTATTGCAATGTACTAAACATGTAACACTCCAATAGTAAATACAAGCAAATTGAGAATAAAAACAGGCAAGTTTGTGAATATTTTTTCTACCTCTTTTGATAGCGCTCGCTAAAAGCTGGTGTAATTTTAACACGCAAATAAGAATTATTTTACACAAAATATTCACAAAAGTCTTTAACGTGCGCAAATTATTAACCGGAAAAATGCATGCTAAATAAAAATAAACGGAAGAGGCGCAAATCAGGTACAAATAGTCCCAAATTGCTCCTTACTCATGTTTTACCTACTTTTTTCCCACTGCACTCGTTTAGTAGACATGTGCATTCGTTTTCGGACTAATGCATTTTCGTCCGAAAATAGCATTTTCGTCCATTCGTCCGAAAAACGAATAACGAAAATGCTAAACTAACGAAAGCCTAATGAACGAATGGTTAATAAACGAAAATCATTCGTCCATTCGTCCATTCGTGCTATTGGCATTCTATAAACCGAAATAGAGTCGGTTTATAGAATACCAATAGCATTACATACATTCCAAAAACCGACATAATGAACGACTTTCGGTTTATGGAATGCATGTAATGCTATGCTATTGCTATTATATAAACCGAAATAGAGTCCCCATTCATACGAATAGGTCAATTGACCTATTCGTATGAATGAGGACTCTATTTCGGTTTATAGAAAGCCAATAGTATTACATGTATTCCATAAGCCAAAAATCTATAAACCGAACGACATTCGGTTTATAGACTTTCTTTTTATAGAGTAGCAATAGCATTACATGTATTCTATAAACCGAAAGTCTATAAACCGAATGTCTTTCGGTTTATAGCCGAACCCCGAACTCCAACACGGACATACAGTGAAATGTCCGTGTTCAGGTCCAGGGTCCGAACACCGTAATGTTCGGTACGAACCTGAACAGTGCGGTTCGGGTTCGCTCAACACTACTACAGACTAATCAAAAATCCCATCCTCCTCTCTGTCTGAAACCTCGTGACCTGTAGATATTTAACTATTGATGAATTGGCTGGAACTCATCTTAGTGAAGTCTTTATTCAGTAACATTAAACTGAAAAATAAAATAAAAGTACAATTCAAAACCAGATTTAAATTTCCGACTTTTAGAATCTTTTTCCCCTTCATTAGCCTCCCAGCGTCTGGAGTCTTCACCTTGCAGCGCCATCCCAGAACCCATTTTCCTAAATTCACCTTGAGATGTTAGTGTCGCCATAAACTGTCTGGAGTTGGATATTACGGCTCTGTGTATATGAAATTATCTCAATTGCTTTTTAAGGTGGACTGGTGGAGCGTGAGCTGCGGTAATGGGAGAAGCTCATTTATTCCCCATTGCTAGTTGTATAAGTATTTTTATTAATAGGATTCGGGGAAATGTATCGCTCTACCTTTAGCATTAGTGATCAGGCAGATATTAGCCTAATAAATGTACAGCATTAGGAGATGAACAGTAAATTAAAAATAAAAACGTTTTAGTAACTTTTCTTCCAATTGTTTTCTCTTTTCAGCATACTTTTCGCTACTGACATTTCAGTCAGATTCTTGTGTTCAGAGATTAAATGGACCGTGTGCTTTTCTGGTTCAATAGGAAGTAAATCTGATTTTTTTCTTTTAACAATGTAAAAGACTATAAAAAATGTTTCTCATCTGCGGACAGGACCGGCTTTTGGGGTGTGCGACCCCAGTGTGCGCAAAACCCCAGAGGGCGCCATTTTTTAAAAAAACTGTGCATATGAGATGTAGTGTGCAACATGCATGTGTAACCTTAAGATTAGCTTACATGCTAACACTTCCCATTGTATCTAGTTAGAAATTAGGCTTTGTTTTTTGCATGTCTAAATGTGTAGCAATTATGTAGTCCTTAGGGTATAAAACGGATTTGCCTTTGGGTAACGTTTGTGGATCTAAAGCAATATATATATATAATCCAGATTTTTATTTCCCCCGTACTCAAACTGACTTTGGATTCTTGTTGGATTTTTCTTCGGACGTCTGTACTATAGCTCACTATATTCATGTTCCTCTACATTGGTGTTTCAGGTTCTTCAACTATTGAGTTGGGTTGTGGGTTTCCCGACTTTTCTTGACCATTTGATGAAAAAAGTTACTGTCCCTTTAACCTTTTAGAGATTCAGAATTAAATGTTAGACAATGCAGTTCAAATATTCAGTTGTACAGTAAATATCTTTATGTTTTGTCAGTAATCTTGTCACAAAATGGAAATTGAGTCAAGCAGTCTGCATTGAAGAAAAAGAGAGAGACAGAGACATACAGAGAGAGAGAGAGAGAGAGAGAGAGAGAGAGAGAGAGAGAGAGAAATAGACAGACAGACAGAAAGAGAGACAGAGAGAGAGAGGAGAGAGAGAGAGAGAGAGAGAGAGAGAGAGAGAGAGAGAGAGAGAGAGAGACAGACAGACAAAGAGAGACAGAGAGAGAGAAACAGACAGACAGAGAGAGAGAGGGAGAGAGAGAGAGACAAACAGACAGACAGACAGAGAGAGATACAGAGAGAGAGACAGAGACAGAGAGAGAGAGAGAAACAGACAGACAGAGAGAGAGACAGAGACAGAGAGAGAGAGACAGAGAGAGAGAGAGACAGAGACAGAGAGAGAGATAGAGAGAGAGACCCATTCCAAAATTCATTCCACTAAACTGTAATGACCCTTGATGAGGCTGAAATGCGTCAGGTCATCTGAGACGCACAGGAATGAAAACAAAAACCTCCAACTGGGCTCAGCCAGCGGCTACGCAAGAGCAATATGAGGGTGTACGGAATAAAGAGAGAATTGCAGGGCATTGAGATCGAAATTTCAAGCTTAAGACCAAAGTCGTTCAGTTGGAAAAATCAGACCATTCAGCAGCATTGAAGAATTGTTCACACTCTGGTACATTGGCCTAAAGTTTGAAATTCCCGTCTCAGCTCCATGTGATTCCCTGTAATGTCTTTAATATACTAAATATTGATTATAAAGTCAGTATTTTTATTTCGATACATGAAGGCATTCCCAATCTCTGTGAGCTCTGTGTGTGTGAAACACAGCATTGTCACAGTCATTGTCATTGTTTGTGGGAGAAGGGGTTGAACACTCCTGTCTTTTGTTCCCTTATTTCGTTTCATTGGTGCCTTAGTAAACCTATACACTGAATGGTGCACTGGTTGTGCGAGGGGGATAGTGAAAGCGTCTGTGTAGTAGGCACACAAGGCGAGGCACCACTCTGGACCACCAGGGATCCCTCTCTCATTTTCCCCCACAAACCCCCCCACCTCCGCAGGAAATCATCTATTCACTATGCAACTCAGATATCAGAGCAGGTTCTTTTGTGAAACGTCTGTTTTCGGCATTTGAGTAAATTCTGTTGAAGGTGAAACTTTCTATGAAGCTGAGGTGATGTGAAACTTCCTTAACAATAGTGATTAATTCCTGCCGGTACCAAGCAGAAAGCTGCATGGTTGAAAGAGGCTTGAAGGTGTCTGTTTTCATCTCTGAGACACCGTCTGAGGGCGGACGCCTGTCATGTAACGCAGTCACCATTCCTCCATGGCAAATCAAAGAAATGACCTGCAATTGAGAAGAGAGACTGTACCTTTAATCGTTAAAGGAATGGCTGCACAGTGATGACTGCTGCATGTAAACCCCTCTAGAAATGCCACAAGCTTGTGTGCAATGCATCCCTTATAGAAATGCCACAAGCTTGTATGCAATGCATCCCTTATAGAAATGCCACAAGCTTGTATGCAATGCATCCCTTATAGAAATGCCACAAGCTTGTATGCAATGCATCCCTTATAGAAATGCCACAAGCTTGTATGCAATGCATCCCTTATAGAAATGCCACAAGCTTGTATGCAATGCATCCCTTATAGAAATGCCACAAGCTTGTATGCAATGCATCCCTTAAAGAAATGCCACAAGCTTGTATGCAATGCATCCCTTATAGAAATGCCACAAGCTTGTATGCAATGCATCCCTTATAGAAATGCCACAAGCTTGTATGCAATGCATCCCTTATAGAAATGCCACAAGCTTGTGTGCAATGCATCCCTTATAGAAATGCCACAAGCTTGTATGCATGCATCCCTTATAGAAATGCCACAAGCTTGTATGCAATGCATCCCTTATAGAAATGCCACAAGCTTGTGTGCAATGCATCCCTTATAGAAATGCCACAAGCTTGTACGCAATGCATCCCTTATAGAAATGCCACAAGCTTGTACGCAATGCATCCCTTATAGAAATGCATGCGACGTTTGAGACAAGCTTGTACGCAATGCATCCCTTATAGAAATGCATGCGACGTTTGAGACAAGCTTGTGCGCAATGCATCCCTTATAGAAATGCCACAAGCTTGTATGCAATGCATCCCTTATAGAAATGCCACAAGCTTGTATGCAATGCATCCCTTATAGAAATGCATGCGACGTTTGAGACAAGCTTGTGGGCAATGCATCCCTTATAGAAATGCATGCGACGTTTGAGACAAGCTTGTGTGCAATGCATCCCTTATAGAAATGCATGCGACGTTTGAGACAAGCTTGTGTGCAATGCATCCCTTATAGAAATGCATGCGACGTTTGAGACAAGCTTGTGCGCAATGCATCCCTTATAGAAATGCATGCGACGTTTGAGACAAGCTTGTGTGCAATGCATCCCTTATAGAAATGCATGCGACGTTTGAGACAAGCTTGTAAGCAATGCATCCCTTATAGAAATGCATGCGACGTTTGAGACAAGCTTGTGTGCAATGCATCCCTTATAGAAATGCATGCGACGTTTGAGACAAGCTTGTGCGCAATGCATCCCTTATAGAAATGCATGCGACGTTTGAGACAAGCTTGTGCGCAATGCATCCCTTATAGAAATGCATGCGACGTTTGAGACAAGCTTGTGCGCGATGCATCCCTTATAGAAATGCATGCGACGTTTGAGACAAGCTTGTGCGCAATGCATCCCTTATAGAAATGCATGCGACGTTTGAGACAAGCTTGTGGGCGATGCATCCCTTATAGAAATGCATGCGACGTTTGAGACAAGCTTGTGCGCAATGGATCCCTTATAGAAATGCATGCGACGTTTGAGACAAGCTTGTGGGCGATGCATCCCTTATAGAAATGCATGCGACGTTTGAGACAAGCTTGTGCGCAATGCATCCCTTATAGAAATGCATGCGACGTTTGAGACAAGCTTGTATGCAATGCATCCCTTATAGAAATGCATGCGACGTTTGAGACAAGCTTGTGCGCGATGCATCCCTTATAGAAATGCATGCGACGTTTGAGACAAGCTTGTATGCAATGCATCCCTTATAGAAATGCCACAAGCTTGTATGCAATGCATCCCTTATAGAAATGCATGCGACGTTTGAGACAAGCTTGTGCGCAATGCATCCCTTATAGAAATGCATGCGACGTTTGAGACAAGCTTGTGCGCAATGCATCCCTTATAGAAATGCATGCGACGTTTGAGACAAGCTAGTGCGCAATGCATCCCTTATAGAAATGCATGCGCCGTTTGAGACAAGCTTGTATGCAATGCATCCCTTATAGAAATGCATGCGACGTTTGAGACAAGCTTGTGCGCGATGCATCCCTTATAGAAATGCATGCGACGTTTGCCACAAGCTTGTGGGCAATGCATCCCTTATAGAAATGCATGCGACGTTTGAGACAAGCTTGTATGCAATGCATCCCTTATAGAAATGCATGCGACGTTTGAGACAAGCTTGTGTGCAATGCACCCCTTATAGAAATGCATGCGACGTTTGAGACAAGCTTGTGTGCAATGCATCCCTTATAGAAATGCATGCGACGTTTGAGACAAGCTTGTGGGCAATGCATCCCTTATAGAAATGCATGCGACGTTTGAGACAAGCTTGTGGGCGATGCATCCCTTATAGAAATGCATGCGACGTTTGAGACAAGCTTGTGGGCAATGCATCCCTTATAGAAATGCATGCGACGTTTGAGACAAGCTTGTGTGCAATGCATCCCTTATAGAAATGCATGCGACGTTTGAGACAAGCTTGTGTGCAATGCATCCCTTATAGAAATGCATGCGACGTTTGAGACAAGCTTGTGTGCAATGCATCCCTTATAGAAATGCATGCGACGTTTGAGACAAGCTTGTGTGCAATGCATCCCTTATAGAAATGCATGCGACGTTTGAGACAAGCTTGTGTGCAATGCATCCCTTATAGAAATGCATGCGACGTTTGAGACAAGCTTGTGTGCAATGCATCCCTTATAGAAATGCATGCAATGATCAGGGAGTTACGAAACTGATAAGCCAGGTTCCACCACATCAGAACACAAATGATTTGAAGAGGGGGGGCCGGGGGGGCTGCTACAATGATAAACACTCTTACTAACAAGGTAACACTGTAACGAGAGGAAAGGAATCACTGAAAAGTGTACTGTAAGGTAAAGACATTGGAAATATTCTCCAGCTAAGCTCTCTTTCCAGATCGGTCATTCATGCCTGATTTTGCTGTTCACCTGACTGTTCTCCGCAGTTCACATTTTAGTAAATAGACCCAAAGATGACTACCTTAGAGAGAAGATGTGGCGAAATGAAAGAACCAGGTGAATACTACGTGAATGGGTTTGGTCAGGAGTCGGGGATGCCTGGCCTCTTCACCTTTTTATTACACCGTTGTATTATTGTATCTTGTTTATTTTAAATATTTTTGTGTTCTAGACAGGTGACAGCACTATGCAGGATGCACTGACAGGGCCCCTCGGCTTTCTCCTACGAATCCCAACCCTATATAATGAAATATATAATAGAATGAAAACTACTTGGATAAAATAAGGGAATGCAAACCTCGCAACTTCCTCCCCCGGCAATTGGGACCCGTAAGCCAAACTTAGGTTGATTGCCAGGCACCGGAGGACTGCAGCATTGTGGTCCCGAAACGTGAACTTTGTTCCATAAATGTGTACAGAGGCAGATCTCAGCGGGACAGCGGGACAGAGCCTCCAAATCGAGGCAGTTGGGAGGCATGGGACTTTTACACGTGTCTTTTTATGACCTCCCCTTGTGGCTTGATATGCAACGGACACCTTTTCACTGAAGGTGATGTCATAAACATGAGACACCGCAGAAACATCTAAAACACATTTGTCTCTTGATGATTCCATTAGCTTGCAAAAGCTGCTGACCTGACGTGTAGATCAATTTAGATTTTTAGGGGGTCATGTACTAAACAAGTGCAGTGGGGGAAAAAAGTAGGTAAAACAAGGAGCAATTTGCGACTATTTGTAAAGTTTTGCGCTCGTTTTCCCTGATTTGCGCCTCTTCCGTTTACTTTTATTTAGCGTGCATTTTTACGGTCGCGTTAATTAATTATGATCATAGTTGCGCGCGCTAGAGAGTTTTGCTAATATTTAGTGAAAAATAACTCTTATTTGTGTGTGAAAATGACACCAGCTTTTAGCGAGCGCTATCAAAAGAGGGAGAAAAAATATTCGCAATATTGCCTGGTTTTATTTACAATTTGCTCGTACGTAATATTTGAGTGTTACATGTTTAGCACACTGCAATAGGAGCAAAGAGTAAAAATAATACATTTGCAAAATAAGCAATATTTCGGTGGCTGAGATCCTGTATGTAGTGTAAGGAAATATTACTGATTGGGGGGAACAGACTTTCAGAGCATGTAGTATTTTGGTATTAGACTAAATTGTGATGTGCACAGGACAAAAGATACAGGCACAAGACGTGATTCGGCCAAATGGTTCACTGTATCTAACGGTCAATGCATCAGTGTGTATCTGCCTGGCTTCAGGAGATTGTGCAATGAATGGGTTAAATCTAGTTCCACTAATCTGCCCAGGACACTTCCTCTTCTACGACAACTGTTAAATGTGACAGAGCAGATCGGAGGGGTCACATTCATTCGCTCCCAGTTACAAAACTGCAGAAAGCCAGAGTCCTCGGGAATGTCATGCAAACTCCCTCTCCGAGAAGACTTTGAAATGTGGACCAACTCGCAGGTCACAGATCTGCTGAGACAGGTATGTGGGGCAGGGCAGTGTGTGTAGGGGGGGAGGTGGGGGTTTCCAAGCAACTCATATCTATACAGAAATGCAGATCATACTGCTGAGTCTTTAAAGGGGCTCAATGATAGTAAAAGTAATATCAGGAAGTATTACTTTTCTGAGAGAGTAGTGGATGCATGGGATAGCCTTCCAGCGGAAGTGGTAAAGGATAATACAGCTCTTGGGATAGGCATAAGGCTGTCCTAGATTTCAGATAAGGCCAGGGACTAATGAAAGTATTTAGAAAATAGTGCAGACTAGAGGGGCTAAATTCTACGTTTCTGCGTAAGTTATCCAAACATTGTGTATACTGTGAATGAAGAGAATTAAATATGATCTATACATTGCAGAATGGCAAGTAAAATGCATAAATTAACCCCTTGAGGACACGGCTGTTTTTGGAATGTTGTACAGTTCAGGACATAGGCTGTGTTGACACTTCTGCGGTGTTTGTGTTTAGCTGTAATATTCCTCTCTTTCTCATTTACCGTACCCACACAAACAATATGCCGTTTTTAATGCCATAAAAAGTGCTTTACTTAGAAATCATATCACATTATTTTCCCAAAAATAGTCATAAAATATTGGGGGAAACACTTTTTCTAACTTTTATATGAAAAAAATAGTTTGCATGTTTTTCAGTATTATGTGTGTGGGAAGGGTAAGTGTATATGTGATGTGTGGGGGGGGGGTAACTCTATGTATGTGGGTGTGTGGTAAGTGTGTAACATGAGATGAAACATAAATGCGGCCCACGCACACATACATTTCTATCCAAGTGGCCCTATGCAGAATAAACTTGGACACCCCTGACCTAAGGTAAAGGTCAGTCCAGGAAGGGAAATGAGTAAATACTGGTCTGAGGATGGGTACAAGTTGCGACATAAGACACATTGGCCCACTTATTATTTCCTTCCTCAGACTTAAAACCAAAGGCAAAGTGTGATGTAAGAGGTGTAATCTCCAAATTCTTCTCATCCTGTGTACAAACACAGCTTCCTTCTAGAACTTGGTAGATTTGTGTCCCTACCTACCCTCTGCCTGGGTTACTTTTATATCAGGGATTTCTCTGATCATCCAGAGGGGTTAAAAAGCCCACATTAATAACAGAAATAAGAGATTCGAGGCCAGAACCCACAATAAGCATTCTAAGCACTTACCTAGAGCTCTTTTTCGGAATGTTGAAGTTGGTGAAAGCAGAGGGTCCCAACAGTAGTGCCCCCCACCTTGACCTTGCCCCTCCCACTTTTCCCAGTTTTCGCATATTCTTTGATCTTTGTCAACATCCACTTTTCTTCTCCAATCTACAAAGGGTTTTTTTTCAAGAGTGCTGGGCATGGCTATGGACTTCTGGGATGTAACTGAATAAATTATAGTTTTAAGCGGAGGAATTAGTGAACACATCAGATGTGTGCACAGAAATACATGGTAAAAAGTAAAAAAAAATGCCAGTGTTTGCGTTAAAAGAACTGAAATCTTAAATTAAAGATCCTTTTATGCTTTTTAATAAATAAATGATCACATTAAGAGGTTGGATGTGTATGTGACTTGGGAATTGGTATAGGCCACTGTTTATGTGACCCTAATTCATCCCTCTGTCTAGCACAATTAAACTCTATTTCGTAATTACTGAGTGCTGACGAGGTAATTCAGTTTTATAGTTAGTTGTAACTGCAAGTGTCTTCAAGAGGACTTCCGAGCTCGGCAGCCTCCGATTTTACACATATTTCTGATATCATCCAATCACCATTCCATAGTGTAAGAATATAGCAGTAAATCTTTGTATTTTGTGGATATCCTGAGGGAGTGAGGCCGGATTTAGACGTTATTCAATTTTTTTTTTTTTCAAAAGTGAGGATTTCTGGGGGATATGTATAAAAATTCCCGCACTGCAAAGTCGGGGATTTTAATTTTAAAAAAGTGCTATCGAATTTTGTTATGTATAATGGCGATTGTGCTTGGTTATAACTCCCGACACTTTGCCGTGAGAGAGAGAGAGACCGCCCTCAAACTGTGTTTGGCGCAGGATCTCTGACACAAATCAGGCACTTTGCACAACCAGCGACGACACAACCTACAACTACACAGTCAGCGTAGATAACGTAGACTCTCGTGAGTTCGCTATATACATTGGCGCACACACTAATTGTGCAGGTATTTTAGTGAAATCTGCTTGTGCGTCGGGTTTGAAGAAGACCTTGAATATCTATTACATCCTGGATATTTGTCCAAATCAAAGTATTGTCTTTGCTGTCCAACACATTCTGAAGCAAAGTCACAATTATATAAAACTTTATTTGCACATCATATTTTTTTATTGTTGTTTTTGATCTATGCATTTTCTTGCAATTCTACACACACAATGTATGGTGCGTATTCTCTGTATTCAGAGTACAATCAAGGTTTAGATAATTGTAAGGTCAGCTTTGAGAATACGTTGGGTTTTTCTTTTTAAAATGAATAGTATTTAAGTATTAGTATTCATAAAACTTCATTATTTTTTTTCAGTTCTTTCCAGGGCAATTAGTATCTGACTCATCTTGTATTTTTCCATGAGAAATTTAAGTCTATGAAATTCTCAGATTTTTTTTTTATTTTTATCTTTTATTCATTTTATCTCCATCCTTCTTTGGCTTTTTCTGTAACGGATTAAGAAAGCAGGGTGGACTTTGAAGCAAGTGTGTAGTCTCTGTGATAAATAAGAAAAATGTTATTGTCTTAAATCAAATGATATAACATTTGGCCCCAGGCTGGAAAAACTAATGCTAGATTGTTATTTTATAATCTGGCAGAAAGGCCAGTATCGCGAGGTAAATGTACCCAAGTGTCAGGGGAAAAATACCTCACACAAGAGAATAGAAAAAGTCATTGCATTCACTATTACATAGTATGGGGTTCTCAGTCAGCCTGAAGTGACCGATCCTTGGTTGGCTTAATTTCCAAGATTAGATTGGGAAGAATGACTACAGAGAGAGCTGTACCATCGATCTACCACAACTAGAGGACATAGTCTTAAATTAGAGGGGCAAAGATTTAAAAGTAATATCAAGAAGTACCGGTATTACTTTACTAAGAGGGTAGTGTATGCATGGAATAGTCTTCCAGTAGAAGTGGTAGAGGTTAATACAGTGAAGGAGTTTAAGCATGCATGGGATAGGTATAAGGCTATGCTAGATATAAGATAAGGCCAGGGACTAATGAAAGTATTACATTACTGAGAGGGTAGTGGATGTATGGAATAGTCTTACAGTAGAAGTGGTAGAGGTTAATACAGTGAAGGAGTTTAAGCATGCATGGGATAGGTATAAGGCTATCCAAGATATAAGATAAGGCCAGGGACTAATGAAAGTATTACTTTACTGAGAGGGTAGTGGATGTATGGAATAGTCTTCCAGTAGAAGTGGTAGAGGTTAATACAGTGAAGGAGTTTAAGCATGCGTGGGATAGGTATAAGGCTATCCTAGATATAAGATAAGGCCAGGGACTAATGAAAGTATTACTTTACTGAGAGGGTAATGGATGTATGGAATAGTCTCCCAGTAGAAGTGGTAGAGGGTAATACAGTGAAGGAGTTTAAGCATGCGTGGGATAGGTATAAGGCTATCCTAGATATAAGATAAGGCCAGGGACTAATGAAAGTATTACTTTACTGAGAGGGTAGTGGATGTATGGAATAGTCTTCCAGTAGAAGTGGTAGAGGTTAATACATTGAAGGAGTTTAAGCATGCATGGGATAGGTATAAGGCTATCCAAGATATAAGATAAGGCCAGGGACTAATGAAAGTATTACTTTACTGAGAGGGTAGTGGATGTATGGAATAGTCTTACAGTAGAAGTGGTAGAGGTTAATACAGTAAAGGAGTTTAAGCATGCATGGGATAGGTATAAGGCTATCCTAGATATAAGATAATGCCAGGGACTAATGAAAGTATTACTTTACTGAGAGGGTAGTGGATGTATGGAATAGTCTTCCAGTAGAAGTGGTAGAGGTTAATACAGTGAAGGAGTTTAAGCATGCGTGGGATAGGTATAAGGCTATCCTAGATATAAGATAAGGCCAGGGACTAATGAAAGTATTACTTTACTGATAGGGTAGTGGATGTGTGGAATAGTCTTCCAGTAGAAGTGGTAAAGGTTAATACAGTGAAGTAGTTTAAGCATGCGTGGGATAGGTATAAGGCTATCCTATATATAAGATAGGGAACGGGGGACTAATAAAAGTATTTAGAAATATGGGCAGACTAGATGGACCTCATGGTTCTTATATATGTATGCAACTTTATCAGCTGCAAAAGGCTCCTTCTTGCCTAGGGTCCCACCAAAGGGGGCAAATAGCTGGAGCTCAACCACCAAATGGATTTTTAACTTAGAGTCCACAAAACTTAAAATAAGTCCTGAGCAGTAATCGAACTGAACCAGTTTCTACAAACCACGGGGAATGTTCAAAATGGTAAGTTCTGTGCCTACGTTCGAACAGAACGTATGAGTGCGGAACAGTGCATATGGGAAGGTCAGGTAAGTCCTGAGTGCAGAGTGGGTGCAATCTGGGTGCTGGGTCAGGCCTCTGTGATGTGGGAACATTACATTGGCTTTCCATGCTGATTGGAACACTCGTAGAATTATACCCAACACTAGACATTCTTCATGGATCTGTATTGATCTATATATTATTTTTGGTTTGTCTTTTCAGTGTGGATTGCAGGAATGTACAGCAATGGTAGACAAGTTGGGAATAAACGGACACCTGTTTTTGGTAAGTACACATAAATTTCCTTTAGGCTAAACCCCTGACGGGGCCACATCATCTTCAGCTTGTTTGTACACTGATCAGCCATAACATTATGACCATCTGCCTAATATTGTGTAGCTCCCCTTTTTGATGACCCGTTGAGGCATGGACTCCACTAGACCTCTGAAGGTGTTTTGGGGTAACTGGCACCAAGATGTTAGCAGCAGATCCTTTATGTCCTGTAAGTTGCGAGGTGGGGCCTCCATGGATCGGCTTGCCACCTGTCAGTCCAAAGCATCACACTGCCTCCACCGGCTTGCCACCTGTCAGTCCAAAGCATCACACTGCCTCCGCCAGCTTGCCACCTGTCAGTCCAAAGCATCACACTGCCTCCACCGGTTTACTACCTGTCAGTCCAAAGCATCACACTGCCTCCGCCAGTTTACCACCTGTCAGTCCAAAGCATCACACTGCCTCCGCCGGTTTACAACCTGTCAGTCCAAAGCATCACACTGCCTCCACCGGCTTGCCACCTGTCAGTCCAAAGCATCACACTGCCTCCGCCGGTTTACCACCAGTCAGTGTTCATAATGTTATAGCAGAGATATTGATATCACTATTAAAGGAAAAGTTTTATTCCAATAGATAGAAATATCTATATATAGCTATTAAGTTTCTTCTATTACTGGGTTACCCTCTAATGCATTTCTACATATATCTAGCACTATTGCTGCTAATTATCCCAGATATATCCCATGTGTTGAATAGAAGGGCGAAATCTCATTTGTATATCCTGGGGCTGCAGTGCACTGGCCCCCAAAACTGGTTATTTGTGAGATCTGGATATTTAAAGAAATCCCAGAAAGTATTCCAGTGTGGAAAGATTTTTTCAGTCTGTTCTTTTAAACATGAGGCTTTAACACCATAGCCGAGCTACAGAAAAAACCTTAAAGAACCCTATAAACCTAAACATCTCTTCTGTGAATATATAGAGAATAAAAAAAAATTGAAAAATGAAACTATGTATTGTGTTAGCAAAATGCAGCAGATGCATAAAATAGAGATACAGATGTTTAAATAAATCTGTACAGTCCCCAACTTCTCTAAGACAATACCACCCAAGCTCTAAAGACTTAACATTGACCTCAAGCCCATTTATTTTTATTTTTATTTGTATAATTCTTTATTTAAGAAAGAAGAGATTTTTGACAACAATAAAAATCACTAATCAACAGGAATATGCTGTAGAAGGGGGGAAATCAGAATCAAAATGGGATATGAGTTTTAGAGGCTGTAGAGCGCTCCGATGAGAAGAGGGAGCGTTAGGGGAAAGAGAAAGGAAAGGGGGGGGAAAAAAGGGGAGGGGGGGGACGGATAGGGATAGGGGGGGGGGGGAGATCGCCAGGGTAAGAATGATCTTATTTAATTAATGAAGGTATCAGGGCACATCCCAAAACAGCCCGATCGGGAAGGAGCAGCAGTCCGCCTCCGGCCTCAAGCACATTTTTACCATCCTACTGCCTGCCTGGTGACACTATATGTCTGTGGGGTCTTCTGCTTATGACATCACATGTGGCTTGATATACAAATGAGCTACTTTTCAATGGTAAGTGTGTCGTTTGCATATCAAGCCACAAGGTGATGTCATAAGCAGGAGACTCCATTGATCCTATAAAACATATATTTCACTTATTGTATGAATTTGTTTGCAGTTCTGCTAACACAATGTATAGATCATGTTTTATCCTGTGTTATTCTCTCCATTCACAGTATAAGCAATGTTTGGGTTACTGGAGGACTCCATGGATCCTATTTATAGTGAGCAAAGCTAGGGAAAAGTATCCGCAGGAATATTCCTTTGTATTTAGTATTTGTTTTATCTTGTCACTGCCTTTGCTCCTGTAAAAGTTACAAAACATACACAGGGACGCCGTCAGGTGGGATATACCCATCAGGGGCCTGCTGGGGCCCGGCCCGTTAAAAAAAAAAAAAAAGACGGTATTGGTTCTGGTCAGCGTTGTCAGCTTTATAAAATGATCTCTGGACCTAAAATGTTTAAAGAGCACTGTGTGCCTGACTAGTATGACCACTATTCGTGAAAGAATCCCCAAAGATTGGTGTAGTCAATCCCAGCCTACACCAAATAAATTTGAGGTGCTCTCTTGCAGAATGTAGAATTCATGTGTGTCTATGGGGAACCAATTTATTAATCAAGGAGGGGATGTCCCTTGATTAATTAAATGATCCCCCCCCCCCCCCCCCCGGCCGCCCCGGGAACACACATGAAATATACATTCTGCAAGGGAGCAGAATCACATTTCTTTTAAAACAAAAATGGCCGACCATACAGCTGTATGCATGTATCAAAAGTAGGAGGAGTTAAGGTAAGATCTATTCTGACTGAAGAAAATGCAAGAAAATGGTAGCAATTCACAAACTGTGTGGTTGAGAGGAACAAGACGGTGAGCAAATATTGTGCTCATAGTGTTAAACACCTTCATTGTGTTAAATGATCTGGTCTCTGAAACCTGGAATACATTTTGTCTCACATCCTTTTTTCACTTGCTGTTTCCTCCATGGAATTAGGTTCTCCCTGTAGCATGGTCTACAGTCTCAAACTCATGCATGCTCCTTAAAGCTCCCACTGAATAAGGCCATTTGTATTTCATTGATATAATCAATTATGTTATGGATCGGCTGGAGTGGAGAGTGTCACTTAATGTGTCTTTAGCACTGGTGAGATCCACATTATTGTATAAATACTGATTTAGCAGATTGGGTAATCAATATCGATGGTGCGGGGAGAGCAGTATCTCGTAGAAAGATTAATTACCAAATGTAGACTATTTATTTGGTGACAATAAAGTACCCAGTCGACGGGGCTGTGGATTTTTTGCAGCACTATATAATGAAGAACAAAAATAATGACTTCAGCTGAACACAAAGAAGCTGAATACACGCTAAGGTCATGTAAAGGGTCATACATGCAGAGTTTGCGGTCACATGTATGCGTTTAAAATATTTGTATATTGAAAGCAGAGGCATAAGATCAGAAACACAAGACCTGAGTAGGCAATGTGGCAATACCAGGAGCTCACAGCGTCTAATCCATAGGTGACAACATCACCGGACTTTATTGGACATTCCTGAAGATTAAACCAGATGCATGTCCTGAGCTGAGCACCTAGTCACTATTTTAGAAAAAAAGTGTGGCTCTCTGGCATTTAAAAAAAAACACTAGGTACCACGGAAAGTGCAGGGGAGAATTGTCAAGGTCTCCTCTACCCTTCCATAACGCATCTTTAAGATTTGTTTTTTGTAACGATTCACCAAAGAAGATAAACAGTTTTGTTTTAATCATGTTCCATGTGGAAATCTTAACTTCAAAGGAGTCAGAAATATTATTAAGAAAGACAGGGAGAAAACATATACTTAAAACAGCACAGACAGAGCTGGAGTAGGCAGACATGATGTTTGGAATCCAGGGTGAGATGGGTCACCTGACCCAAGATGGCCGTCACACCTGATACGGAGTAACAGGGGCTTGGTTTGGGTATTTTATTTGAATTCTTTCATTAAAGCGTTTCTATTTAAAATGTGGGCCCGAATCAATAAGACGAAACATCACTGATAACTCAGATTTTTCTTTTGCAGTATAAGGGATTCCTTTTATTGTAACCATTTAAAAATATACTATTTAAAATATCACTACAATTGTCCTTTAAAAACCAGCAACGAGTTGCTTTATAACATCTTCCCGATTGGAGGTAGTAAGTACCAGCCATACAGCACTATATTCATTAATGAGTATAGGAATATGGATGCTAGATACCATTTTAAATCTTGTAATAATCAGCCCCACTGACAATGATCTTTTCCTTCCCTTGAATGAGACATTATTATGTGTTTCTCTCCATAAGGATACATCCCAGCAGCTACTTATACAGCTCCTGTCATCAGGGATCTCTTCTGCATTATCCCCATGCCCCAGCTTGCTGGGCCTGTCGGTTTTAAAGGGGCATTTACCATGGGAGCATAAACCCATCAGAGCATGCAAGAGGATAAACAAATAATCCATACGCAGCCTCTCACCTGGTCACAATATCTCATAAAGACATGCGGCGGGTGAAGGAGGGCGCAGGTTAAATCTAACTGTCAGCTCTTCTGACAAGTAATGTATATTATATGGGACACAGTTTAGTAATGTATATTATATGGGACACAGTTAGTAATGTATATTATATGGGACGCAGTTAGTAATGTATATTATATGGGATGCAGTTAGTAATGTATATTATATGGGACGCAGTTAGTAATGTATATTATATGCGATGCAGTTTAGTAATGTATATTATATGGGATGCAGTTTAGTAATGTATATTATATGGGATGCAGTTAGTAATGTATATTATATGGGATGCAGTTAGTAATGTATATTATATGCGATGCAGTTTAGTAATGTATAGTATATGCGACGCAGTTAGTAATGTATATTATATGGGATGCAGTTAGTAATGTATATTATATGGGATGCAGTTTAGTAATGTATAGTATATGGGATGCAGTTTAGTAATGTATATTATATGGGACGCAGTTAGTAATGTATATTATATGGGATGCAGTTAGTAATGTATATTATATGGGACGCAGTTAGTAATGTATATTATATGGGATGCAGTTAGTAATGTATAGTATATGGGATGCAGTTAAGTAATGTATATTATATGGGATGCAGTTAGTAATGTTTATTATATGGGATGCAGTTTAGTAATGTATATTATATGGGATGCGGTTTAGTAATGTATATTATATGGGATGCAGTTAGTAATGTATATTATATGGGACGCAGTTAGTAATGTATATTATATGGGATGCAGTTAGTAATGTATATTATATGGGACGCAGTTAGTAATGTATATTATATGGGATGCAGTTAGTAATGTATAGTATATGGGATGCAGTTAAGTAATGTATATTATATGGGATGCAGTTTAGTAATGTATATTATATGGGATGCAGTTTAGTAATGTATATTATATGGGATGCAGTTAGTAATGTATATTATATGGGACGCAGTTAGTAATGTATATTATATGGGATGCAGTTAGTAATGTATATTATATGGGATGCAGTTTAGTAATGTATATTATATGGGATGCAGTTAGTAATGTATATTATATGGGACGCAGTTAGTAATGTATAGTATATGGGACGCAGTTAGTAATGTATATTATATGGGATGCAGTTAGTAATGTATATTATATGGGATGCAGTTTAGTCATGTATATTATATGGGATGCAGTTTAGTAATGTATATTATATGGGATGCAGTTAGTAATGTATATTATATGGGATGCAGTTTAGTAATGTATATTATATGGGATGCAGTTAGTAATGTATATTATATGTGATGCAGTTTAGTAATGTATAGTATATGGGATGCCGTTTAGTAATGTTTATTATATGGGATGCAGTTTAGTAATGTATAGTATATGGGATGCAGTTTAGTAATGTATATTATATGGGATGCAGTTTAGTAATGTATATTATATGGGATGCAGTTAGTAATGTATATTATATGGGATGCAGTTAGTAATGTATATTATATGGGACGCAGTTAGTAATGTATATTATATGGGACGCAGTTAGTAATGTATATTATATTGGATGCAGTTAGTAATGTATAGTATATGGGATGCAGTTAAGTAATGTATATTATATGGGATGCAGTTTAGTAATGTATATTATATGGGATGCAGTTTAGTAATGTATATTATATGGGATGCAGTTAGTAATGTATATTATATGGGACGCAGTTAGTAATGTATATTATATGGGATGCAGTTAGTAATGTATATTATATGGGATGCAGTTAGTAATGTATATTATATGGGATGCAGTTAGTAATGCATATTATATGGAATGCAGTTTAGTAATGTATAGTATATGGGACGCAGTTAGTAATGTATATTATATGGGATGCAGTTTAGTAATGTATATTATATGGGATGCAGTTTAGTAATGTATATTATATGGGATGCAGTTAGTAATGTATATTATATGGAATGCAGTTTAGTAATGTATAGTATATGGGATGCAGTTTAGTAATGTATATTATATGGGATGCAGTTTAGTAATGTATATTATATGGGATGCAGTTAGTAATGTATATTATATGGGACGCAGTTAGTAATGTATATTATATGGGACGCAGTTAGTAATGTATATTATATTGGATGCAGTTAGTAATGTATAGTATATGGGATGCAGTTAAGTAATGTATATTATATGGGATGCAGTTTAGTAATGTATATTATATGGGATGCAGTTTAGTAATGTATATTATATGGGATGCAGTTAGTAATGTATATTATATGGGACGCAGTTAGTAATGTATATTATATGGGATGCAGTTAGTAATGTATATTATATGGGATGCAGTTAGTAATGTATATTATATGGGATGCAGTTAGTAATGCATATTATATGGAATGCAGTTTAGTAATGTATAGTATATGGGACGCAGTTAGTAATGTATATTATATGGGATGCAGTTTAGTAATGTATATTATATGGGATGCAGTTTAGTAATGTATATTATATGGGATGCAGTTAGTAATGTATATTATATGGAATGCAGTTTAGTAATGTATAGTATATGGGATGCAGTTTAGTAATGTATATTATATGGGATGCAGTTTAGTAATGTATATTATATGGGATGCAGTTAGTAATGTATATTATATGGGATGCAGTTTAGTAATGTATAGTATATGGGATGCAGTTTAGTAATGTTTATTATATGGGATGCAGTTTAGTAATGTATAGTATATGGGATGCAGTTTAGTAATGTATATTATATGGGATGCAGTTTAGTAATGTATATTATATGGGATGCAGTTAGTAATGTATATTATATGGGATGCAGTTAGTAATGTATATTATATGGGATGCAGTTTAGTAATGTATATTATATGGGATGCAGTTAGTAATGTATATTATATGGGATGCAGTTAGTAATGTATATTATATGGAATGCAGTTTAGTAATGTATAGTATATGGGACGCAGTTAGTAATGTATATTATATGGGATGCAGTTTAGTAATGTATATTATATGGGACGCGGTTAGTAATGTATATTATATGGGATGCAGTTTAGTAATGTATAGTATATGGGATGCAGTTTAGTAATGTATAGTATATGGGATGCAGTTTAGTAATGTATAGTATATGGGATGCAGTTTAGTAATGTATAGTATATGGGATGCAGTTTACTAATGTATAGTATATGGGATGCAGTTAGTAATGTATATTATATGGGACACAGTTTAGTAATGTATATTATATGGGATGCGGTTTAGTAATGTATATTATATGGGATGCAGTTTAGTAATGTATATTATATGGGATGCAGTTTAGTAATGTATATTATATGGGATGCAGTTAGTAATGTATATTATATGGGATGCAGTTTGGTAATGTATATTATATGGGATGCAGTTAGTAATGTATATTATATGGGATGCAGTTAGTCACCCCATTACATGCCCCCATTACCCACATTGCATACACACTAAACGACCCATCAGCCGCATTATATGCCACCATCACCCTTATTGCATGCCCCCACCACATCCATTACATGCCCCCATCACCCCGACTAATTGTAAGGAGCTGAATGGTGGGGAAGGGAGTGAAAATGTTTGAAGCACCAGAAGTGTGATTTAAAACCCTTTGGCAAAGTGTCGCCCCCTGGCAAAGTGCCGCCCTAGGCGAGTGCCTTGTTTGCCTTGTGGAAGATACAATACTGGGTATATGCAGCGGTCAGTCGTGCCACGGACGCTGCTCCCCAGCTCTGACAGATCATAGAACAGCAGTTCTGCTGCAAGGTATCCCTTATGTACAGTGCCTCATAGGAGAATTGTTCAGATATCTTTTTAAGTACAAATAAATGGATTTCAGTCTGATGAAAAAGTACTTATGAAAGATGAATTCACCAAACTAGTTTCCAAATCCTTAGCTAAAAAAAAAAACAAGAAAAATGATAATAAAATGTAATACTGTTTCCACTCTCGTCTGATATTAGGCAACAACAGGGTCTATAAAATAATAATTTATTTTTCCAAGCCCATTATCTTTTGCAATGTTTACATCAGGGGGTCCGATCTGATTAATAAGCCTTCTACTTATTGATTTGTCCTTTGAATCATCGTCTGGCTGTTTAATGGAACAGAATGGGCCACATGCTTGCACTCTAGGCCTGCTGGCAATCTCTTCACCAACAGATGGGAAAGGCTGCCAGCAGACTGCGTATTATGATCATCACTGCTGCAACGTTTACCGTGGCGGATAAGATATTAATGTTAAAGGAAACAGTTACGGGGGGAAAAAACAACAGAATTGTACGGATTGTCCAAAAATCTGACATTTCAGATTCTGCCAGAAAGCTGGTGTGTAGAGAGATGGACCCTGAATTAATTCCGTCTCCAAGAGAGATTTAACCTGTTTGATCCCTCCTCTCAGCAATAAAAAGCTTTTAAATGGGTATCTTGAAAGGAATGGAAATAACTGGGCGGGTTATAGTTCTATAAATGTCTGAAATTCAGGAAAAAAACGTAAACATCTAGTAATTCTGTTACCTGCTGTGTTTATCCGATTTGTTGTAGCTTCACAAGATAACATTTGCTCTAAAAAGAGTTCTTGCTGTTGCTATAGAAACAACCCCGCCCATCTCTCCAAGCCCCTCCCTATATCTCCAAGCCCCTCCTTCTTGGAATGTCACTGAATTCAGAAGCCCTGGGTGAAATTATTTCCCATGTAAAACTACAGAACTGTATCATTTTTAAAATGTAAAAATAAGTGTTATTAACATATATTAACATATGCACAATATAGAGAAAGTAATATAGAATAAATGATTGCCCCTCAGTAAGCTTATTTAAATGGGTTTTTTCTGAAGGCGTGCTGCCCCTTTAAGGAGCGAATCTTGGGAGAATTCCTTAGAGAAAGTTTGGATGAGATTCTCAGGCAATTTCTACTCTCACAATAAAAGGTTTCTGCAAATATTTGAAAGGTCACTTTTTTGTTTAGATTGTAGCAGCCACGGAAGTAACAGTTACCGTATATTTCACAATATAGGACACCAATGATTTTAAGATGTGTGCATTTTTTTTTTTTTTTTTAAACACACTTTCTCTCTAAAAAAACACAACAAATAACAGTCTTATAAATAATTAAATATACATATTATTGTGCACTAAGGGACATTATTTGCGCCCCTCCCCCCGTTTCCCTACACGTTCCATTTCAGCATTTCCTGTATTTCCAAATATTTATTTTTAAAACCCTTTTTCCAACCCGCAAATTTGCATGTTTTGCGTAAAATCAGAGAGAGTAGGTTATTTTTTTCCCTGCAGAACCACAAGATGTAAATGCTGCCCTAGATTTACGGGAAATCCCCTTCAAATTAGCTCCTGCTCTGTGCCCCCTTCCCTGTAAGTAACTCAACTGTAAATATATTTGCATGAGCAGAACTGGCGGAGAACGAGAGTCAGAATAAGCTGCGTTTCACCAATAATAAAAAGCAAAACAGAGTAAATGAGAAGTAAGAGCAAAGATCAATTCTGGGTCAACATTCTAAAAAGTGGTCCAGTCACCATGGTAATTAATAGAATGTTCCTGCTGATGACATCACTTTTAGAACTTTTCCCCAGGATCACCATGGAAACCAATGGAATGTCCCTGCTGATTACATCACTTTTAGAACGTTGCCCCAGAATCACCATGGAAACCAATGGAATGTCCCTGCTGATTACATCACTTTTAGAACTTTGCCCCCAGGATCACCATGGAAACCAATGGAATGTCCCTGCTGATTACATCACTTTTAGAACTTTGCCCCAGAATCACCATGGAAACCAATGGAATGTCCCTGCTGATCACATCACTTTTAGAACTTTGCCCCAGGATCACCATGGAAACCGATGGAATGTTTCTGCTGATTACATCACTTTTAGAACTTTGACCCAGAAATGATCTTTGGACAGGACCTCCATTGCACAGAAATGCTACAACTTTCAATTCTGCAGCAGGTTATTTTAATTACTCTGCTGATACAGCCCCAACATCACTGCTACTGGGCACAGTATCTAGAGCTCTCTGCTCCACGTGGGTGGTCACAGAGCTTTTTAACACTTTCAGTGCAACAGCTGTATGTCCATCTCATGTATAAAGGAGCAGTACCACCCAGCCCATGCATACATTGCCATCTTTCTGCTATTGACTCCGGGGATGAAAAGAGGACGAGTTAAATGACTTTATGACATCCACAGTGTGACATACACCGTTTAAATGCAGTGCTGCATGTGCACAGAGCTAAGCACTGTACATGGGCAGTATTAATGCTGAGATAAGACCCCCAAAAAAGGGGACTGTCCCAGAAAATTCAGGACTCTGGGCAACTATGCTTATGTTGTTCATGTGTTTAATATATGTTTAATACATGTCTAATGCACTTATCTTTACAAATATCTGCTTTAAGAGAAATAGAGAAGTGTTATAAGTGGAAATAAATCTGAATAATGGCTAAACAAATTTAAAATAATACTAAATAAAAAGAATGAGTAAAATGAATCGGGAGCAGCAATCTGCAGAGCATTTACATCTATATGTGCTATACTGACATAGTATATATACCGTATATATAATCCCGGTGCAAAAGGAATCCAGAATCGTTAAGGGTTTAAATAAGACTGTGCTTGTATTATGTTCCCAAACTGACCATAGCATTAGTTGATAGCTATTACAGGGATGTAAAATGGCCAGATGGTTGGCCATTAGTGTTATGGGCTGGGCACACCACTGGGCAAAACTGATAGCGCCAAATCAAAGGATCATATACAATGAAATCTGTAATTCTTCACCTTTTTATTCCGATAAATCCCCATGGGGATCTAATTCAGATATTAACAGAAAAATCACTTCTTAGGGTTTTTTTTTTATTACTGTGATGTTCTGAAGGATTTTTTTCCAATTACTTTCAAAGATCAGATATTTTATTTGTATCCTAAACCTAGAAAAAAAAACGTAATGTTGAATTTTAAATTCTGCGGACGTCCGAAAGCTTCATTTCTTTGTGAACTGCAAATATAAAGGGAGATAAATAGGAAAGGTTCGTATATACATATACAGTCAGGAAAAGTAAATATTGCCAAGGCAGACTCGGTACAGCGACAAACTGATCCATTGTTTGATTTATCGGTTTCGTATTAAAGAAAGTGATTCTTTACAGTAAGGACAATAAAGTTGTGGAATTCACTGCCGGTCTCTCTGTATTTATTCCGTCACCATAAATCCAACACCTGAGGGGTTTTTATTATGGGCTCCATGGAATAGATCAGAGAAGACCACCGGAGTCAGACCCTTTATAATATTATTGATTTGCACCCATAACCTTCTCTTCAGGGGCACCCTCAAAAAGTAGGATTATTATCCAGCAACATTTTTATATTTTATTTTATTTAATGTTTGTTTTATTATTTTGTTTGCATTTACACATATAGCTCAATGCCTTGCCCACTAGAGAGGAGAGCTATTACTCATGTATTACTGGGTGATAGAGGACATTACCGTTGGGTATATGGCGCCCATTTTGGTTCTTTATTTTGTAAATATTTAAGGTCTGTTTATCCAAAGAGAAATCTGACTGCTGACTGGGGTTAAAGGGACAGCATAACATGTCTATACTGTGAATGTACACTATAAAATAATCTATACATTGTCCTTCCAGATTTGCAAGTAAGGGCTAAATTAGGCGTTAAATGCATATTAAATGTGTCCGTGGAGCTTTTTGTTTATTACATATGGTTTAATATGCAAACTCCATAGTTGCCAACATCGGCCATGTTTCCTGGGACACATATTTGTTCCACATGCTGCAGAAAGAGCATGCAAAGTGCAGCCTGGCAGTATGTAGGATGGATATACGCACAGACACAATCCAATTAATTAATCATGGTAGGTCCTAGGAGATCTCCACCCTGACTAATTTATTGTATTGTGTTTGTGTGTATATCCATCCTACATACTGCCGGGCTGCACAGATTGGTTTCCAACCCAGCTACTTTGTCCTTAAAGGGACTTTTTTTCTTGCTTTAGGAACCAATGAGAATAATTTCATTCAAATGAATGGAATTTCCTGTATTTCTAGTGTTGACATCAGACAATGTGTTGCATTGTTAAGAAATCCTGCTGTGTACAAGAGAAAGGTCACTCAGAGTCCACACAATGCATTCTATTGCATCAGCACAAGAAATGACTAAATGGAACAAAACGTTATATCCTCAGTGTCTATATAATCAGTGGTGCCGCACCTGCAGTAAACATGCAGAGTAATCACTGGGGGAGGGCTTGAGTCAAATATTGAAAAATTGATTTATGCAGAATGCCTGCATCAAATCACACTGGGAAAAAAAGCCTGTGCACTATACAAGCAGTAATCTTCATCTTGCACCAAAGTGAATTTGGGGACTAGACTGTCCCTTTAAGTTTGAAATTCCCTTCTCAATTTCCTGCAATTCTCTCTTTTGTGAATAAAGTCTATAGAGTTCCCAACATGAGTAACAGGGCAAAACCAGAGATAGTAGGGAGCCCCATAAACTTGGTTACACCCCTGTTACTTACCATTTTGTATTTAATATTCACAGGAAAATTATATAAATATATCTATTTGTTTAAATAAAACAACAAGTTAAAATCAGATTGCATTTTCCAAAACAAAAAGAATCCAATCCCACATTAATTCTTGTCTTTGTGTTAAAACAGCCTCTCCAATTCTGCACAACATCCTGTGCCTTATTTACTTACAATCACATGCAGAGGAGCATCTCACAGTCCCCGGCACAATTTACAAGACCTTTGCAAGAAACATTTCCAATCTGTCTTCCCCTAAAAAAAAAAAGAAGAGAGTTTTGATGTGATTATAATAACTCCCAAACGCCTTCCTCGAAGTCTCATTTTATGCAGCAGAAGATATATGTCAGATTATTTACAGTCTGTAGTGAATGAATAATTCAATGTATTTTCTAACGCTGGCCAAATAAAAATAAAATGTAATGATGAATATTATCCGAAAATGGATTCGACGTGATTTGTAAAAACTATTTCAAATGTTTTTCTTTAAAAAGAATAACTAACGTTTGTTATTCATTTTATTTCTTTCTTTCTAAGGGATAATATGGATGGGTGAAAGGTCTGCAGTTTCTAGATCAGGCTCTAGATGGCAGGAGAGAGTTATTTTTGTGTACATTAATACACCCCCATTAATATGCACAATGGGTCCAGAACATGGGTGTAAAACAAAAACTTTTTTTTCACTTATCCTATATAGTCTACAAATGTCTTCTTTTTTTTTTTGTATTACGTTTGTTAAAATATAGTTTACATATATAATTTTTAAAAAAACCACAACATGAGAATAATTATGAATTCAGTATAGAGAGATAAGGAAAATCATAAAATAATATTAAATCATGAACTATAAAGAAGACTAACAACAATGGAATAAAAATCATAAAATGCCAAAAGTAAAAGGGAAGGGGTTAGAGGGAAGAGGATTATCTTAATTTGAGATGTTCTTTAATATCAGTAAAGTTTTATTATTTATTTGACTTACATATCGATTAATTTGTTTTGGAAAGAGACCCCCAATTTCCCAGGAAGGTCCAACCATTTGACCCACATCTGGCATCATGTTCTGATGTAATTCTGCACCACCGTGATTGGTGCAATCAGCCCAGAAACTGATAGAATCTCCCTGCTGATTGTGCTTCTTTGCACCTGAATCACTCTTCTTTCCCCACTGTGCCCGGTGTGTCGGCTGCTCCTGGAGCCATTCATTTGTCTGCAGCTGGTAATGTCAGTACATAGCCATGCAAACCAAAAATACCAATTTGTCAAGTCTGTAATCGGGCCCCTGATCACCATAGCTATATCAGGGGGCGGACATGTTGTTTAGAATCTTTGCTCTGTGTAGCTCTATCAGGGGGGCGGACATGTTGTTTAGAATCTTTGCTCTGTGTAGCTCTATCAGGGGGCGGACATGTTGTTTAGAATCTTTGCTCTGTGTAGCTCTATCAGGGGGCGGACATGTTGTTTAGAATCTTTGCTCTGTGTAGCTCTATCAGGGGGCGGACATGTTGTTTAGAATCTTTGCTCTGTGTAGCTCTATCAGGGGGGTGGACATGTTGTTTAGAATCTTTGCTCTGTATAGCTATATCAGGGGGCGGACATGTTGTTTAGAATCTTTGCTCTGTGTAGCTCTATCAGAGGGCGGACATGTTGTTTAGAATCTTTGCTCTGTGTAGCTCTATCAGGGGGCGGACATGTTGTTTAGAATCTTTGCTCTGTGTAGCTCTATCAGGGGGCGGACATGTTGTTTAGAATCTTTGCTCTGTGTAGCTCTATCAGGGGGGTGGACATGTTGTTTAGAATCTTTGCTCTGTGTAGCTCTATCAGGGGGCGGACATGTTGTTTAGAATCTTTGCTCTGTGTAGCTCTATCAGGGGGCGGACATGTTGTTTAGAATCTTTGCTCTGTATAGCCCTATCAGGGGAGGACATATTTAGAATCTTTGCTCTGTATAGCTCTATCAGGGGAGGAAATGTTTAGAATCTTTGCTCGCTATAGCTCTATCAGGGAGCTGACATATTCTTTAGAATCTTTGCTCTGTATAGCTCTAGCAGGGGGCGGACATGTTGTTTAGAATCTTTGCTCTGTATAGCCCTATCAGGGGAGGACATGTTTAGAATCTTTGCTCTGTTTAGCTCTATCAGGGGGCAGACATGTTGTTTAGAATCGTTGCTCTGTATAGCTCTATTAGGGGACAGACATGTTAGAATGTTTGCTCTGTATAGCTCTATCAGGGGGCAGACATGTTGTTTAGAATCTTTGCTCTGTATAGCTCTATCAGGGGGCATACATGTTATAATCTTTGCTCTGTATAGCTCTATCAGGGGGCAGACATGTTAGAATCTTTGCTCTGTATAGCTCTATCAGGGGCCAGACATGTTGTTTAGAATCTTTGCTCTGCATAGTTCTATCAGGGGGCAGACATGTTGTTTAGAATCTTTTGCTCTGTTTAGCTCTATCAGGGGGCAGACATGTTGTTTAGAATCTTTGCTCTGTATAGCTCTATCAGGGGGCATACATGTTGGTTAGAATCTTTGCTCTGTATAACTCTATCAAGGGTCGGACATGTTGGTTAGAATCTTTGCTCTGTATAGTTCTATCAGGGGGCAGACATGTTGTTTAGAATCTTTGCTCTGTATAGCTCTATCAGGGGGCGTACATGTTGGTTAGAATCTTTGCTCTGTATAACTCTATCAGGGGCGGACATGTTGGTTAGAATATTTGCTCTGTATAGTTCTATCAGGGGGCAGACATGTTGGTTAGAATCTTTGCTCTGTATAGCTCTATCAGGGGGCATACATGTTGGTTAGAATCTTTGCTCTGTATAACTCTATCAAGGGTCGGACATGTTGGTTAGAATCTTTGCTCTGTATAGTTCTATCAGGGGGCAGACATGTTGTTTAGAATCTTTGCTCTGTATAGCTCTATCAGGGGGCGTACATGTTGGTTCGAATCTTTGCTCTGTATAACTCCATCAGGGACGGACATGTTGGTTGGAATATTTGCTCTGGATAGTTCTATCAGGGGGCAGACATGTTGGTTAGAATCTTTGCTCTGTATAGCTCTATCAGGGGGCATACATGTTGGTTAGAATCTTTGCTCTGTATAACTCTATCAAGGGTCGGACATGTTGGTTAGAATCTTTGCTCTGTATAGTTCTATCAGGGGGCAGACATGTTGTTTAGAATCTTTGCTCTGTATAGCTCTATCAGGGGGCGTACATGTTGGTTAGAATCTTTGCTCTGTATAACTCTATCAGGGGCGGACATGTTGGTTAGAATATTTGCTCTGTATAGTTCTATCAGGGGGCAGACATGTTGTTTAGAATCTTTGCTCTGTATAGTTCTATCAGGGAGGGACATGTTGGTTAGTGTCACTTGAGAAAGCCTACTGAAGGTGAAATGCGTCGTGTACGGAGAGGAGCACTTTACAGGACACTGCGCACTTTACAAATTTGGGACTCCCTGCACTTTAAGCTGGATACTGCCTGTTTTTATGTAAGGGTTTTTATTCATGTTTTGCACAATTAAAGAGTGTTTTTACTGAAAGTATATCTCCTTTCTCCCCTGTCTTATTATTTTACACCCATCTGGAGCTTTTTGTAATACCACCATATCCAAGACCCCACGAGGGGCTCCCAGATGCCCATCACACTGAGCAGGATACTGCTCAGGAGAATGTGAGTGTATCCACATTTGCACAGATATATATATATATTATTTGAAACCATACTATACTATAAGAGTTTTTGTATTGTTTTTTTCCCTTTGCATATCACGGAGAGGATTGCCTCTACACATAGGGTAAACACTAGTGTGTAGTGTTTTTGGGAAGCGCACTATTCACATTGTTGTATTGTGTTCTATTTAAAATGCCAACATAGACTTGATGTAACCTTTCGATTAAAGGGACTGTCTCACCTGGACATTGTTATTACTGTGCAAGTAGAGAATAGAAAAATAATCAGAATGATCTATACATTGTGCTAGCAAAACTGCCAGCAAATGCCGAAATTAGGATAAGCTGATCAAGTCTATTTTGGCATTTTAAATAGAATGTATATGATTAAAGAACCTTATCGAGCCCTCTTTGGTTATATAGATCTGTTGGGGGTGGACATTATCAATAGTAAGATCAATATCCAGGTGATGCTGTGCCTTTAAACACACGTGTTTTGCTGACATCCTTTAAGCTTGGATTGATTGCAGACTCCAGTGTTCACCCGTCTTGTCCTACTCAGAGTAGAGACCGTGCCTCTGTTTCAGCAATATTACTACGGGAGCCAAGGTTTACCCTGGAAGTCAGTCATTGTGGTTATCATTTGGAAGGGAAGGGGCACTGATGTCAGAAACCTCTTCCTGTGTCTCGCAGTTACGATGACTCACGGTTGATACTTTTCTTATAGAATAAAAACCCAACAGGACACAAATATAGTGTTTATTTACACACAAGGCAGGGACCCGACAGGAGCTCCGGGTGGGGTCCATGGAGCCACATTGCCAGGTACTGGTGCCGTGAAGGTAAAGGGTGGGTTGAGGGATACTGCCCCTTCAGCCCTTCTTTCTTTTGTTTCTCATTTGGAGTTTTTATGGGGTGAATTTGTCTCTTTCTGGACTTGGGAGCCTTCGTTAGTGAGTGGGCTCCTATGGCGGGTTTGTATATATCTGGCGCACAGAAAAAATACACCAAAACGTTGATAGATTGAACTATATGTGCCAATCCTGTACCCCATGCATAAAAATAATCAGTCACTAAAAAGCACCTGAAAAGTGTCAAATCCATTTTAGAGCAGAGGCGCCATTTCCCTGCACACAATACAGTCTGGATGTATTAAACAAAACTCACTAACTGCAAAGAAATGACGCTTGCCCTTTTTTAGACCTCCTCAACACTTTATTGAGCGGGGCTTTTTATAAATATCCATGGTAGGTGACGTGCTCATTGGGTAGGTGACGTGCCCATTGGGTAGGTAACGTGCCCATTGGCTAGGTGACGTGCCAATTGGGTAGGTGACGTGCCCATTGGGTAGGGGACATGACCATTGGGTAGGTGACGTGCTCATTGGGTAGGTGACGTGCTCATTGGGTAGGTGACGTGCCCATTGGGTAGGGGACATGACCATTGGCTAGGTGCCGTGCTCATTGCGTAGGTGACGTGCCCATTGGGTAGGGGACGTGACCATTGGGTAGGTGACGTGCCCATTGGGTAGGTGACGTGCCCATTGGTTAGGTGACGTGCCCATTGGTTAGGTGACGTGGCCCTTGGGTAGGTGAAGTGACCATTGGGTAGGTGACGTGACCATTGGTTAGGTGACGTGACCATTGGGTAGGTGACGTGACCATTGGGTAGGTGACATGCCCATTGGGTAGGTGATGTGCCCATTGGGTAGGTGAAGTGCCCATTGGAAGTTGAAGTGCACATTGGTTAGGTGACGTGCTCATTTGGTATGTGACGTGCCCATTAGGTAGGTGACGTGCCCATTGGGTAGGTGACGTGCCCATTGGGTAGGTGATGTGCCCATTGGGTAGGTGAAGTGCCCATTGGAAGTTGAAGTGCCCATTTGTATAGGTGATGTGCCCTTCACCTACACAGTGGGGAATATTTTAAAAAGGTTTCCTGGTAGCAGATTGTTATAAACATACAAATATATGATATGTGTGTGAACACTGTTAGTCCATATATAAATTATATTGTGTTTTGCGCAGTTGGGGACTCTCCTCCGCGCAGCCTATTCTTTGTATGTGTTGAATTTTCAGTATTCTGTATGAATTGCACTTATTTCTACTTTAAATCAATATGAGGCTCTCCTGTAGCTTTACAATGAAAATAATTTTACTCGGGGCTCCTAAATCCAGTGGCATCCAATGGGGAGAGGCTTATACCAATAACGCCATTATTTTTTTAGGAGATGGCAAATGTTGAGAGGAACAACTGAAAAAAATAGATCTTTACTTCATATTTTTCTGGGACACAAAAGTTGCTGCCAACTGTACTGGTCCCAAACTTCCAGGTTGCTAATCTTAAACCCCATTTATTAAGGAAACGGGGGGTAATGAAGAACTGAGCTAAAATTCCCAAACACCTACGTAAAATTCCAGGTGTAAAAAAGGACCCAAGCCTGTCGCCCACCATGTGCAAATTCTGAAAAGCACAAAAAAATTAATGATTATTTAAAAGGCATCAAGGTGCTAAATCTTTTAACAGAGCAGAGTGTTAAAAAAAGACATTACTTTCCTAAGCTTCAAGGGCATTCAAGTACAAAGAGCTTTGGTCTTTTGTCAGACTTCAGTACTTTACATCAGCATGTTGTAAACGAATAAATCCTCGTATTTTACCAGCAGTCATTTGGATAAATACTCAGCTATATTTCTTCATCGCATTTTTGTTCTGACAACCTGATATTTGCTCCATATTTTAAAATGGCAATGTAATTATGCAGCCTCTAAAACCTTCACTTAAGTAGCAAAGCTGTACAATTAATGTAGAAGCTAAAAAAAAAAATTAAATACTAAAAAAATTAAAATGAAAAAAAAAATGTCATTTAAAAAAAAAATGCCCTATTTGGCAATAGAGCAATCAGGCAATTGTGAAACTGCTGGCTTGTCAGACTAGATCGTAAATGTTATATAAATTTAAATTACAGCTGTCAAGCCTGTTTGAGACAAAATACGACTAGTACTAGCAGAGAGTCTACATCACTTTATCTACAATATCAAGTTTTTTACATCTTTGTTAACAAACATTCACAATCACCTGAGATTAATTAAGGTTTGCTTTTTTTTCCTCCATCTGTTGTCATATGTAAACAATCAATGGGGCATTGATATTTTGGTATAAAACTACGTCCAGCCCTTCATCCCTAGGGGTGCGAAGCCGGTGTCATCTAGGAATTCCGAAATAAGTACCTCCAATTTCTCTGCAAATTCTAAAAAAAAATAGGGGTGGGGGGAGTTAAAAGGCCTCTCTGACATTAAAGTGTATGCATTTAATAAAATGGTAATATCAGCATTATAAATTATGTTTAATTTTTAAAAAAATACCAGGTTTGCAGATTCTAATGATCCTCCCGCTCTCTCTTTGAACCATGCAAATGAAAACTATACTTGCAACTTGCACATACACCGAAAGCTCCCAACATTTCATTTTTATTTTGTGGGAGCGGCTAAAGATGAGCCGTGGGCGGAGCATTTTGGGACATTTTAAGCAACGTATGTGCCATTTGGTAGCTATTTTTGTCATTTGGCAGGTCGTTTAGAATTATAATAATGTATTTTACTTACTTGGAGCTCTGGAGCTCTGCGATACACTCATACACATAAAATTCTGAGCTCCCAGAAAATAGAGGCAACAGAAGAAAGAGGGACAGAAGGATTTTGATTCAAAATAGAGGCCATCCCTCTGGAATAGGGACATTTGGCAGTAGGGTTGCCACCTAGCCCGTATCTTACCGGCAGGCTGGTAAAAATAAAAAAATAAAGTTGGCTTGTTGCATGTTTTAACTGTGGGAGTAATAGCAAAGCCAGTCTTTTTTTTTTTTTCCAAAAAAAGGTGTCAACCCTACTTGGCAGGTATGTATTGCACAGGATACTTACAACGCACATATTTGTTAGGTTTTTCCAACTCGGCCATTTTGTATCAGCAACGCATTTTGCATGCGGTCTTACAGTGTGCGACCAGATGGATATCAGCTAACGGATTAACGATTCGTTGACTGATTTTCTTCTAGTCACATATGGCTTCCATACGGAATGTGAGCGCTATCTGCATAGTGTTCAACCAACAAAATGGCTTTATTTACTTTTTTGGTTGTAGTGAACCTTTAACCTTAAGATGTCCCTTTCCACGGATGTTGGGATACAGTATTACATTTTACACATATATATATATATATATATATATATATATATATATATATATATATATATATATTAAGCATAAGAACTATGAATATTAAATTTGCTTTCCTCCCCCACAAAAATAACAAATATTTTTTATTGAACAACAAACAGATGTTTTATGTTATTTATTTATTTAATTCCCTTTTTGCATTATAATTATGGGTCTTGAATATTTATGGAAAGATAATGTTAATGGTTTATTTCTTTGTATGAGGATCAAAAGCATCTCATGCCATCCGACAATACATGGGGGTAAGCACCAAGTCCCCGGCCAGAATCCATGGAGATTAATTAGTAAGTCGAAACATAAACAGGCTGCTGGATTGTGCTCTAGCATTCTGTTAACTTGTTAAATATTGAGTAGTTGATACAGAGGGGAGCAGTTAAAACCGAGGGGGGGGGGGGCGGATCTCGGATGTTATTCTTTGTACAAATATTTTCAAAATGGCGGATCAGTTCCGTGGAATAACTTTATTAAAGTTGGCGAGTTTCTATTATATCAGGGAATTGGGGAAACTTCAGCCATTTAAAAAAACTTAGTTAGTATTCACTTACTTTATTTTTTGGAGTATTATCATTTGTTTATGATATCAGACGCCACCATTTTCCACCACGCTGGAGGTGTAAATAAATCATCACAAATATTATGGGATGTTAGAAATGTACGGGACATATGGGAACATAAGTCATACCTACCAACTTTTGCCCCCCGGCAATTTGGAACACCGGGGGGGACAGGAGCTACTGAATGCGGACCAAAGAACCGCTGTCCTCTACCTCTGTCCCAAATAGCGGGACAGAAGTAGAACTCGACGGCACTGCCTCACAAAAACGGGACAGTGGACAACCATGCATAGCATTTTTATTTTAGCCCCATATTGAGTTTAGGGTAAACATTACAATGTTCTTCTCCATGTACTTCTCTACCTAGCGTATTTTCTATATGTTGTCCAGGTTTTATTATATACAAAATGGTTTTATTTATTTATTTTTTTACTTTGAAACAATTTACAGATCTCCAGTAGTTTTACACTTAATATATAATTTCGGCGGGGCCTGTAAATTCAGTGACGTCGGTGAGAGGGAGTGCGCAAGGGGTGGGGCTGGCTACCTCTGCAGCAGTTTTCATGCCCCCTCTAGGGAAAATGTAATTAGTTATTACGGTGGAGGGGTTTAGTTAAATAGACAGGACTGTTGCAAAGCAACTTAAATTATACACTGTATGATATTTTTAGGAGCTAGAAAGTATTGAGGAAAAAACTAATTAGATCTGTTTTTTTTAAGTTACTCTTTATGCGACATTTCTTCAATGTTATTTTTTTTGGGAGACTCTGTTGGTGTAACTGCCCCTTTTGAATGGGGGGATTTCTTTTTTTTAATCATGGTGGGACTTTAATATCTTTAGGAAAAGTGATTTCAGCAATAATAATGGGGAAAAAATACATACATAATTAAACTTTACAGTTTGAATAATACGCATTGTGGAGACTATTTATGATCTTTTCTACACACATAACGTTCTTCCTCTTTGTTATCTTTAAAGCTTTCCTGCATTGGCTATAAATAACTTTAAACTCATACAGGGTCATATATTAGAGCACAGCTGTGCTTATCTTTTGCCCTGCCACGTGCAGATCCATTGGGGGGAATAGGATATTGTATAGCTGAGTTTTTAGTGCATTGAAATCCCAGCTCATGTGCCATGAAAAAAGGCAGCCCCCCTGCAGGAGCAGTCTCGGGAAACTGGAAAATAGCCCATAAAAATCAATGATAATAAAGACATTTTGCAGCTCTTTGCAGACATCCTGCTGGGGGTCTGACATGTTACACAGCACTGCACACGGTCCAGAAAAAGAGAAAGATGATTTACTTTCAACTAGACATGAGAGACACAAGATAACAATGACAATTCAATTTAAAGATCCGCGAGAAGGTACCGTGGCATCACTCTGTATTTTCACAAAGCCGGAACATAACTGGATCCTTTGATGTGCGTTCAGACGCCGTGGCGTTTGCTGACGCAAATAGGATGGTCGACCTACAATGCTCCACTAATATCAGGCTGCAGTCGTTTTTAGAGCAGCGCTTCAAAACTGGGGGGCACATGGTATGTCGGGGGGGGGGGGCAAACAGAGTTTTAGTGTGTAAATGTAATACACTGTATTCACAGGCCTGCAAGCAAAGAAGAAGTACGGAAGAGACAGAGGAGAAGTAAACAACATGAACAGCTGATTAATAGAATGGATATTCACATAAAAGTGAGTTGCAGGTGAATTTGAACATCTGACTTCACCAATTTAGCTACACTTTTTTTGCAAGGGACAAACCTGGTAAGTTCACTTAGTCGGGGAAACAGCATGTTTGTCCCTGCACAATGTACACTTAAATTGGTGAAATGAAAGGTTCAGCTCGCCTGCACCTCCCTTGTTGGTGAATAGCCCTTCTATCAGTCTCATTAGCTGTTCATGTCATTCATTTCTCCTTTTTTTACCCCCACACGTCTCTGTTATTTGCGCTGAAACAATATATATTACATTTATACACTAATTATACACTCTATTTGCCCTCCCACCGAGACACATCACATGCCCCCCCCCCCCCCACCCCCCTTCCCCTCTGGTTTGGAAAGTAGTGCTTTAATAAGTACATCACCTACCTTACAGTGTCTTAAATTTGCAACAACAACAAAACAGAACTAAGAAAACTAGAAATCACAATAGAATAATACAGGTTCTCAGCAGCGCCAGCTATCATGTTCCAAAAGACACATATATAGAAATAGGTCATCAAGATAACCAAAGCCGCGTTTGGTATAAGCAGCCTGATATTAGTGGAGCATTGTGGGTAGGGAATGACGAAAGCTTCCTATTTGCGTCATCAAATGCCTCGGCAGCTGAATGCACATCAAAGGATCAAACACCAAGTGCCACTTCGCGCAGATCTTTACTATTGAATTGTACATCACCATGTCCAGCGTCTCTCATGTCTAGTTGAATTTGAAGAGTCTCTCTTTTTTTACGGACACTCAAAGTAGCCTCGTCTGGCGGAGGGGATCACGCTGAATGAGAAACCACAGTGAACAGACACCGGTGAACAGACACTGATGCCTCAGTACTAGTGTTGAGCGAACTCGAACAGCACTGTTCGGGTTCGTACCGAACTTTGCGGTTTTTGGACCCCGGACACGGACATTTCACTGTATGGTTCTGCGATTACATTGTATGTAATGCTATTGGCTTTCTATAAACCGAAATAGAGTCCCCATTCATAAGAAATTCTAATGAATAGGGACTCTATTTCGGTTTATAGAAAGCCAATAGTATTACATGTATTCCATAAGCCGAAAGTCTATAGACCGAAAGACATTCTGTTTATAGGCTTTCTTTTTATAGAATAGCAATAGCATTACATGTATTCTATAAACCGAAAGTCTATAAACCGAATGTCTTTCGGTTTATAGACTTTCGGTTTATGGAATACATGTAATGCTATTGCTATTCTATAAACCGAAATAGAGTCCCCATTCATACGAATAGGTCAATTGACCTATTCGTATGAATGGGGACACTCACCCACATTTTACTTCATTTTGCAGCCCTCTAGCCCTTTCCAGGACTTTTTTAGAGGCATTTTTGTGGCCAAAAGTTCGGGTCCCCATTGACTTCAATGGGGTTCGGATTCGGGGGTCAAGTTCGACCCCAAACCTGGACTTTTTTCCGAAGTTCGGCCGAACCCGCCGAACCCGAACATCCAGGTGTCCGCTCAACTCTACTCAGTACTGCTGGTTGACATGGACCGGTGCAGGAGCTAGAAATGAAGGGGCCATAATCAAAACTAAAACTATGGTGCAAAGTTCTCAAATGGGTGCAGTTACCTTGGAAAGCAATGGAATGTTCAGGCTGATTGTTCCCATTCTATATCACTTGCTCAAGGGTAATATATGTAAAGCATTCATTCTACCTCCCCCTTGAGGTCATGTACTAAACAAGTGCAAGTGTGGGGGAAAAAGTAGGTAAAACATGAGTAAGGAGCAATTTGCAACTATTTGTAACATTTTGCACTTGTTTTCCCTGATTTGCACCTCTTCCGTTTATTTTTATTTAGCGTGCATTTTTCCGGTGGCGCTAATAAATTGTGATTATATTTGCGTGCGCTAAAGAGTTCTGTGAATATTTTGTGAAAAATAATTCTTATTTGCGGGTGAAAATTACACCAGCTTTTAGCGAGCGCTATCAAAAGAGGTAGAAAAAATATTCGCAAAATTGTCTGTTTTTATTCGCAATTTGCCCGTATGTACTATTTGAGTATTGCAAGTACATTGCAATAGGGGCAAAGCGCAAAAATAGTTTTGCACATAAAATATATTTGCGTTTTTTTAGTATATGCCTTAGATCCATGTGTCTAATCTTGTCTCATTTGATCACAGAGAAAATGCCAAATACGAGTCTACTCAGTAAAGAGAGAATTACAGTGTTGGCCAGTTGGACAAATTCTCCTGTTCAGTTTGGCCTTAAGTTTGAACATCCTGTCTCAGCTCCCTGTCATCCTCTATGTATTGAGTAGACTATCAGGTGTTTGGAAAGAGCCTCATGTGTGAGTAATAAATATGTTTCTTGCGATGCATCTGTAAGTTTATTAGATCATTTGTTTCTTTTTATCTTCGTAGAATATGACTGAACGAGAACTGAACAAATTCAACATCCTCTTTCAACCGTGAGTCTGTTCCTCTTTCCTCAGAGATGCTATCTGGCTTATTTCTTGAATGTTTTTTTTTTTTTTTAAAGAAGACAAAATAGCCAACTTGTGTTGCACAAACAAATAATATGAAAAATACTTAGCAATAAAACCTTCTTGCTTTGTGGTAATTCACAAAACTAATTTCCACCAAAATGCATGGAAAAAAACAAACAAAAATATAACAAAATAAATATTGGACTCTGTATATCTGAAATCATATGGTAATAAAGTCAAATTGGTGTCCCCCTTGGGAATGCACCACCATCTCCCAGAGCCTATAATAGTTGGTTTAAATATATAGAACAGTAGACGATGCAGCTGGGAAGGAATTAATAAAAAGTAAAACCAGACATAGTGTAACAGTAGAAAACCATGTGGCCCGTGTACAATAACATGTAGTTTAAAAACAGTAAAAACCAGCGCTGTGTACATGACTTGTGAGCGGCTGTACCTTTCAGAGCATATTGAATTCCCAGAGAGCCCTGCGTATCCAATATGGTAATTGCGGTCTATGGGTCCTCCGCTGGCCTCCAGGGATTGGCTTCTTCATGGTGCTAGCATGGCACTGGGAGTAGCCTGTATTTATAGTCCACATTCCCTTACTGTTGATTGAATTAACCCCCTCCATTCATGGATTTTCACAGAGCAAGTTCCGAATATACACTATGTGGTCAAAAGTATTCGACACCTGACCATTACAGAAACAGGGACTTTTATGACATTGCATTCTAAATACATAGACAATAATATGTAGTTAGTCCATCCTTTGCAGAATAACAGCTTCCACTCTTCTGGGGAGGCTTTCCACAAGATTTTGGAGTGTTTCTGTGGGGATTTTTGTCCGCTCAGCCTGTAGAGCATTTGTGAGGTCAGTCGCTGATGTTGGATGAGAACGCCTGGCTCTCAATCTCCCTTCCAGTTCATCTCAAAGGTATTCGATGGGGTTGAGTTCAGGGCTCTGTGTGGCCAGTCACGTTCTTCCACACCAAACTCATCCAACCATGACTTCATGGACCTTGCTTTGTGCACTGGGGGGCACAGTCATGCTGGAATGGAGAAGGGCGACCTCTTCCTCATTTATAGAGTGGATAATACATCTCTAGATTTCTTTTTATCATACTTGAATTTAAACCCATGGGGAATTACTCTAGTTACAGCAAGACCTAGTAACACCACCTATTTGGAACTGGAAATATATATGCTACAGGATGATATAAAGACAGGTACGTATTTTAAAAAGGTGAACGTCAATAGTTTTATTGAGTCCTACAGATGTCACTTTTTACCTTGACTCCTTCCTGTACCAAGAAGTCAACTTCTAAGAGAAGAAGATGAAAAACAGGCAACTAGTATAAAACAAGATTGTACTGACAGAAATTACAAAGAGGCACCCATAGACATGTCTATCAAATAAGTTAAATAGAAACACTGCTAGAGTGTACATCGAAAAAGGAAAGCCCTAATCGGGATCCGGTACATGTCATTTTAGACTATAACGATTGTAATAAACAGATTAGTAATATTATAAAAATACTGGACAATTTTTCACAAATGCTTGCTTTGTATACAATTCTGGGGGGAAAAAAAACAAAATCATTTTTAGAGGGACCTCTAATCTTAGAAATCATCCATGATGAAATGACCTTAATGCATCCAAACTGGCAAAGAAAAAAACATTTTTTAAATGCCACATGTGGCGTCCTTGTGGTCTACATTGGAATGACCCCCAGATCTTTAATTGTGTATACAATGTGCCGTCATTGTGTATACAGATAGATGTGTTTTTACAAGCCTCATGTGTATGTAGGTATTTTGGTTATATTACAGCTGTTGAGGTCACTGTTGTGTTTACAGGTGGATTTGTTTTTATAGGCCGGTTATGTTGTATATGCGTCTGGTTTTGTCTAGAGATTCGGACAGAGGAGATAGAGGAAGTTTTATATATTTATCGACACGCTTTATTCTGTCGTTCTGCATGAATATTCGGGACTTGGTCTGGGGAAATCCATCAGCACATGGGTTCATTAACTCGACGGGAAAAGGAATCCAGACTATCATTACAGGCTATTTCCAATGCCACGCTAGCAGCGTCCCTGGCGTGGAGGGAGTGACCGCGTTACAGTTCACATGTGATAGAGATCCATAGAGAGGGGTCACCACATTGGATTCACAGGGCCCTTGGGGATTGAATCTGAATGACACAGCTTTTAAATTAAGCCTTATTAAAAGGGGGCCATATAAATATATTTTTACTGCTACCTGTTTCCTTTTTATATTTTCCTTCCCAGCTGTAACTTCTACTTATATCAACCAGTGACGGACAGAACAGCGGCTGCAGTTTCATCAAAAATGGCAAATACATTTGAGCGGGTTATTATAGTCTCTGGAAGATGGGGGGGGCATTTCCAAAGGGGGGTGGATGGGGAACCCAGGTTTGGATTTATTGTCAGTTATTTCAATTATACAGAGAGTCACACGTTTGTATGTGTTTTATTTCTGGATTTTTCACATGCATTTTGGTGAAAGTTCATTTGAGAATTGCCACAAAGCAAGACGTTTTTATAGATAAGTATTTTTAAGATTATTTGTATGCGGAAAGCATTTTTCTATGCATTTTTGTATTGTTTCAAGTGGTCTGGAGTACACTTTTGTGTTTGCTGCACAGTCCTAAAAAAGGATGTCCCCAGCATCATTTACAGGGATTAAATAAGGATATTTGGGGATGTCCACAGCATGTATGCAATCTATAGGTTGAACACTACTGGATGCATCAAACTTGGACTGAAGCTTGGAATGTCCCTTTTGACAAACTCTTAATTTCCAGAATTATGTAAAACATAGTCCACCCGACAGCAGCTAAAGAATAACTAGCAGTTTATACCATATAATGTTCCATGTAATGTGTATAAATCATTAAATGTTTGGTTACTAAATAATTTGCATATCAGTGCAGAGTCCTTTTGAAGCTTTGGAAGGGTTTCGTGCCTTCTCTTTCTGTCAAGCCCATGATCAAATATTCATTTTAAAAAAAATGCAACAAGATATAGTCACCCCTTTTGTATTTAATTTTCATTAATCACCTGCAACATAGTAATACAGTATATTATTTATTTTTTTAAAGACTTGAAGAGCCATTGTGACTTGAAAAAAACAACTTTTTTTTGTGTCCAATTATTCAAAATATGTTTGTGTTTATGAAATTGTGATTATCTGCATTCTATTTAATTCACTCAGAACTATCATTTATTTGCAAGCTCAACTGATCCTCAGCATTTGGTTTAAGAAAGAAAAATGCAATATTTTAAATGTTTCCCAATTAATCTTTGGCCAAACCCACCTAGTGCCCACCATCCACATTACTGTTACTACCCTCTGACCTCTTCACTCTATTATGTGTTTCACTCCCTCTAAATTGTAAGCTCTGCGAACAGGGCTCTCTACCTCATGTACCAGTCTATTCCTCTAGATTGTAAGCTCTGCGAGCAGGGCTCTCTACCTCACATACCAGTCTGTTCCTCTAGATTGTAAGCTCTGCAAGCAAGGCTCTCTACCTCATGTATCAGTCTGTCCCTCTAGATTGTAAGCTCTGCGAGCAGGGCTCTCTGTCTCATGTATCAGTCTGTCCCTCTAGATTGTGAGCTCTGCGAGCAGGGCTCTCTGCCTCATGTACCAGTCTGTTCCTCTAAATTGTAAGCTCTGCGAGCAGGGCTCTCTGCCTCATGTACCAGTCTGTTCCTCTAGATTGTAAGCTCTGTGAGCAGGGCTCTCTACCTCACGTACCAGTCTGTTCCTCTAGATTGTAAGCTCTGCGAGTAGGGCTCTCTACCTCACGTACCAGTCTGTTCCTCTAGATTGTAAGCTCTGTGAGCAGGGCTCTCTACCTCACGTACCAGTCTGTTCCTCTAGATTGTAAGCTCTGCGAGCAGGGCTCTCTACCTCACGTACCAGTGTGTTCCTCTAGATTGTAAGCTCTGTGAGCGAGGCTCTCTACCTCACATACCAGTCTGTTCTAGTTTGTCTAACTTAGCATGTTGTTCCCTTCTATGCTCTGTACCTGGCGCTATGTAAATTGTTGACGCTATATAAATAAATGGTAATGTAATGTTTCAAACATGAAACAAAGTTTCCCAAATGATAAGTAGTTACCTGCAGTACCACATATAACCACTGGGAGTGGGTGTCTCCCTTGTGCTCTTTTTTCTTTTAGCATACCACCAGTCTCCCCCCAAACATGTAATTGTTGCTGTAACGCCCCTTCAAAAACTTCAGTGGGGCAGGTCACGCTCCCTCCAATCAGTAATTGCAACAGTTACTAATATATTAATTACAATGCAGCATTAATCTAAAACATTGAACTCAAAGTTCTAAATTCTGTATCAAGGAGTGGGCGGGGAAAATTTTGGCCCGAGGGGAGGAACGATTTAGTAGCCCACATTGCAACTTCATCAACCCACACTATCTATCATAGATAGAGCTAGGCAAGACAGATACACTGACAAATAAAGTACAGAGATTGATAGACAAACAAGACAATTGGATAGAAATGGCTCATTGGGGTGGGGGGGCAATTTCCAGCCCTCCTCGATCAAGTTCCAGGAACAAAAAATAGCCCAAATCGGCTTTTTTTTTATCAGTGTTTTGTATAAAAAAAATAGAGTTTACGTCAGTGTAAATCTGGAGTGACGGTTATTACGCTCTCTTATTATTTATTAATCCGTTAGTGGCTATAATGGTCGCACAAACCTGCCCGTCCGATCTGTAATTACAGGGCCAGCAAGCAAAAGAACAAGTAAATCATATTATTATCTTGGCTATTAGGAGCGCCAAGCCATGGGGTGATACCTAATCCTGCAAGTGGTAATAACAGCGTTTATATTCTCATGTGATATTAATGGAAGAAGGGAAAGCACCATGCCGAGCCCAGAAAGCCAATAATACAATAGACAGCGTGTTAGTTTTATTATTTTACAATTCTGCTCCAAAGTGTTATTTTATTTTCCTCTAGTTATAGAATATAAGTCACTATATTTTTTATGCATGTCCATTACTTACTGCGTAATCTTGTAACTTTGCATTTAGGGCTATATTACATGTGGGAGTTTGGTAAAAAAAAATCTATAGGACAAACAGAGAGGCTCTAGCAAAATCCGAAAAGTGGAACAATCAGCAGAAATTGGTTTCCACCATGATTGCTCCACATTTAGAACTTGCAATAAAAACTCAAACCCTATTTGGTCTTTGTTTTGTTTTTTTGTTGTCCAGGATAGAAACATAGAAACATAGAATGTGTCGGCAGATAAGAACCATTCGGTCCATCTAGTCTGCCCAATTTTTTTTGAGTACTTTTATTAGTCCCCCTTTCCCGGTCTTATAGCTAGGATAGCCTTGTGTCTATCCCACGCATGCTTAAAATCCTTGACTGTGTTTCCCTCTACCACTTCTGCTGGAAGGCTATTCCATACATCCACTACCCTCTCAGTAACGTAATACTTTCATTAGTCTCTGACCTTATCTTATATCTAGGATAGCCTTATACCTATCCCATGCATGCTTAAACTCCTTCACTGTATTAACCTCTACCACTGGAAGGCTATTCCATACATCCACTACCCTCTCAGTAAAGTAATACTTTCATTAGTCCCTGGCCTTATCTTATATCTAGGATAGCCTTATACCTATCCCACACATGCTTATACTCCTTCACTGTATTAACCTCTACCACTTCTGCTGGAAGGCTATTCCATACATCCACTACCCTCTCAGTAACGTAATACTTTCATTAGTCTCTGACCTTATCTTATATCTAGGATAGCCTTATACCTATCCCATGCATGCTTAAACTCCTTCACTGTATTAACCTCTACCACTTCTACTGGAAGGCTATTCCATACATCCACCACCCTCTCAGTAAAGTAATACTTCCTGATATTACTTTTAAATCGTTGCCCCTCTAATTTAAGACCATGTCCTCTAGTTGTGGTAGTTTTTCTTCTTTTAAATATACTCTCTTCCTTTACTGTGTTGATTCCCTTATGAGTATCCCATTGCTGTATTGACCTCTACCACTTCTACAGGAAGGTTATTCCATGTATCCACAACTTTCTCTCAAAAGTATGTTAATGTGACATATACACTGTGCGAACAAGGAAGGGATACTCCAGATTGCAAAGGGAAGAAAAATACAGAAAAAATGCCATTAAACTTACATTTTCATAAAATATGTGCATTTTTTTTTTTAACCAGATCCGCAGTATTTACCTATCCATGTGATCATTTTGCAGATTATCTGCAGTACAGGATCCTCCCCTTTAGGCTCTTCAGGTCTGGGGGCTTCCAACCACCGCTTCAGAACCAATCACAGATCTCCGATGAATGGGAAGTGCCAATACAATGTAACAGGCACATGGGTGCAGACTCCCTTTATGGTTATAGGAGGTCACTAGGATGCACTGCGCGTGCAAGGTGCTCTCCTCATTATTTCAGATGGACACTCGCACCAAGAAATGAAAAGGGTTTATTTATTTTTTTTATTTTGCACTGTTGATTTCAGATATGTCTTTAGGTTTTTGTTATGTGAGTTTATTTTATGAAATATTTTACTAAACAGGTGTGACTGGGCGCTGCCATTATGTGAAATTTAGTGTTTTTGGGTGCCACCCCCTACTGACTTTACAGCACTAGTATGTCACTTTGGGGCTGGGGACACAGAATGCAGTCTGTAAGTCAGAATTCTGACCATAGACTTGCATTGAATGGGAGGGTAATGTAACTATTACATCACAAGGGGGCGGAGTTTTGATCCTGTTTGATCAGGTCAATCTCCTCTCTTAGTGTTGTACACAGCCACCGAATCCTGCCCACTATGATATACAGGAACCAGTAAGAGAGCAGGGGAGTATCTTATGAAATCATCATGCAGGCTTTGGCCACAGTTTTAAAGTGAGACTTGCTGGAAGATTTTGGAAAATGTTGCATCATGGGTAAAATTCTCAAAATGGATGCTGGAGATGTGTTAGTGTTCCTTTAAAGTGCCAAGCACTTGCACAAGAGCAGGGAAGAGAATATCTAAAACATTTTTGTAAACCTGTTGATTTTTGAGCTTGCAAAATGACGGATTAATATTTGTAAACTTGTGTACACTACATAACAAAAATAAAAAAGATTTGCCTGAAATATGCCTGTAAATCTGCAGCGCATTAATTTTACTCGCCATTGTAAGTTTCCTTTCCCGCATTGTTCTCAAAGTTTATCAATGGACTGTTCCTTTAACAACCGCCGCAAATTGAAGCCGATACACTAGCTTTCCAAAACATAATGTGCGGCTTTTAAACAGTCTGATGTCATTTGAGACCCCCGGGGAGGGGGGGGGGGAATCAGAGTCATTAAAAGCGCAGTTTATGACAATCTGTACAGAAGGAAAACAGTGATAAAAGAGCATGCAGAGGTAGCGATCTTTAATATAAAGAGAACATTATTATACGCAAACATGAAAGGGCCATGTTCCCATCATCAGGAGTTAAAATGAAACCTGTGGGATGCTGTGCGTCGGTAACATGGAGACAGACTGAAAAGACCCAACAAAGGGATCGGTTTTAAGTTCTTGGAAAACGTTTTCTAATGTATTTGACATAAAATAATGTGTCGTAGAGTAAGGGCTCTGTGTAAGTCCTTATTGAACACAAGCAGGCTCCCTCTATAGGGTATATTTGTTGTATTAGTGGTTCTACGGGGGTTTAGAGGAAAGGACAGCGGACGGCAAAAATGTATTTATGTTTAATTGAAGGATTGCATCAAGGGAGAACATTTGGAATATAAAAGCTTTAATGAAATAATACAGCCCTGTTTGCTTGTTCAGTTCTATCAGGGGTGAGCATGTAGAGGATACCTCCCGACTCTTGGAACTCTTTAGAAACATGGCCGCCCCCAGATAGATCAATACGTAGCTGATTGTTCCGGGTTTTTATTTTATTTTAGAACTTTGCCCCACAAATTGTTCATGACTCACAAACCCCACTGTATCCATTGTCCTCCTCTGTATCGAACGTTTGAAAGTCAATGAAAAGCAACTAGTAAGATGAGAGAGAGATAATACCCATTGTATCTGCAAGAAGTCCCACTATCCAAACTTAGACCCCCTCCTTGAGCTTCTGGGGAGCTCTTCACTAAAGCTGAGCTGCAGTTGAGTTGCAATGTATTTTGGAGATGGGATTTGGACGTCTGTTTTCCAAACATGAACCATTGTCAGTGATGGCATGTCTACTTAATTCCTTTAATGATTAACATAAAGAAATGAGGAAGTGACAAGGGTTGCAGATAATGCAGGAGTTACGTATTGACCTGCATATGGGACATGTAAGATCTTCCACATACGAGCAAGGAGCGAGATACCAGCAGGAGTAGGGGACCACACTCTGTGTAACACAATGAATACACAATCCAGAACCTCAAGGTAAGTTTAATAGTATGTTTATTTTCCAGTGTGGTGTATATTGTAAGCACTACCGGTACCGGAGAGACCTTCCATAAACTGTAATGAGCTTTAATGCAATCTACAGTCATAAAGTGATACAATTATATGCATTGTTTAAACACACAGCCGTAAAACAGCCAGTTTGTATAACTTTTTATATCTACAAGTGTTATGTGTTTGGAGAGAAGCTCTGTCTGTTTGGAATTCTTATATTCCCAGCCTTTTTGCATTTAATGGGATAGCCTTTGTTGGGTTGTCTAATCCTAGTTTCTAGTTGGCATGGTGACAGTAAAGGGTATCCCTGGTTTAATATATAAATGTGTATATTTCCTGTTATGTAAAAGGTATAATGTATGTCTGATCAGAGATTTGTGCTCTTAGTTTATTTTGGGACAATTATGTTGTCACGCAGCGATCAGACCTCTCCTGGATGAAGTGTCAGCCTCGCACCCATTAATACAATTAAACGGAACATGATTTATCACTCAGGCTGTAATTTAAAGCAATTACTCTGCTACTTCATCTTCGTATCACATGCAGATGAGGTTGCGGGGTTAAATTGTAAGGCAGCGTTTAATCTAAGCGGTATGTGTCTGTTTAATAGCTCGGTAACTTTGCTAATACTTTAACCCTTTCCTCTAGGATGGTAGCTCTATAGACCTTTCCAAGTGGCAAAGGTATTGATAAGGATAAAGGGACTCTGTCAGCTTAACACTGTTTATACTGTCATACCTCCTGACTCTATGGGTGCCTCCCGACTCTATGGGTGCCTCCCGACTCTATGGGTGCCGCCCGACTCCATGGGTGCCGCCCGACTCCATGGGTGCCGCCCGACTCTATGGGTGCCGCCCGACTCTATGGGTGCCTCCCGACTCCATGGGTGCCGCCCGACTACATGGGTGCCGCCCGACTCCATGTGTGCAGCACGACTCTATGGGTGCCTCCCGACGCTATGGGTGCCTCCCGACTCTATGGGTGCCTCCCGACTCTATGGGTGCCTCCCGACTCTATGGGTGCCTCCCGACTCTATGGGTGCCTCCCGACTCCATGGGTGCCGCCCGACTCCATGGGTGCCGCCCGACTCCATGGGTGCCGCCCGACTCTATGGGTGCCTCCCGACTCCATGGGTGCCGCACCGACTACATGGGTGCCGCCCGACTCCATGGGTGCAGCCCGACTCTATGGGTGCAGCCCGACTCTATGGGTGCCTCCCGACGCTATGGGTGCCTCCCGACCCTATGGGTGCCTCCCGACTCTATGGGTGCCTCCCGACTCTATGGGTGCCTCCCGACACTATGTGGGTGCCGCCCGACTCTATGGGTGCCGCCCGACTCTATGGGTGCCGCCCGACGCTATGGGTGCCGCCAGACTCTATGGGTGCCGCCCGACTCTATGGGTGCCTCCCGACTCTATGGGAGCATCCCGACGCTATGGGTGCCTCCCGACGCTATGGGAGCCTCCGGACTCTATGGGAGCTTCACGACTCTATGGGAGCCTCCCGACTCTATGGGTGCCTCCCGACTCTATGGGTGCCTCCCGACTCTATGGGTGCCTCCCGACTCTATGGGTGCCTCCTGACTCTATGGGTACCTCCCAAAATTCTCTAAGTTCCTCTACTAGCCATTATTCCCAAACCATCCTTCAGTACCATCCCCATCTCCCGGAATTACTCATAGATTTGCGTTGCAGTTAGCATACTTTCTCTGTGAGGGTCCTGGGATGAAAAATGGGTGGAGCCTGAAGGGGGATTGCCTGACCCCACCGCACTGAATATCAGGCTAGTGATACTGGGGTCTGGAGCTCCTTTATTCACTATTAGACATGCACAGTTTAAATTCACTGCACTGTACATAATTCTGGAGAGACCAAAATTTGACAGCACAACAAAAAAACTGGGACTGTGCTGGCAAATTAAGAACTGTTGGCAACTATGAACTGCTTGCAGGAAAAGACAAACACATTTTTTTTATTTGTTTTTGTTTTTTTCATTTTTATATAAGTCTGTAAGGCAGCTATACGGCATTTGTCATGCCTGGAGCTCTATCTTGTGGCAGAAATTAAAATTTCATCTTACAAGAGGAGAGAAAAAACAGAACAGAATTTGTTATCCGTCTGTTCATTGTTGGAAATCAATCTTTGATTTGACATTCAGCAAACATCTTGTGTGCTTTCTCCTGATAACACAAAAAATAGCAAATGCAAAATCTAAAAATAGTGCTGTCCATAGAATATTATAGAAATACTTCATTCAAACGAACCGGAAACAGGATAAACAGAAAGAAAAATAATGTGGGACTGTATTAGTTATGGAAAATGATATGGTCAAACACAGGCTAATGGCACGAAACGCGTAAGGCATAACTGGTGGTGATCGTTTGGACCCTCCTTTGTCCTGACACATTAAAAAGCACTGTTCAGATGAAACTGGTTACTCTTTCTATTAATTGTCTATTTTGGGGGCTTGGAATGTCCAGCGAGGATGGAAGCATTTATCAAAAGAGCAGCGTGAACGGGGTCTGTGGAAATATATTTGGGTCCAATTAGATCGTGCCAGTCCCAAACATCGATTTTGTAAAAGTTCTAAAAGTGATCAGTGGTAAGAGCGTTCCCCTGGTTTCCATTTTTAGAACATTACCCGAGAAACGTTTGGTTTTATATAACCCCCCTATGTATCCAGAAGCGATGGACCACAGTCTACTCCTGTATGCACCAGTGCAACTATACAACCACATATAGACTTGGCATATTGGAGAGTTACTCTACATATCCTCTTATTAGCGGAGTACCCCCTTATCATTACTTTACTGTGTAAACCCCTAGTCTGCTATTAAACATCACTACATTTCTTCTGCTCATCACCCGCCCCAGTAGTTGGGCCAAAGCTACATGTGTCCGCATTATCTTCCACTTCACGTACGTTGCACAAATGCCCCTTGAACAAAATCCTTGTTATTATCTCAGAAGACCCTATTTAAAGAAGGGGGCAGGGGAAGTTCTGCTCAGTTTTGGCTTGGGTTTTGTTTTTCTTACCATCGAAGCCAAAAATTCAGAGATCAATCCCCTCGCTTGCTATTAGACGGCTCGAATAGTAATTTTTTTTGGCGGTGCAAACAGTTTATAATTCAGACAAATCGCGCAATGACTGCGAAGAATCGAAAAATCAAGCTTTTTTTTGGTTCTAGGATTTAAAAAATGCCATTTTAGTTTAGTCATATTTTAGTCATCTGAATTGTTTTTGTTTTAGTCAACTAAATCTCCAGCAGTGAGGGAGGGAACAGGTCTGAGAAGGCTGTTACAAAGTGTTAAGTTAGCTTGCTAGGGAGATGGGAGGGAACAGGTCTGAGAAGGCTGTTATATTAGTGTTAAGTTAACTTGCTAGGTGAGATGGGAGGGAGCAGGTCTGAGAAGGCTGTTACACAGTGTTACGTTAACTTGCTATGGAGATGGGAGGGAACAGGTCTGAGAAGCTGTTACAAAGTGTTAAGTTATCTTGCTAGGGAGATGGGAGGGAGCAGGTCTGAGAAGGCTGTTACATAGTGTTAAGTTAACTTGCTAGGGAGATGGGAGGGAACAGGTCTGAGAAGGCTGTTACATAGTGTTAAGTTAACTTGCTAGGGAGATGGGAGGGAACAGGTCTGAGAAGGCTGTTACAAAGTGTTAAGTTAACTTGCTATGGAGATGGGAGGGAACAGGTCTGAGAAGCTGTTACAAAGTGTTAAGTTAACTTGCTAGGGAGATGGGAGGGAACAGGTCTGAGAAGGCTGTTACATAGTGTTAAGTTAACTTGCTAGGGAGATGGGAGGGAACTGGTCTGAGAAGGCTGTTACGAGTGTTAAGTTAACTTGCTAGGGAGATGGGAGGGAACAGGTCTAGGAAGGCTGTTACATAGTGTTACGTTAACTTGCTAGGGAGATGGGAGGGAACAGGTCTGAGAAGGCTGTTACACAATGTTAAGTTGACTTGCTATGGAGATAGGAGGGAACAGGTCTGAGAAGGCTGTTACATAGTGTTAAGTTAACTTGCTAGGGAGATAGGAGGGAACAGGTCTGAGAAGGCTGTTACATAGTGTTAAGTTAACTTGCTAGGGAGATGGGAGGGAACAGGTCTGAGAAGGCTGTTACATAGTGTTAAGTTAACTTGCTAGGGAGATGGGAGGGAACTGGTCTGAGAAGGCTGTTACGAGTGTTAAGTTAACTTGCTAGGGAGATGGGAGGGAACAGGTCTAGGAAGGCTGTTACATAGTGTTAGGTTAACTTGCTAGGGAGATGGGAGGGAGCAGGTCTGAGAAGGCTGTTACATAGTGTTAGGTTAACTTGCTAGGGAGATGGGAGGGAGCAGGTCTGAGAAGGCTGTTACATAGTGTTAAGTTAACTTGCTAGGGAGATAGGAGGGAACAGGTCTGAGAAGGCTGTTACATAGTGTTAAGTTAACTTGCTAGGGAGATGGGAGGAACAGGTCTGAGAAGGCTGTTATATAGTGTTAAGTTAACTTGCTAGGGAGATGGGAAACACTCAGGTGACAGTACCAGGTGAATCAGATGGAGGAGTATCCTCTTCCTCTGCAGTTTGCAGCGCATTGTTCCAGGGGTCAGACAGGCACAGGGAGCCTGTGTCTCAGCCAATCCAGCTGCAGATAGAGTCAGGGGACTGGGCTTTGGCAGAGATCCATGGGAACCAGAACCAGAAGTCCAAATAGGTAAATGTAATATTCCCTCCAGAACATTTTACTCACATTTTAATCAGTTGAATTGCAATGTATTTTAGTCCTAGTTTTAGTCCTAGTAACTTAGTTTTTATTTAGTTATTTTTTTTATTTTTAGTCAAAGAAAGCATGCAGTTGACTAAAACTATGAAGAAAATGTTTAGTCGATAGAATTGTCAGATCCCACCTGTCGAATGTGGCCCCTGTGAGTGGCTTCAGTCTGACGTGGGTTAATGTAACTGACACTCGGAGTGACATCATGACAGACGTCGCAAGGCCCCGGGAGATCGCTCTGTGACAAAATGACCATTCAGGAGACCATAGGGCATCAGGGGTTAATAAGCCTGGGTAATTTATTCGTACAGAACAATTCATTACATTATAGGAATCGCAGCGCCTCCAGTAAGTTCTGAAGAGTTACGTTATAGCCGAATGTTTTTGCCTTGTCTGGGTTTCCTGTGACGGACGTTTGGTAAATACGGGATGAATATGCAGGGATATTCGTCAGCCTCATTAGCATCACGTACGCATCTCATTACCCTGAGTCCATCAATCATAGCGCAGTGTTTGAATCTCTAATATTCAGGGTCTTGTCACTGAGTGGGCATCTAGTTTTATTAATAAACCCCCCGGGGATCTTAGCGAATTTAGCCCGGTGATAAATAATTAATTTCACGTCTGTCTCCAGCTTAATTTATAAAAATGTTTGCACCATTTCAAGTGATTGGAATTAATTACACACACATTATATATATATAATCATTTATAGCCAGGATGTGCCGGGCAGCCCAGCCAATGTTCACTATTCCTCTTCATAGATGGTAAATCTCAGGATCTCACATGGGAATTCTGGGATTTTACCACACCATGACAGTGGAATGGGGCCACACATATTACGTGGTCTATGTGGCCCATGTAGAACTATCGGCAGCAGATCACATAATGTCATTACGTGAGCAGGATGCCTAGCTCAAGAGCACTCGGGTCGGCCGTGGAACAACTCCTACCTCCATGGACTCAGTGTGATTGGTGGGGTGCAATTAGATGCTCCTGCTACGCTTCCCACCCCCTCAAACAGGTCAAGGGGAAGTGGTATTAACACTCTTAACCTGCGTCTATCCAGGGGGGATGTCAAGGGGGCAATCGATGGCACCAATAACTTGTTGCCACCTAAGTGGCATGACCCCAGTTAGTACACCTCTTAAAGATATACCATGGTACCACAGTATGACATCCAATAGGTCAATTGGCCAGTGGTGGGGATCACGTAAGGAAAGCCTGAGACTAACTGAGCATTATGGGAGTCACACTGTCTGCTGTGGGATAAAAATGAACACACATTGCACGTTTGGCTGGATTAGCTTCATGGGTGTTGCAGATTACAGGGGCTGAAGTCATGGGTGCAGCCCGACTCTGGTGGCATTCGTGGGAGGTATCATATCTCATTGTTGTGCTAGCAGTGGTCTTTGTCAGATGATGAAAAAAGCAACAATTTGCGGGTCACTTCCAAGTTTCTGCGTTGGAAACATTTTAAACTTGAAGTAACCTCAGTGTGCCCTGGCCTGCCCAGTACTGATAATCCTTGGCCAGTGTGCACAATGCAGGACTTTGTAACGAGTGGTAAGAGAGCACAGGTTGGTGGGATGTTTCGTGGTCTTTCTATATTTCATACTAAGTGATATAAGTGTTATTCGGATTATGCAGACAGAGAGGATTCCCCTCTACGAATATAAATCTAAACTTCTAGAGGCGCGCCCTACATACCGGGTGGAACATTTAGTGCAGGTTAGCAAATAAATATGATCCAGTGGTATACTCGTGGCATGTGCTAACAGATTATAAATTGTTACTTCACACGGCAGGATTTTCCATGTTACACATCCCCTGATAACTGAACCATGTAGGATCTAGGATTAATTATTTCATGTTTATTGAAAATAATTGTCCATAAAAGCAGAATCGAATTCCAAGACTGGAAGACGTTTTTTTTTTTTAAATCCTGTCTATTTTTATAATATTCCCTGCTATACTCAGTGACTAATGTGGCAGAGTGATTGATTTCCGACCTTGGATGAGTTTTGGGGGTCGGTAAGGATTCCCTACGTGTCACTAAAGCTCTGTTAGATGGAGCATCCTGTGCTGCAAAGCCCCTGATTATCATCCTTATCCCGAAAGAAACTTTCTCTACTTAGATCCCTGACAAATTTATTGACATCCAATATTGTGCCATACAAATTAATACTTTGCACTGGGACAGACGAGAGGCTGAGTTTCAGTAAGTGAAAAGTTAGATAAGTTGACCACTTTGGATAAATTCACCACGTTTGCCGCACCTGTAAGTTATTCTGCCCCTCACTATCTGGGCATCATTTTCCTACTCTGCCCACCCTCCTATCTGCGCCAATCTGTGTTTCAGTACTAGAATAAGAGAATTTCTTTGGATTTTTTTTTTTCAAAATAGTCTTTTTTGTGTGTTTTATATTTTTGTTCCTAAGTGTAGACTTTGCCAGGGTCAGTGTTCTAACATAATGTCTAGCAACTCAGATCTTAGCAGGGAGTGGCCCACGCATGCGTGTGATCAATCAATGAATTTATCCTCGCTGGTAAGATCTGAGTTCCTGGACTTTTGGTTAGACCACCAGGGCTTAGCCAGAGTGGTCTACCATAAAGCCCCACTCCCTGTTACCTGCGGCCCACTCGTTTTCTTTTTACTTTTTTTTTTCTATACATGGGTGCAAATATCGTAAGAATTTCTTCCAATGAGGGGAAAAAGAGGATTTTCTTTTTTTTTTTTCATTCTCACCAACTTCACATGCGTAAATATTATTATATTATACGTAAATTATACGTAAATGAGCAAATATTTCTGTGGAAGGACAAAAAAAAAATATTTCACCCAACGTTAGTTTTGTGGCCGCGGTTATCATTTCATAGCTCAAGGTGATGTCATATACAGGAGACGTCACAGACACAGGGCCGGTGCAAGGATTTTCGTCTACACAGGCGAAGGTGCATTTTGGTGCCCCCCTGCTCTGATCCACCACGCCTCCCACACCATTAAGCCTCCTTAAATTATATATATATATATATATATATATATATATAAATAATGTATAGTGTAGAAAAAAAAATCTAAATATTCAACTCGCATGCTCTAAATGTGTCACACATTGAAACCCTTAAACACAAAGACACCCTTGCAGTCACACACACAGACACCCTTACCACTTACACACACACAGTTACACCAATTCACACATAACCTGAGACACACTATTTTGCCACTCAATATGCCAGTATTTAGCCCAGGGGTCCTCAAACTTTTTAAACAGGGGGCCAGTTCACTGTCCCTCAGACCGTTGGAGGGCCGGACTATAGTAAAAACAAAAACTATGAACAAATTCCTATGCACACTGCATATATCTTATTTTGAAGTGAAGAAACAAAATGGGAACAAATACAATATTTAAAATGAAGTAAAGTTAAATCAACAAACTTACCAGTATTTCAATGGGAATATTATGCCAGTCAGAGCCCAGTAATATTATGCCAGTCAGATGCCCAGGAACATTATTCCATTCAGATGCCCAGGAATATTATGCCATTCAGATGCCCAGGAATATTATGCCAGTCAGATGCCCAGGAATATTATGCCATTCAGATGCCCAGGAATATTATGCCAGTCAGAGCCCAGGAATATTATGCCAGTCAGATGCCCAGGAATATTATGCCAGTCAGATGCCCAGGAATATTATGCCAGTCAGATGCCCAGGAATATTATGCCAGTCATAGCCCAGGAATATTATGCCATTAAGATGCCCAGGAATATTATGCCAGTCATAGCCCAGGAATATTATGCCAGTCAGATGCCCAGGAATATTATGCCAGTCAGATGCCCAGGAATATTATGCCAGTCATAGCCCAGGAATATTATGCCATTAAGATGCCCAGGAATATTATGCCAGTCATAGCCCAGGAATATTATGCCATTAAGATGCCCAGGAACATTATGCCAGTCAGATGCCCAGGAATATTGTGCCAGTCAGATGCCCAGGAATATTATGCCAGTTAGATGCCCAGGAATATTATGCCAGTCAGATGCCCAGGAATATGATGCCAGTCAGATGCCCAGGAATATTATGCCAGTCAGATGCCCAGGAATATTATGCCAGTTAGATGCCCAGGAATATTGTGCCAGTCAGATGCCCAGGAATATTATGCCATTCAGATGCCCAGGAATATTATGCCAGTCAGATGCCCAGGAATATTATGCCATTCATAGCCCAGGAATATTATGCCAGTCAGAGCCCAGTAATATTATGCCAGTCAGAGCCCAGTAATATTGTGCCAGTCAGATGCCCAGGAATATTATGCCAGTCAGATGCCCAGGAATATTATGCCAGTCAGATGCCCAGGAATATTATGCTAGTCAGATGCCCAGTAATATTATGCCATTCAGATGCCCAGGAATATTATGCCAGTCAGATGCCCAGGAATATTATGCCAGTCAGATGCCCAGGAATATTATGCTAGTCAGATGCCCAGTAATATTATGCCATTCAGAAGCCCAGGAATATTATGCCAGTCAGATGCCCAGGAATATTATGCTAGTCAGATGCCCAGTAATATTATGCCAGTTAGATGCCCAGGAATATGATGCCAGTCAGATGCCCAGGAATATTATGCCAGTCAGATGCCCAGGAATTGCTCGTTATACCTCCCTCCTCCCCCCTTCCCCAGACCCCAGTACTTACCTCCATGCCGCTGTTCATGTCCGTGGCTGAGAGGGAAGCGCTGTGCGCTCCCCTCAGGCCGTGCGCATTCAATAAAGTGTGTTGAAAAAAAAAGTTTCAACACACTTTATTGAATGCGCACGGCCTGAAGGGAGCGCACAGCGCTTCCCTCTCAGCCACGGATCTGAACAGCGGCATGGAGGTAAGTACTGGGGTCTGGGGGAGCGGGCGATTTTCCCGCCCCCCCATTGGTGCGCCCTAAGGCAGCCGCCTGTGCTGCCTTACGGTAGCGCCGGCCCTGCACAGACATATTTGAAACACATCTTTCTCTCAATCTATGCTTTAGCTTGCATTTCTGTTAGCTAATGTATAGATCATTCGGATCATTGTTTTATTCTTTACATGAACAGTGTAAGCAACATCATTTAGATTCCTTTATCATTTTAATAAGAGGGTTTTTCTGTTTTGTTTTTTCTTTTTTTACATATCGCAAATTGTAGACTGGAAAAATATTTGTTTAGTTAAAATGTATAAATACCGTATTTATCGGCATATAACACGCACTTTTTCTCCCTGAAAATAGGGGGGAAATGGTGTGTGCGTGTTATACGCCGAAAAAAAAAAAAATCTAAAACTTGCCTCTTTCCTGCTCTGTCCCCCGGTGCTCTGAAGCTGCGTGGCTGTGAGGGAAGCGCTGTGAGCTCCCCTCCAGCTGCGCGGTCAATAAAGTGTGTTTTTTTTTAAACAAACTTTATTGACCGCGCGGCTGGAGGGGAGCTCACAGTGCTTCCCTCACAGCCACTCAGCTTCAGAGCACCGGGGGACAGAGCAGGAACGAGGTAAGTACTGGGGTCTGGGGGAGGAGGGTGGCATAACGAGCATACTAAGGGGCAATATCCTGGCATATTGGGGGCAATATCATGGCATATTAAATGGCATATTGGGGGCAATATTATGGCATATTAAATGGCATATTGGGGGCAATATCTGGCATATTGGGGGCAATATCCTGGCATATTAAATGGCATATTGGGGGCAATATCTGGCATATTAAAATGGCATATTGGGGGCAATATCTGGCATATTAAAATGGCATATTGGGGGCAATATCTGGCATATTAAAATGGCATATTGGGGGCAATATCCTGGCATATTAAATGGCATATTGGGGGCAATATCTGGCATATTAAAATGGCATATTGGGGGCAATATCTGGCATATTAAAATGGCATATTGGGGGCAATATCTGGCATATTAAAATGGCATATTGGGGGCAATATCCTGCATATTAAATGGCATATTGGGGGCAATATCCTGCATATTAAATGGCATATTGGGGGCAATATCCTGCATATTAAATGGCATATTGGGGGCAATATCCTGGCATATTAAAATGGCATATTGGGCTTCAAAGTTCTTTATTTGAAATTTAAGTTTTTTTCCTAAAATTTCCTTCTTAAAATGAGGTGCGTGTTATACGCCGGCGCGTGTTATACGCCGATAAATACGGTAATCATATTTAATTTATAATAATGTAAATTATTTTAGAATTTTTTAAATCTAAGGTTAAATTTAGGCCAAGAAAGCACTGTGCACAGATGTGTTTATTAACTTCAAAAAATTCCACTGTGAAGGGGAAACAAAAAGGGAGAAAATAATCAGATTAAACCTATGTTTTTGGAGATCAGTCATGCGTTTGTGTCTAGTAGTGTACATGGCAGGCGGTTATTGAGTCAATACGATGAAAACAAATGGAATTATTTCTATCAATATGGAACTTTCTGACACCTCTGCTTTCTGAATATAATTCTATATAACCCACGTTTTTTTCACAGTCCTTGCATCAGTAGTTTTCCTTTCCCGGACTGAATATTTTGATGCTCCCCTCAGGGATTTGAGAGGATGTACACAATATTGTCAGTTTATGCACTAAACAGTAAAACGTCAACGGAGAGGGGTTGATTTGGTAAAGGACTTTGTCGAGCTACAACACTGGTAAATTAGTAATTTCTAAAAATACATTTTTGTTTGTGCAACTTTAATAGCCAACCCATTACCCTTAGAGAAGGATATAGACAAACAGGCAAGATATATAAGATACAGGGATTGATAGACAATCAAGAGACAGATAGGAGCGGTGGTTGGGCCCAAATGGATTTTCATATCTCCTGTCATTTGGCCAAAAAGGGACACTTTTTTGGGGGGGAGTGACTGAAGGTGTGGTCATAGGAAGGCCTAAAGTTTTGAGTGATCACACGGACCATTTATAGATATTTATGTAATTGTCAAGTCCTCTATAATAAGGATTTGGTATAGATCTCTGTGATTCACTCATATATAACGAAAATTCGTAGCTCTCAGAAAAGAGGGACAACAGAGAATGAAGAGGGGCTGGGGGATTCGAGTCCAAAATCCAGTCTTAGTCTAGTTTTAGTTGACTAATTCTCCAGCAGTGAGGGAGGGAACAGGTCTGAGAAGGCTGTTACATAGTGTTAGGTTAACTTGCTAGGGAGATGGGAGGGAGCAGGTCTGAGAAGGCTGTTACATAGTGTTAAGTTAACTTGCTAGTGAGATGGGAGGGAACAGGTCTGAGAAGGCTGTTACATAGTGTTAAGTTATCTTGCTAGTGAGATGGGAGGGAACAGGTCTGAGAAGGTTGTTACATAGTGTTAGGTTAACTTGCTAGGGAGATGGGAGGGAGCAGGTCTGAGAAGGCTGTTACATAGTGTTAGGTTAACTTGCTAGGGAGATGGGAGGGAACAGGTCTGAGAAGGCTGTTACATAGTGTTAAGTTATCTTGCTAGTGAGATGGGAGGGAACAGGTCTGAGAAGGCTGTTACATAGTGTTACGTTAACTTGATAGGGAGATGGGAGGGAACAGGTCTGAGAAGGCTGTTACATAGTGTTACGTTAACTTGCTAGGGAGATGGGAGGGAACAGGTCCGAGAAGGCTGTTACATAGTGTTAAGTTAACTTGCTAGGGAGATGGGAGGGAACAGGTCAGAGAAGGCTGTTACACAATGTTAAGTTAACTTACTAGGGAGATGGGAGGGAACAGGTCTGAGAAGGTTGTTACAAAGTGTTAAGTTAACTTGCTAGGGAGATGGGAGGGAACAGGTCTGAGAAGGCTGTTACACAGTATTAAGTTAACTTGCTATGGAGATGGGAGGGAACAGGTCTGAGAAGGCTGTTACACAGTGTTACGTTATCTTGCTAGGGAGATGGGAGGGAACAGGTCTGTGAAGCTGTTACATAGTGTTAAGTTAACTTGCTAGGGAGATGGGAAACACTCATGTGACCAGTGCTGTTTTTACCGCGAGGCATCGTAGGCGCCCCCCAGCACTGAAAAAAAAAAAATGTAAAAAAAAAAAAAATCCGGCCCTTTAAAAAAAAAAAAGACCGCGCTAGCAGGCAGAGACGGAGGTGAGAGGGGATCGGAAGATCCCCCCTCACCATCGCTCTGCCTGCCAGGCTGCACGGGTAGCCGAACAGGCAGCACAGAGAAACCTCCATGCTGCTTGTTCTGCTCCCCGTGCAGTGTGCCGACAGTCACGTGACGGGCGCGCTGACGTCATACGCGCGCCCGGTCACGTGACCTGTCGGCACAATCGCCGGGAAGCCGAACAGGCAGCATGGAGGGACCATGCTGCCTGCCTGCCAGGGAAAGGTAAGTGCTGATGGGAGACTGTGTGTGTGTGTGACTGAGTGTGATGGGAGTCAGAGTGTGTGTGATGGGAGACAGTGTGTGTGACTGAGTGTGATGGGAGTCAGAGTGTGTGTGATGGGAGACAGTGTGTGTGATGGGAGTCAGAGTGTGTGTGACTGAGTGTGATGGGAGTCAGAGTGTGTGTGATGGGAGACAGTGTGTGTGACTGAGTGTGATGGGAGTCGGAGTGTGTGTGATGGGAGACAGTGTGTGTGACTGAGTGTGATGAGAGTCGGAGTGTGTGTGACTGAGTGTGATGGGAGTCAGAGTGTGTGTGATGGGAGTAGGAGTGTGTGACTGAGTGTGATGGGAGTAGGAGTGTGTGACTGAGTGTGATGGGAGTAGGAGTGTGTGACTGAGTGTGATGGGAGTCAGAGTGTGTGTGATGGGAGACAGTGTGTGTGATGGGAGTCAGAGTGTGTGTGACTGAGTGTGATGGGAGTCAGAGTGTGTGTGATGGGAGACAGTGTGTGTGACTGAGTGTGATGGGAGTCGGAGTGTGTGTGATGGGAGACAGTGTGTGTGACTGAGTGTGATGGGAGTCGGAGTGTGTGTGATGGGAGACAGTGTGTGTGACTGAGTGTGATGAGAGTCGGAGTGTGTGTGACTGAGTGTGATGGGAGTCAGAGTGTGTGTGATGGGAGTAGGAGTGTGTGACTGAGTGTGATGGGAGTAGGAGTGTGTGACTGAGTGTGATGGGAGTAGGAGTGTGTGACTGAGTGTGATGGGAGTAGGAGTGTGTGACTGAGTGTGATGGGAGTGTGTGTGTGATGGGAGTATGAGCTTTATGTGAGTCTGAATGATGGGGCATGTCTTAGGTGTGTAACGTGGGTATGCAGCTTGGGTAGGGGGGTGCCCGGATTTTGTCTGCCTAGGGCAGCACAAAATCAAGATACACCACTGCATGTGACAGTACCAGGTGAATCAGATGGAGGAGTATCCTCTACCTCTGCAGTTTGCAGGGCATTGTTCCAGGGGGCAGACAGGCACAGGGAGCCTGTGTCTCAGCCAATCCAGCTGCAGATAGAGTCAGGGGACTGGGCTTTGGCAGAGATCCAGGGGAAACAGAAGTCCAAATAGGTAAATGTAATAGTCCCTCCCTAACATTTTACTCACATTTTAGTCAGCTGATGACAAATTCAATGGACTTTAGTCTGAGTTTTAGTCCTAGTAACTTAGTCTTTATTTAGTTATTGTTTAGTTTCAGTCACTGATAACATGCAGTTGACGAAAACTATGCCACCATTTTTTTTACTGTCCCTTCTCTACCTTAGAGAAGGTGGAGACACCGAGGGTCTCTCCTCTCACACGAGTGCATGATTATGGGGTCTGTGCATACATGACCTCAGGGCTTTATATTCTAACCTATTGACTGCAGTGGTGCAGCCCCAGTGCATTGCGTCAGGGTTATCCCTCTGTACCCCTTGCCAGACCACCCCCCCCACAGCTTTTATGCAACACAACCACATGTCAAGGTTGAGTTAATAAAAAAACAAAGAACAAGTTTAATTCAGAAACAAAAAGCCAACAGCAGCTCAGGGTTTATTTTGGCTTTTGAAACAGAACGTGATGCTAGCAAGTAACAAAGAGAAATTGTTAGTGGTGCTATGGGAACATTAAACAGAATTAAAGCCAGGCTGCCTTCCTTTTTTTTTTGAATCCATTGATCTAAATTTAGAGCAACGGGTCGGATTTATGTTTTATACAAACAAAGCGCACCTCATGCTTCCAAAAGTAAAACTCGTACCAGGAATTGGCAAAGTGTCGTTACAAGGACTCCAGTGTCCGTGGCAAGGTCGGTGAAGGTCTAGAGAAGATCATTTCACCGTCCATCACAGTAACTGACCTCCATGATTAATGATGGTGCCTAACCCGGCACAAGTCTTTTTATAAAGGGGTACTGTAAAAAAAAAAAACAGCATTGCATGGTCAAATGATACCGTCACCCCCATGGGGTCACAGTAGGGTCGGAATAATAGGGGGTGCAGTAGATGCAACGTCCTGTCCGGTTTTCCATATAAATCCAGCTTTTGTGGATTAAATTTAGCATTTTACTCAGCTAGCCGAGAAGCCCCCCTTCCACTAGTCAGCATTTCTCTTATTGTAGAGTTTAATTCTGTTCGGGGGGGGGGGGGGGGGGGAGGAGCTAGAATGGGAGAAAACATATCAGCCTTGTGTGGGGGTCCAGATATTTGGATCTCCACCAGGGAGTGAGGTCACGTGATGCCACTCGGAAAATACGTGACCACATGAAGCTCAATACAGGGGGATATGCCTGTCATTGGGGAGTTGCATGTGCAGAGCAAACAGAACTTGCCCCAGACACAGAAATTAAAACCGGGACTGTCCAGTCAAATCCGGGAATGTTGGCAACTATGCTACTGTAACGATTAGCATCTCAATAAAAAAATATATGTATACTAAATAACAAGGTAAAAAGAAACTAAATAGAATTTCATAATATTAACAGTGACACAGACCTTACAACTCATCGGTTATATGCAATCCTGTATCTGGGACACTGGAGAATGCAGACTGTGCACCCGCGCTGCCCGTGACGCTGTACACGTGTGCAGTATAGAAACATAGAAACATAGAATGTGTCGGCAGATAAGAAGCATTCGGTCCATCTAGTCTGCCCAATTTTTTTTTTAGTACTTTTATTAGTCCCCTGTTCCCGGTCTTATAGCTAGGATAGCCTTGTGTCTATCCCACGCATGCTTAAAATCCTTGACTGTGTTTACCTCAATCGCTGACACTCGTGCTCCCAAGCTTCGGCATCCTGATTCGCCAGCAGCAGAAGTTGGGAAATATAGTGACATTTAAATTGTTGGGTTATTTTCTTTACAGGTATTTCTGACAGTCGGAGAAAGGTGAAATATTTCTAACAGGAAATATCAGATTCTACTCCACACGTTTCATATAGGAGATTTGCACTATGCACAGACAGTATACATTCTTATCATCGATGTTATCTGATGAGCACTTGTAATGATCCAGGTAAATCCAGCGTTTAACATCCCCTGTAATATCACACGAGTTACAGAAAATAAATATAAAAAGTTTTGTTTGTTTTTTAATAAAGTGTAAATTAGAGGCAGCCGCCTGACAGGGTTGGTTGTTTGATGCCTGAAGGATGCAGGTTCGTAAGTTTTCTTTCCAAGTTTCTTGGTAAAAGGATTCTGACTCAACAAAGCACCATATGTAACAGCTAAACCCGTACACATCCCGAGCATGCCCGAAATGCTTGTCTTCATCTCTATTTATAATCTGCTCCTTCCAACTAATAGCAGCGGAGAAAAATAAACATAAAATGCGTTGGCTACATAGATTCATTCAGTCCATATAGACTGCCAATCTCCCAACCTGCTGGAAAATCCACTGGCTCTATAGGGTCTCTGGTTTAATCTTATGTTCAGGATAGAAACATAGAATGTGTCGGCAGATAAGAACCATGCGGTCCATCTAGTCTGCCCAGCGTTCTAAATACTTTTATTAGTCCCCAGTTCCCTATCTTATATCTAGGATAACCTTATGTCTATCCCATGCATGCTTAAACTCCTTCACTGTATTAACCTCTACCACTTCTACTGGAAGACTATTCCATACACCCACTACCCTCTCAGTAAAGTAATACTTTCATTAGTCCCTGACCTTATCTTATATCTAGGATAGCCTTATACCTATCCCATGCATGCTTAAACTCCTTCACTGTATTAACCTCTACCACTTCTACTGGAAGACTATTCCATACATCCACTACCCTCTCAGTAATGTAATACTATCATTAGTCCCTGGCCGTATCTTATATCTAGGATAGCCTTATACCTATCCCATGCGTGCTTAAACTCCTTCACTGTATTAACCTCTACCACTTCTACTGGAAGACTATTCCATGCACCCACTACCCTCTCAGTACAGTAATACTTTCATTAGTCCCTGGCAGTATCTTATATCTAGGATAGCCTTATACCTATCCCACGCATGCTTAAACTCCTTCACTGTATTAACCTCTACCACTTCCACTGGAAGGCTATTCCATACATCCACTACCCTCTCAATAATACTTCCTGATATTATTTTTAAGTCTTTAAAATTAATTTCAGACTATGTCCTCTAGTTGTGGCAGTTTTTCTTCATTTAAATATACTCTCCTCCGTTACTGTGTTGATTCCCTTTATGTATTTAAATGTTTCTATCATATCCCCCCTGTTACGTCTTTCCTCCAAGCTATACATGTTAAGATGCTCTAACCTTTCCTGGGAAGTTTTATCCTTCATCCCATGATAGCCTTAATGCGTTTCCCACGCATGCATACACTCCATCACTAAGTCAGTCTCTACCAGCTCTGCTGGGACGCTATTCCATGTGTTCACCATCCACTCAGTAAAATAATACTTTCTGCAGCTACTTCTAAACTTCCGAATTTAACCTCTGAACCACGAAACAGAGTCCAATAAAATAAAATAAAATATACTGGCATCTTAATGAAAAATGCTGTGACAATGTAAAACATCAGTCTACTGTACTGTACTATGCCAGCCCCAAACCACTTACAGACACAGAAACGAATGGAAAGAAAATATAAGAATTAGCTGAAGGTTGTAGGAGTCTTAGGTCAGTAACTGAGCAAGGTACATATCTGTACATCATGCATTTCCTTGTGTGAGATTAATTTCCTGTAACAAAAGCTCCCAGTAAATAGTTGGCTCCAGGGCAGTGACATAATCAGAATAAATCTGTCACTTACACAGTATTTGCAGAGAGTAATTTATACATTTTGTAGGTTTGCTCGATTTTCGATGTATCCGTTCAGTCTCCTGCTTGTGACATCACTTTGTGGCACAAATGAAGAGCGACAATAAGGATTGGTCAGTTTGTATATGTGGTGACATCATAAATAGGAGACGGAGGAAAACAAGAGCTAAACCATAAACTAGTTTTACCCTTCTAATGTGAACTGACCAAAATATATTGTGCATCAGACTTTATGAGTATGTAGTTAGCCAGACACAGGCATGGTTCCATGATATAGTTTGTCATATACAAATGTGGTACACTATTGATTCTAGGAGTATATAGTTAGCTAGGCGGGGGGGGGGGGGGAATTTGACAAAGGGATTCGCAAGCTTAAGATCATAATAGCAGTGTTGGATGTATTAGACTTCCATAACATATAGGGGTCTACTCAGGTGGCTCTGATTTTAATCAAAGTGCCCCCCGAACAGGGCATGAAAATCGCCCATTATGGCCGTTTGTTTTTTTTTATCCCTTAAACGGGGACAGTGTCATGTAAAACACTTCCTTATGTAAATTCGACGTTGCTCTGCCTCTCAGCATCATGGCTGCCGGCCAGAGGATAAGCTAAGGTTTAACCTTAAAAAGTGCCTCTCAGGTTATCCTCATCCAAGTGCCACTAATTTCGACGGTAGAAGCACAGAGTGTCTCTCCATCCCCAACAACGAGCATCTTCTGTGTCTCTAACAATGGACCATTTCCATTAAATTCCAATAATGTTTAAGTCTTTTTATAACTTCTGCTCAAGGATAAAATTTTAAATTCTGTCTCTAACCTACAAAGCCCTCCAATCCTCCGCCCCTCCGTACATTGCCTCCCTTGTTAACCGATACCTCCCTGCACGACCTTTGCCCTACTCACCGGGACTAAAACTCTCCTCCAACCTCATCACCACTTCTCACTCGCGTCTCCAAGATTGTACCTCCTTTTCAAACTTTAAAAAGCCTCTCTCTTTAAAGAAGAATACTACCCAACGGGTCACTTTATTCTAGCTTATCCCAACTAGCTGGAACACACATAATTAATCCTTGGCCTATCCCACCTAGTGCCAACCATCCACACTACTGTTACTACAACTTTGATCTCTCTGACCTCTTCAACCCCTTATGTGTCTCATGCACCCCATTCCCTCTAGATTGTAAGCTTGCTTGCTTCTCTACCTCATGTACCAGTCTGTTCTCGTTTGTCTAACTTAGTATGTAGTTCCCTTCTATGGTCTGTATCTTGCGCTACGCACATTTAATGTAAAGTCCCGAGACCCTTAAGGAAGGGGAGGTCATGACTGTCAACCCAAAAATACTATTGGTTAAAGCAGGTCAAACGTTATTATTTGATACATGGGGTAAGTCCAGAATGCAATGCGAGTGCTGGGGTAAAATGCACCTTTACCTGGGACAAAAATCGTTGCACCAGCTCTGGCTGAAAGTGAAGAATAAGGGCACAAAAATAAGAAATGTGTGCCAGCCCGTGACTTGGCTGATCTGAGTCAGTGCAGTGTATACTCCCTACATGAGACTTCCTTCTGTCACTCACAGAAGGGAGGGGCTTAATATGCAAATTACACAGTGCCAAGTGCGTAAGCAGGAGATGCATTTAAGACCTTTATTTCTCTTAATTTATGCATTTGCTGCAACTCTGCAGACACAATGTATAGCTCATCTCTCATCGTTTTGTTTTCTCTACAGTCACAGTATAAGCAGTGTTTAGGTTGGCAGCGTTACCTTCAGTCCAGGGCTCCAGGTAAAATACCAGTTGGCAGGAAACCTTAATTATTTAATATGCTTCCTTCAGAGAGGCAGGAAAAAGATCGGATCAATCAGTGCCAGCGGAGTCAAGTCTGGATTCATAAGAACAATAGGATATGGGAGGAACTCCACTGTGAATGTAAAGATAAAAAAAAAACAATTATATATACATTGTGCTTGAAGAAATGCAAGTAAATTCATTACAAGATATGTGTTAAGAGTGTCTGTGGCTTGATATGCAAATTACACTTTGAAAGCTGTTAAAGGGACTGTATCACCTAAACATTGATTTTACTGTGAATATAGAAGATAAACAATTATTGAAAATGATCTATACATTGTTTTAGCAAAGCTGCAAGCAAATGGCTAAATCAGGAGCAAAATGTGTCTGGAGTCTCCTGCTTATGACATCACCTGTGGCACAGTATGCAAATGAACTGCTTTTCAAGGGGAAATGTGTAATTTGCATACCGTGCCACAGGTGATGTCATAAGCCGGAGACTCAACAGACACATTTAAAACACATCTTTCTCCTAATTTAGGCATTTGCTGCAGTTTTGATCACACGATGTATAGATCATTTTCAATCATTTTTGTATGCTCTACATGCACAGTAAATATAATGTGCAGGTGACATCATCTCTTTAATTTGCATATCAAGCCACTGATTGTCATAAACTAGTTTCCACCTTTATTAGGTGGTTATTACAAATGCATTCCTAACACAATGTGCAGATCATAGTTTAGATTTTATTCTCTGCATTTACAGTTTAAACAATGTTTGGGGGACAGAGCCCCCTTTTAAACCACTGAAATTTGTTTTCCGAAAGACACAAAAAATAATTATACATTTTGCTGCAAAGCAAACACTTCAGGGTTAAACTGCAGGAAAGTCCCCTGGGTACAAGAAGCAAATAAATACTATCAGTATGGGAATTACAGAGAAAGACATCCCAGAGCCAAAATCTACTAAAGGACAGCCAGCTAGTAACAGGTTACAGCTCACACCCAGATAGGTACAACCTTAGATGTTTGTTCTGAGATTGTTCACCAGCTATATGGGCAGGGATACACACCATCACGTGACCCAGAGTTTGAAACTCGAATATGTGATCAGGCAAGTTTTACTTCTCAAATGTAATGAGTATGTGCCTGAACACTACAGGGGGAAAGTCGCTCAGACTGCATGCAAACTGGATAAACATAATCTAGACCTCCGCCAAACTGATCCCTCCCGGTATGGAGACCTTTAATAAAATAGCAGTACCGGCAGGTCAGAAACTGAGGTGAGAATAGAAGTTTTTTATGTTTATTTATTTTTTTTTTAGTTTTTTTCTCTCTCTCTTTTTTTTTTTACATATCATTCAGTGTGAAATTAGTCCTATTATTACCTTGAGTTGATGGATTGTCTGGGATTAAAATCTGAATTTGGCTCAGTTATCAGCAGGAGATTTTCCTGATTACCCACATCTTTTTGTCTAGAAGGAGGGGGGGGGGGGGGGTTACAAAATGTATTGTAATAAAGTTACAAAACCTAAAGGAATTGAGTAATAAATAAGATTATTGGGGGCAAACCAATGGAAAGTTCCTGCTGATTAGATCACTTTTAGAACTTTGCTACAGAAATTACCTTTTATATAGAACCTCATAATAGGTTGATCCATGAAAGAGGGATTTGCTGGGAATCGAGATGGGAATTTCAGATTTAAGGCCAAAGTAACTAGATTGGAGAATATTTTCCAACTTGGCCATCTTAGTTTTGCAAACCTCTTACATGTTACGTGTTGTAAAGGTAAAGTAACAGGTTGAAAGTCAGGCTCGATAAAAGGCTGATGTTGAGTTTGGAAAGTTCATTGAGATCTTATAAGATGCATGCTGGGTGAAGGTTACAGACCGATGTGCATTAAGCTGATTACAGCCCCGGTGTATACATTAAGTGATCTTTAGAAATATCAGTTCTGGTGTCAAGTTTTAGCGTTGCTTTCCATGGTGATTGCAGCATTATTTGAATTTATTTTTATTAATAACCCTTTGTGTTTAAATATTTCCCTGAATAAAATGTAGCTGTGTTTATGTGAGGGGCGCAGATTTGTGATGTGCAAGCTAGTCTTAGCATGATCTTAGCATCCTATCTGTATAGGGTATGTATGAAGGCAATGTAAGCATCCTATCTGTATAGGGTATGTATGAAGGCAATGTAAGCATCCTATCTGTATAGGGTATGTATAAAGGCAATGTAAGCATCCTATCTGTATAGGGTATGTATAAAGGCAATGTAAGCATCCTATCTGTATAGGGTATGTATGAAGGCAATGTAAGCATCCTATCTGTATAGGGTATGTATGAAGGCAATGTAAGCATCCCATCTGTATAGGGTATGTATACAGGCAATGTAAGCATCCTATCTGTATAGGGTATGTATAAAGGCAATGTAAGCATCTTATCCTGTATAGGGTATGTATAAAGGCAATGTAAGCATCCTATCTGTATAGGGTATGTATAAAGGCAATGTAAGCATCCTATCTGTATAGGGTATGTATAAAGGCAATGTAAGCATCCTATCTGTATAGGGTATGTATAAAGGCAATGTAAGCATCCTATCTGTATAGGGTATGTATACAGGCAATGTAAGCATCCTATCTGTATAGGGTATGTATAAAGGCAATGTAAGCATCCTATCTGTATAGGGTATGTATACAGGCAATGTAAGCATCCTATCTGTATAGGGTATGTATACAGGCAATGTAAGCATCCTATCTGTATAGGGTATGTATAAAGGCAATGTAAGCATCTTATCTGTATAGGGTATGTATAAAGGCAATGTAAGCATCCTATCTGTATAGGGTATGTATGAAGGCAATGTAAGCATCCTATCTGTATAGGGTATGTATAAAGGCAATGTAAGCATCCTATCTGTATAGGGTATGTATAAAGGCAATGTAAGCATCCCATCTGTATAGGGTATGTATAAAGGCAATGTAAGCATCCTATCTGTATAGGGTATGTATAAAGGCAATGTAAGCATCTTATCCTGTATAGGGCATGTATAAGGGCAATGTAAGCATCTTATCCTGTATAGGGTATGTATAAAGGCAATGTAAGCATCTTATCCTGTATAGGGCATGTATAAGGGCAATGTAAGCATCTTATCCTGTATAGGGTATGTATAAAGGCAATGTAAGCATCCTATCTGTATAGGGTATGTATAAAGGCAATGTAAGCATCCTATCTGTATAGGGTATGTATAAAGGCAATGTAAGCATCCTATCTGTATAGGGTATGTATAAAGGCAATGTAAGCATCCTAGCTGTATAGGGTATGTATAAAGGCAATGTAAGCATCCTATCTGTATAGGGTATGTATAAAGGCAATGTAAGCATCCTATCTGTATAGGGTATGTATAAAGGCAATGTAAGCATCCTATCTGTATAGGGTATGTATAAAGGCAATGTAAGCATCCTATCTGTATAGGGTATGTATGAAGGCAATGTAAGCATCCTATCTGTATAGGGTATGTATGAAGGCAATGTAAGCATCCTATCTGTATAGGGTATGTATGAAGGCAATGTAAGCATCCTATCTGTATAGGGTATGTATAAAGGCAATGTAAGCATCCTATCTGTATAGGGTATGTATGAAGGCAATGTAAGCATCCTATCTGTATAGGGTATGTATAAAGGCAATGTAAGCATCCTATCTGTATAGGGTATGTATAAAGGCAATGTAAGCATCCCATCTGTATAGTGTATGTATACAGGCAATGTAAGCATCCTATCTGTATAGGGTATGTATAAAGGCAATGTAAGCATCTTATCCTGTATAGGGTATGTATAAAGGCAATGTAAGCATCTTATCCTGTATAGGGTATGTATAAAGGCAATGTAAGCATCTTATCCTGTATAGGGTATGTATAAAGGCAATGTAAGCATCTTATCCTGTATAGGGTATGTATAAAGGCAATGTAAGCATCTTATCCTGTATAGGGTATGTATAAAGGCAATGTAAGCATCTTATCCTGTATAGGGTATGTATAAAGGCAATGTAAGCATCTTATCCTGTATAGGGTATGTATAAAGGCAATGTAAGCATCTTATCCTGTATAGGGTATGTATAAAGGCAATGTAAGCATCCCATCTGTATAGGGTATGTATACAGGCAATGTAAGCATCCCATCTGTATAGGGTATGTATACAGGCAATGTCAGCATCCTATCTGTATAGGGCATGTATAAGGGCAATGTAAGCATCTTATCCTGTATAGGGTATGTATAAAGGCAATGTAAGCATGCTATCTGTATAGGGTATGTATAAAGGCAATGTAAGCATCTTATCCTGTATAGGGTATGTATAAAGGCAATGTAAGCATGCTATCTGTATAGGGTATGTATAAAGGCAATGTAAGCATCTTATCCTGTATAGGGTATGTATAAAGGCAATGTAAGCATGCTATATAGGATATGTAGGTATAAGAATTGACTAGAGAGCTGATTTAATCTGAGATTACAATTCTCTATTTCCTATAAACAGAGGCGTTTACCGATGACCTCATTTGACCTATGTGTTAAATGAACTGGAGATAATCCTTCCTACTTTGGTCAGCGATTAATACGTTAATTACGTAGAAGAGACTAGGATGACTACATTTCCCATTTTATTCAGGGTCTTCCATGGTAAATGCATACTCCAGGGCTGCACTGGGTAGAATAAAGACCAGTTTGCATTTTAAGAATGACATTATTCACAAACCCCCTGAATAAAACCGTGACGAGATCATCCAAACACAGAGAAAAGTTTGAAACGGTGTAGTAACTGGGGTCTATTATCTATACAAATCAGCTGCACTTTTTTTTTTTTTTTCTTTCAATGCCACCGGTTTTTGGATGTAATCCAAAAATATTTGGGTTCATTTCTGCACCTGTTGATTTGCTGCCCTGACACTAAGGGCGCCGGTGAGACCCAGCACCATCCTGCCTGCTTTCTACATCGGAACATGCGGCCATAGCATATTAGCTGTTTATCATGCCCCTATACTGAATGCTATCATGTCCGTCATTGCAAATATGTATTTTAAAAAAACATACCAAAAGGTCAGTCGCAAATCATTAGGGCCCATTTACTAAACCCTGTAAGATCTACCATCAGTAGCACTGGATCACTGGGTAATCCGTTTGGGAGGTATGGTTTAATGATGCTGCCCCTTTAAATATAAAGTTAACACATAATATTCAATCAAAGCACTGCAAGTGACTCCACCCAGGGAATGAGGTCATATCAGCTTTTATAGGTTTATCCTCCCTTTATCAGTCAAATACATGTGGGGTTTTACTTTCCTTTGTAGTTCAGGCTGTAAAATCATGTATTAGTGTGATAGGGATAAAGGTTTATTGGGGGTGGGGGGAGCGGTCACAGGAATCGGAGAATAATTCATGAGAATAGCAAATGTTTAAAAATGTTGTGTAAATTGAGTTATCAGAATGAGGATATCTGTCAGCTGTGTATCTCCTTCAGTCTCCCGCTAGCGCTGCTCCTCCCACCGTGTGACATCATGCGAGATCGAGCTTTCAAACACAACGGGTTCAGCCTCTGTGCACTGCCTGCTGTTTGTGACATCACCTTGTGGCCCTGCATGCAAATGAATGGCTGCAGTAGAGAAGATCTCATTTGCATTTCATTCCACAAGCTGATGTCATAAAAGGAGGATGTCTATTAATAGCCACTGATAATATGTCCATTAATAGCCCACTGATATGTCCATTAATAGCCCACTGATAATTTGTCCATTAATAGTCACTGATAATATGTCCATTAATAGTCACTGATAATATGTCCATTAATAGCCCACTGATAATATGTCCATTAATAGCCACTGATAATTTGTCCATTAATATGCCACTGATAATATGTCCATTAATAGTCACTGATAATATGTCCATTAATAGCCCACTGATAATTTGTCCATTAATATGCCACTGATAATATGTCCATTAATAGCCCACTGATAATATGTCCATTAATAGCCCACTGATAATATGTCCATTAATAGCCACTGATAATATGTCCATTAATAGTCACTGATAATATGTCCATTAATAGCCCACTGATAATATGTCCATTAATAGCCACTGATAATATGTCCATTAATAACCCACTGATAATATGTCCATTAATAGCCACTGATAATATGTCCATTAATATCCACTGATAATATGTCCATTAATAGCCCACTGATAATATGTCCATTAATAGCCACTGATAATATGTCCATTAATAGCCCACTGATAATATGTCCATTAATAGCCCACTGATAATATGTCCATTAATAGCCACTGATAATATGTCCATTAATAGCCCACTGATAATATGTCCATTAATAGCCGCTGATAATATGTCCATTAATAGCCACTGATAATATGTCCATTAATAGCCACTGATAATATGTCCATTAATAGCCCACTGATAATTTGTCCATTAATAGCCCACTGATAATATGTCCATTAATAGCCACTGATAATATGTCCATTAATAGCCCACTGATAATATGTCCATTAATATCCACTGATAATATGTCCATTAATAGCCACTGATAATATGTCCATTAATAGCCACTGATAATATGTCCATTAATAGCCACTGATAATATGTCCATTAATAGCCACTGATAATATGTCCATTAATATCCACTGATAATATGTCCATTAATAGCCCACTGATAATATGTCCATTAATAGCCACTGATAATATGTCCATTAATAGCCCACTGATAATATGTCCATTAATAGCCACTGATAATATGTCCATTAATAGCCCACTGATAATATGTCCAGTAATAGCCCACTGATAATATATCCATTAATAGCGCACTGATAATTTGTCCATTAATAGCCACTGATAATATGTCCATTAATAGCCCACTGATAATTTGTCCATTAATAGCCACTGATAATATGTCCATTAATAGCCCACTGATAATATGTCCATTAATAGCCACAGATAATATGTTCATTAATAGCCACTGATAATTTGTCCATTAATAGCCACTGATAATATGTTCATTAATAGCCCCTGATAATATGTCCATTAATAGCCACTGATAATTTGTCCATTAATAGCCACTGATAATATGTCCATTAATAACCCACTGATAATATGTCCATTAATAGCCACTGATAATATGTCCATTAATAGCCACTGATAATATGTCCATTAATAACCCACTGATAATATGTCCATTAATAGCCACTGATAATATGTCCATTAATAACCACTGATAATATGTCCATTAATAGCCACTGATAATATGTCCATTAATAACCCACTGATAATATATCCATTAATAGCGCACTGATAATTTGTCCATTAATAGCCACTGATAATATGTCCATTAATAGCCCACTGATAATTTGTCCATTAATAGCCACTGATAATATGTCCATTAATAGCCCACTGATAATATGTTCATTAATAGTCACTGATAATATGTCCATTAATAACCACTGATAATATGTCCATTAATAGCCACTGATAATATGTCCATTAATAGCCCACTGATAATATGTCCATTAATAGCCCACTGATAATATGTCCATTAATAGCCACTGATAATATGTCCATTAATAGCCCACTGATAATATGTCCATTAATAGCCACTGATAATATGTCCATTAATAGCCCACTGATAATATGTCCATTAATAGCCACTGATAATATGTCCATTAATAGCCCACTGATAATATGTCCATTAATAGCCCACTGATAATATGTCCATTAATAGCCCACTGATAATATGTCCATTATTAGCCAACTGATAATATGTCCATTAATAGCCCACTGATAATATGTCCATTAATAGCCACTGATAATATGTCCATTAATAGCCCACTGATAATATGTCCATTATTAGCCAACTGATAATATGTCCATTAATAACCCACTGATAATATGTCCATTAATAGCCCATTGATAATATGTCCATTAATAGCCCACTGATAATGTGTCCATTAATAGCCCACTGATAATATGTCCATTAATAGCCACTGATAATATGTCCATTAATAGCCCACTGATAATATGTCCATTAATAGCCCACTGATAATATGTCCATTAATAGCCCACTGATAATATGTCCATTAATAGCCCACTGATAATTTGTCCATTAATAGCCCACTGATAATTTGTCCATTAATAGCCCACTGATAATATGTCCATTAATAGCCCACTGATAATATGTCCATTAATAGCCCACTGATAATATGTCCATTAATAGCCCACTGATAATATGTCCATTAATAGCCCACTGATAATTTGTCCATTAATAGCTCACTGATAATTTGTCCATTAATAGCCACTGATAATTTGTCCATTAATAGCCACTGATAATATGTCCATTAATAGCCACTGATAATTTGTCCATTAATAGCCCACTGATAATATGTCCATTAATAGCCACTGATAATTTGTCCATTAATAGCCCACTGATAATTTGTCCATTAATAGCCACTGATAATATGTCCATTAATAGCCCACTGATAATATGTCCATTAATAGCCCACTGATAATATGTCCATTATTAGCCACTGATAATATGTCTATTAATAGCCCACTGATAATATGTCCATTAATAGCCCACTGATAATTTGTCCATTAATAGCCCACTGATAATATGTCCATTAATAGCCCACTGATAATTTGTCCATTAATAGCCACTGATAATTTGTCCATTAATAGCCCACTGATAATTTGTCCATTAATAGCCCACTGATAATATGTCCATTAATAGCCCACTGATAATTTGTCCATTAATAGCCACTGATAATATGTCCATTAATAGCCACTGATAATATGTCCATTAATAGCCCACTGATAATATGTCCATTAATAGCCCACTGATAATTTGTCCATTAATAGCCACTGATAATATGTCCATTAATAGCCACTGATAATATGTCCATTAATAGCCCACTGATAATATGTCCATTAATAGCCACTGATAATTTGTCCATTAATAGCCCACTGATAATATGTCCATTAATAGCCACTGATAATATGTCCATTATTAGCCAACTGATAATATGTCCATTAATAGCCCACTGATAATATGTCCATTAATAGCCACTGATAATATGTCCATTAATAGCCCACTGATAATATGTCCATTATTAGCCAACTGATAATATGTCCATTAATAACCCACTGATAATATGTCCATTAATAGCCCACTGATAATATGTCCATTAATAGCCACTGATAATATGTCCATTAATAGCCCACTGATAATTTGTCCATTAATAGCTCACTGATAATTTGTCCATTAATAGCCCACTGATAATTTGTCCATTAATATGCCACTGATAATATGTCCATTAATAGCCCACTGATAATATGTCCATTAATAGCCCACTGATAATTTGTCCATTAATAGCCCACTGATAATATGTCCATTAATAGCCCACTGATAATTTGTCCATTAATAGCCCACTGATAATTTGTCCATTAATAGCTCACTGATAATTTGTCCATTAATAGCCACTGATAATTTGTCCATTAATAGCCACTGATAATATGTCCATTAATAGCCACTGATAATTTGTCCATTAATAGCCCACTGATAATATGTCCATTAATAGCCACTGATAATTTGTCCATTAATAGCCCACTGATAATTTGTCCATTAATAGCCACTGATAATATGTCCATTAATAGCCCACTGATAATATGTCCATTAATAGCCCACTGATAATATGTCCATTAATAGCCCACTGATAATATGTCCATTATTAGCCACTGATAATATGTCTATTAATAGCCCACTGATAATATGTCCATTAATAGCCCACTGATAATTTGTCCATTAATAGCCCACTGATAATATGTCCATTATTAGCCAACTGATAATATGTCCATTAATAACCCACTGATAATATGTCCATTAATAGCCCACTGATAATATGTCCATTAATAGCCCACTGATAATATGTCCATTATTAGCCACTGATAATATGTCTATTAATAGCCCACTGATAATATGTCCATTAATAGCCCACTGATAATTTGTCCATTAATAGCCCACTGATATGTCCATTAATAGCCCACTGATAATTTGTCCATTAATAGCCACTGATAATTTGTCCATTAATAGCCCACTGATAATTTGTCCATTAATAGCCCACTGATAATATGTCCATTAATAGCCCACTGATAATTTGTCCATTAATAGCCACTGATAATATGTCCATTAATAGCCACTGATAATTTGTCCATTAATAGCCCACTGATAATATGTCCATTAATAGCCACTGATAATTTGTCCATTAATAGCCCACTGATAATTTGTCCATTAATAGCCCACTGATAATTTGTCCATTAATAGCCCACTGATAATTTGTCCATTAATAGCCACTGATAATTTGTCCATTAATAGCCCACTGATAATTTGTCCATTAATAGCCCACTGATAATTTGTCCATTAATAGCCCACTGATGATTTGTCCATTAATATCCCACTGATAATATGTCCATTAATATGCCACTGATAATTTGTCCATTAATAGCCCACTGATAATTTGTCCATTAATAGCCCACTGATAATATGTCCATTAATAGCCCACTGATAATATGTCCATTAATATGCCACTGATAATTTGTCCATTAATAGCCCACTGATAATTTGTCCATTAATAGCTCACTGATAATTTGTCCATTAATAGCCCACTGATAATTTGTCCATTAATAGCCCACTGATAATTTGTCCATTAATAGCCACTGATAGTATGTCCATTAATATGCCACTGATAATTTGTCCATTAATAGCCCACTGATGATTTGTCCATTAATAGCCCACTGATAATTTGTCCATTAATAGCCCACTGATAATTTGTCCATTAATAGCCACTGATAGTATGTCCATTAATATGCCACTGATAATTTGTCCATTAATAGCCCACTGATAATATGTCCATTAATATGCCACTGATAATTTGTCCATTAATAGCCCACTGATGATTTGTCCATTAATAGCCCACTGATAATTTGTCCATTAATAGCTCACTGATAATTTGTCCATTAATAGCCCACTGATAATATGTCCATTAATAGCCCACTGATAATTTGTCCATTAATAGCCCACTGATAATTTGTCCATCAGGAGAACCAGGGACTGCCTGGGACATGTCTGTAATAGAGCATGTAGGGCACAGTCAGGAACTGGTATAAGCAGGTACTCTACAAAACTAATCCTGTTGTTTAACTTTTATTCCATTTAAGCAGCACTGGTAAGAACACTAAAGGATTTATTAATGAAGGAGGGTATGGAGAAAGGAATTGAAAAATGAAGGCCAAAACATATTGAAGTATAACTGAGTGGGAGACTTTTTCCACCTTGGCTACTTCGCCCTCAAGTTTGAAATTCCATTTTCAGTTCTCGAGGATTTAAAGGATACCTGTCCGCAAAAAGAAAAAATCAACCGTAGGGATGTGAAACTGAATGCTGTGATGAGGGAATCAGGATGAACCTATAGCTGAGCCTTTCTCTGCTGCAAATAAGCCTTGATTTCTATAAATCTTTAATCTGCGGACCTCAAACACAAAATACTTTATCTTAAAAAATAAAATGTTTGTGACCGTTTAAAACTGGTGCCTGTTTAAATTACAAGTTTAAGGAATGTGTAAAAAATGACCTCACAGCTTGTATGAACCACATTTTATTTGCTGAAAGCATGTCGGCATCTATAATGCTTATTTTGAATAAACTAAGCCGTTCAAATACGATAATTATAAAGTTGGTGAGTTTAGCTACCAGTCATGCCACGGGAAAGCACCTCCTCAGAAACACCAGGTGTAGGGCAAGTTTTCCCCTGTCTGAACTTACAAACCTCAGACTATGAACCAAAGTTACAATGTCTTACAGCTCCACACTTGGCATGACTGTGTGTCTAGCACAAGGCTGTAATCCGGGTTAACTTATAATTACTTACATCATTTGATTGGTAGAGAAGACATAAGCCTATTACATTTTTAAATTCCCTTTTATCGATAGTGAAGAAGTCTTCTTCACTGCCCCCTTTCACCACTGCAATGCTGGCAGGGGAGGGGAACAACAAAACTCCCCCTTCTCCAATTCTGTGCTGGAGGGGGTTTAAAAAAAACATTGAATTACTGTCACCTTTATCCTCAAAAACAACTGATAGGCGATTGAGCCCTCTTTCCCATTTGAGCGTCTATAAAGACAAGATGATAGTGGTCAACTAAACCTTGTGCCCAATATTTACTAGTTCTTTAATTTACTATGAAATAACAAAAATAAGCATTTTTTTCAATGATTAGTCTCCCCTTAAGGGTCACAGATTATGTGAGAAGAGGGAGTTATATCACAATATCATTTAATTGAATTAAGTAGTTTTAGGTAGGTGTTAAATCTTGTACAATGTGTTCTTCTTTAAGGTTTTTAGTTATATGTAATTTGTTGACCACAATCAATGCTGAACCTCAGGCCCCTCAGTTGAAAAAAAAAAATAATATATATATATATATATATATATATTTATATATATATATATATATATATATAGTTTTATTTTATATATCATATCCTTGATCACCTTCCTGTACAAGGCCTGAGGCCTACTTGGTTTCTTCTGTAAAACAGGAATGCCTTGTACCATATTCATCTACAACCTGATTCTATTCCTATCACATTGTGATAACATCATATGAATGTTACATAATTCTTTCTTTTTTTGGCAGGCATTACTGCTGATTTTTTTTTTCATGTGTACCAAGACATGTGCATATCTTTTACTGCAAAATGTTCCTATCTTTTAAAGATTTTTGAGGTGTCAGCGATGGGATACTGCCAGTTGGTTGCATGGAAATATCAGGCCACAAAAAAAAAAGTAGTTTTCAGTAACTTTATTATAAGGTTGTTTTTTTTTTACCCCCCAAATTTATCCTAATTTTCCATTTCAAGAATGTGGCAAACATAAAACCATATCCCTCTGGTGTTTCATGTCACTTGTATTTGAAGATCTGTAAAAATCTAATGTTGTTTTTGTGATTGATTTATAGTTTTTCCATGGTTTTTTTTTTTTTTTGTGATACATTTTGAAATAAAATCACTGGGCTGGTTTTACACAATTGTTATAAATTATCATGCGTTGATCACATTCTTCAGTTTAGTTTTGTTTTTTTTGTTTTTTTCACCTTTTTTTTTTTTTTCTTAATTGATGCAATAAATCTCAAATTGTAAAAGATCAGCATAAAATAATAATTTAATTGTTTAATGCATCTTATGTTTTCCTTCTTTAAATACAAGAAATTAATAATTATAAATAACTTTACAAAACATCAATTAAACAATTCAACTATGTGTCTGGCCATTTGTCCGTGGGATAAAGTGGGTCCAAGTTAGTTGTCTTCTTAAAAGTGTTGATCCTAAAAAGCAATTTAAAAAAATATATTTTTCCCTAAATAAATGGCCAGATTAAGATGAATAATGTTGTTGGTTATTTTTTATTTTTTCAATGTTATTTCAACCATTAACCCTTAAGGAGCTATTAGAAATAACTGCTCATTTAAAATCATTACCTAACCCCCAGTGACCAACTAAAAAGTTTTAAATATTTATAACTATTAGATCACAGTTTGCAGGTCAAAGACCGAGACGATGTACATCATGTGAAAAACACAATCATCCCTTGCAATTTCCATGCCCCTTTGAATGTATCAAAAAAAAAAACGTTACGTTGACAGTCGACCGATTCTCTGCTCACAGCTAGGCTGCCTGATTTGATAAACGAATCTTCTCAAGTGTTAGATAAACGTTTTAGTCAATCAGCATTCAGAAGGAAAAAAAATCAAAAAACAAGGGAAGCTGCGCCACTAGCTTTTTAATTATTTTTGATAGATTTATTAAACAAGATTTGTACAGTCATGAATGTGAGAAACGGTTTTATCTGTTGATGGGCCTTTGTAAGAAGAATTGTTTGTGGGTGCATTCAACACCTCCTGCCATACCATACTGTACGGCACTATTCTATATTGTCTTTTCTCTTCCATGTATCTGCGCTCCCTTGTTTTTTGTATTGCTGTTTGAAAGTACCCGAGGAGTACTTTTTGGAAAGCTGTGTCATTACTGGGGAGTATCATTTGTTCTAATGTACACGTTGAGGGTGATCTCACTATTGTGGTTTTTAAAAAATCCTTTCTCACCAGGATGTGGACCTATATTGATCTAAAACACAATATTTGCCTTTAATTCCCTCTGAGTCATATGATTGATTAAATGAGAGTGTCATTATTTAAATGTCATCAGGTAAACAGAAGTATTGGCATTACAGCATATTTCAGATTTAAATCTGATTTAAGAAGAGACAAGCAGAGGTAGCTATGATATAGTAAAACTTTTTTTTTTTTTTGTATTATGCATTTTGACTACAAGTAGAGCATTCCCTATAATACTGTTTATAGAATATATTTAGTAGCATACTTTTATAATGTTTTGTACACATCGTGTTCAATGTCCGAATTGATTTGTGTAAATAAAAAGAAGAAGAATATTAATGAAATGATTGGAGAAGATTTACTGAACAGGGCTTTGTATTCCCCCCTGGAACAAAAGCTTGTGTTTCTTTTGAAAATACACTTTGTGTTTGCAGACAAACAGTAGTGTCATTATTATTATTATTATTATTCCTTGTGGTGAACCAGTAACAAAGGCTCCAGTAATGCGCTGATCCTGAGTAGACAGAGCTCCGCTCCTTCACCTTCAAACAATAGTGTGCGATGTATAAATGTGAAACATTGTCTGAACGACATACAATACATGCATCAGTTTGATCATCTAAATATAGAAACCTCAGCGTATGCCATGGTCAATGTAGACCTCAGTATGACCTCCGATATATAGACTGATTAAAGTGATACTACCTCAGAGTTGAGGCAACCAATGACCATGCTGGTTTCCCTACAGAGACTTGAAGAATTCATAAAAACGAATTTCACTGGTTTCTATGTTATCTTCTCTTTCTCCAGTGAGATTTAAATTCATGGGAACTTCCCAGAGTCTCTCTGGCACACCACCTGACCAATGAATTAATCTCGGTGCGGGCAGGGACTGGTGCACTACCCATTCAAAACCAGGCCCTCCCTACCCATTTATAGTTATTGCCACCAACGTAAAGCTAGAGTCTTTACGCTGGAAGCTGGTAAAATAAAATAAAAAGGCCCCTAGTTAAGCCCACTGTTGCAATGACACAAAAGTGATGGACAGAGAGTATGTGACTACTTAGATCCAAAAACCTACCTACTGTCAGGACAGCAGAAGAAGCTCTGGGTAGGAGACCAAGGGGGTCATGTACTAAACAAGTGCAGTGGGGAAAAAAGTAGGTAAAACATGAGTGAGGAGCAATTTGCGACTATTTGTAACATTCTGCGCTTGTTTTCCCTGATTTGCGTCTCTTCCGTCTATTTTTATTTAGCGTGCATTTTTCCGGTTGCGCTAATACATTGTGATTATATTTGCGCACGCTAAAGAGTTTTGCGAATATTTTGTGCAAAATAATTCTTATTTGTGTGCAAAAATTACACCAGCTTTTAGCGAGCGCCATCAAAAGAGGTAGAAAAAAATATTTTGCAAAATTGCCTTTTTTTATTCGCAATTTGCTCGTTTGTACTCTTTGAGTGTTACATGTTTAGTACATTGCAATAGGAGCAAAGAGCAAAAATAGTTTTGCACATAAAATATATTTGCGCTTTTTTAGTACATGTCCCTCCAAATGTCAAAGTAACAAAGGTATAAAGTAATTATTTGAACAGAAAGGATGCAGGTTATCGGCTGCATTAACATTATTATCACTAACAAACCCCCCAACTCTTACAAACAATATGCCACTTAGATTATTTATTTCTCCCCAAATCACAGCTGAAGGAACCAAGTTACCGGATCTTCAATAAACCTGGACCAAAATGTTTCCTCTCCCTCTACCCACCATCGAGCGGTTGTTGTGAAGTGACGCCTGATTTAGGTTATAGCAATCGCTGAATAAAGTAATGCCTCCTGGAGTTCAGAGGCTCAATCTGAGCGTAGATAGGTCGTTTTGGTTTCCGAATACAATCATTTAAATGACAGTTTCACTTGACGATCTCCCACTGACGAGGAGGAAAAAGGTTTTCTTTCTTTTTTTTCTGAAAAAGCTTTCATTTCCTCAAACATGTTTCCTGAGAGACAACAGGTGCATTTTGTCATTCAATGGTCTGTTATTTAAGTAGGTTAAATATAACCAGCACATTATCTGATCAAAATATTATTTGTAATCACAGTGGATCCTGAGAAGATGGAAAACGTGTCCTATGTTAGAGGGGGGGGGGGGGGGGGGTCATCTCCAGATTTAATCTAGATGAATTTCCCATGGAAGTAACTATGAAATTAATTTGAAATAGGAGAAAAGGATTATTTTATAAATGACCCTTCAGAACAAGTTGAGGGTATTTTTATCAAACTAAACATTGCTTATACTGTGATATGGGGAATAACAAATGATCTATACATTGTGTCAGCCGAATTGCAGCAAATGCACAAAATAATAGAAACATATTTTTAAGTGTGTGTGTGTGTGTATGTATGTGTGTATGTGTGTATGTGTGTGTGTGTATGTATGTGTGTATGTGTGTATGTATGTATGTATGTATGTGTGTGTGTGTGTATGTATGTGTGTGTGTGTGTGTATGTGTGTGTGTGTGTATGTGTGTGTGTGTGTGTATGTGTGTGTGTGTGTGTGTGTGTGTGTGTTCTTCTCCTGCTTATGACATCACCTGTGATTTTTATATGCAAATTAACCAATTTCAAATGTGTAATTTGCATACCGTGCCACAAGCTGATGTCCTAAGCAGGAGAACCACAGACATATTTAAACTATATATTTATTTTATACTTGGGCTTCAGTTCTGCCAACATAATTTATAGAGCAGTTTTTAGTTTCTACAGTCACAGTACAAGTAAAGTCATGTGAGAAATGATCAAGCACCAAACCCACAAGTAATTTGTTTTTTAATCCTTTAATAGACAACTTCAAAAGATTGTGCACGACATAAAGAAGAATGATGGCGGGTTGATGCAGAGAATTAAACGGTAAGAAATGTCGCTGGGGATTGTGGGGGTTTAATTCATGGCTATAAATCCAACAACATTGGCAACTGTTGAAAGTAGTGTTTTTATATGGACTACTTGTCAAGACAAGTCTGGTACGACAGGTACCTCATCATCTCAGATTTGCTTGGTGTAGATGAACTTGTCACAGACCCCACAGCAATAACACTCACAGTAATGTGCAGTGTGTGATTGTATCAGACTCCACAGCAATAACACTCACAGTAATGTGCAGTGTGTGAGTGTATCAGACTCCACAGCAATAAAACTCACAGTAATGTGCAGTGTGTGAGTGTATCACAGACCCCCACAGCAATAAAACTCACAGTAATGTGCAGTGTGAGTGTATCACAGACTCCACAACAATAAAACTCACAGTAATGTGCAGCGTGTGAGTGTATCACAGACTCCACAGCAATAAAACTCACAGTAATGTGCAGTGTGTGAGTGTATCTCAGTAATGTGCAGTGTGTGAGTGTATCACAGACTCCACAGCAATAAAACTCACAGTAATGTGCAACATGTGAGTATATCACAGACTCCACAGCAATACAGCTCACAGTAATGTGCAGTGTGTGAGCGTACCGCAGACTCCACAGCAATAAAACTCACAGTAATGTGCAGCATGTTAGTGTATCACAGACTCCACAGCAATAAAATTCACAGTAATGTGCAGTGTGTGAGCGTACCGCAGACTCCACAGCAATAAAATTCACATTAATGTGACGTGTGTGTGAGCGTACCGCAGACTCCACAGCAATAAAACTCACAGTAATGTGCAGTGTGTGAGTGTATCACAGACTCCACAGCAATAAAACTCACAGTAATGTGCAACGTGTGAGTGTATCGCAGACTCCACAGCAATAAAATTCACATTAATGTGAAGTGTGTGAGTGTATCACAGACTCCACAGCAATAAAACTCACAGTAATGTGCAGTGTGTGAGTGTATCACAGACTCCACAGCAATAAAACTCACAGTAATGTGAAGCGTGTGAGTGTATCACAGAGGTAATAGAATAAGATTGTTAGGTTTAGTGGTTCAATGATAGTGTTAAAGTTGACAGTGTTGTGGATGCATGGAGTAGTCTTCCAGCAGAAGTGGTAGTGATTAATACAGTGAAGGAATGAAAGCATGCATAGGATAAGGCTATCCTGAATATAAGATATGGGCAAGGAATAAATTAAGGTGTTAGGTATGGGGATATGGAAATTATAGATGGGCGGAATGGCTCTGGTCCACCAACCAAACTGTCTTCTTCAGGATACAGGGCATCTAATTCTGTCTTCATGCCCCTCGTGGATAAGTACGAACGGAGAGGAGAAACCACGGCATACTGCCTGTAGTGACCAAGGAAATATGAGGGGTATTTCTACCCTATGGTACCCTGATAGGCCAAGGAACGGGCATGCACTCTGAAGATCAATGGTACAGACAGAAAACTACAATACTAGAATAATAAAACTCATACACACTTAGATTATTATTATTCCCCAATCATGACATTTACAATCTCTTAAGTGAATAAAGATCTGTTCCAGTATCTGCAGTGAATTAAAAAGGTTGAAAGCTTTATTTATTGAATTTTACTGTTGCTTCATCAATGGTTTTTAACCTGTGTATCAGAGTAATTTGCAAACCTGGGGATGTTTGTGGGTCAGAAACCAAGAGTCCCCTCCCCTCGCTGGCACAATTATCATATATGGGTAAAGTCCCCTCCCCTCGCTGGCACAATTATCATATATGGGTAAAGTCCCCTCCCCTCGCTGGCACAATTATCATATATAGGTAAAGTCCCCTCCCCTCGCTGGCACAATTATCATATATGGGTAAAGTCCCCTCCCCTCGCTGGCACAATTATCATATATGGGTAAAGTCCCCTCCCCTCGCTGGCACAATTATCATATATAGGTAAAGTCCCCTCCCCTCGCTGGCACAATTATCATATATGGGTAAAGTCCCCTCCCCTCGCTGGCACAATTATCATATATGGTGTCACGAATGCACCCTACTCCAAGAGTGCATGTGACTGGGTTATGGTGGTTCAAGGGTTAAAATTAACTCTTTGTCTGCCCTAGACTAGAAATAATGGTAAAACCCCCTTTAACACCACCCACACTTAATTATACTGATATAACTAATGTCCTAACACTGCCACCACCAAGACAATTTATAAATGGGGTGCCTTGGTCCCCCAAGCAAATAAGACTTAACCCACAAAATATGCTTTAACACAATATCTATGCGATTGGTCTAATCAGGTAACGTGAGTCTCTATACCAGACAAAGGCAGAACTTAATAAAGGAATATTTATTATGAACAAAAGAAGTCACAGTGCATACAAAAAATTAAACAGATGACAAATCATTTACACAAAACAGATAAAAATAAAAAGGAGAAATTAGCAGAAAACCTAACTGCTCACTTAGATAGAAAAGTACCAGTATTCTCTGTACGAGGGACTGCGGCAAGGAAATGAGGGCAACTTACACAAAATTAGATCTTGGCCCCTAGTAAGCCCACTGGCCATTATGCCATCATTAGATTTATACCTTGTCAGGTCATCTCAGGTTTCCAAGCACAATTATCATATATGGGTAGAGTCCCCTCCCCTCGGGAGCACAATTATCATATATGGGTAGAGTCCCCTCCCCTCGGGGGCACAATTATCATATATGGGTAGAGTCCCCTCCCCTCGCTGGCACAATTATCATATATGGGTAGAGTCCCCTCCCCTCGCTGGCACAATTATCATATATAGGTAAAGTCCCCTCCCCTCGCTGGCACAATTATCATATATGGGTAGAGTCCCCTCCCCTCGCTGGCACAATTATCATATATGGGTAAAGTCCCCTCCCCGCGCTGGCACAATTATCATATATGGGTAGAGTCCCCTCCCCTCGCTGGCACAATTATCATATATGGGTAAAGTCCCCTCCCCTCGGGGCACAATTATCATATATGGGTAGAGTCCCCTCCCCTCGCTGGCAGAATTATCATATATGGGTAAAGTCCCCTCCCCGCGCTGGCACAATTATCATATATGGGTAAAGTCCCCTCCCCTCGCTGGCACAATTATCATATATGGGTAAAGTCCCCTCCCCTCGGGGCACAATTATCATATTTGGGTAGAGTCCCCTCCCCTCGCTGGCACAATTATCATATATGGGTAGAGTCCCCTCCCCTCGCTGGCAGAATTATCATATATGGGTAGAGTCCCCTCCCCTCGGGCACAATTATCATATATGGGTAAAGTCCCCTCCCCTCGGGGCACAATTATCATATATGGGTAAAGTCCCCTCCCCTCGCTGGTACAATTATCATATATGGGTAAAGTCCCCTCCCCTCGGGCACAATTATCATATATGGGTAAAGTCCCCTCCCCTCGGGGCACAATTATCATATATGGGTAGAGTCCCCTCCCCTCGCTGGCACAATTATCATATATGGGTAAAGTCCCCTCCCCTCGGGCACAATTATCATATATGGGTAAAGTCCCCTCCCCTCGGGCACAATTATCATATATGGGTAGAGTCCCCTCCCCTCGCTGGCACAATTATCATATATGGGTAAAGTCCCCTCCCCTCGGGCACAATTATCATATATGGGTAAAGTCCCCTCCCCTCGGGCACAATTATCATATATGGGTAGAGTCCCCTCCCCTCGCTGGCACAATTATCATATATGGGTAAAGTCCCCTCCCCTCGGGCACAATTATCATATATGGGTAGAGTCCCCTCCCCTCGCTGGCACAATTATCATATATGGGTAAAGTCCCCTCCCCTCGGGCACAATTATCATATATGGGTAAAGTCCCCTCCCCTCGCTGGTACAATTATCATATTTAATTCAGGCTCCAGTTTTTGCTCAGCAACTCCCAGGATGCTAATCCAGACTTTCATTAGGCTGACTCCAAGGTAGAAGTTAGGCAGCCCTAGCTAGAGAGATGCCGGGAGGTTTCATGTTTGATCCAGTTTATGAACCATTGGTGCATGAAATGATTTGCTTCTCTCTGATAGTCTCTGTCCTGATTTCTGAGAGAATGAGCTTTTTCTCAAACTGGTTCTTTAGGTTCCAAAATGATCAGGTGGCCACAATATGCAAAACTGGGAAAGACACGGGGGATCGGTATGAAGAAATACAGAAATCCTAATGTTCAATGTGGCTTTATCGTCAACATTGTCAGGCTAGTCTTCTGTCCGCTGCTTTTACTGTGTCTTTCATGGTATTTGTCTTCATGGGTTTAAATATCTCTTATAGACACAATGTCACCTACACACTAATACTGTGAATGCAGAATGATCTATACATTGTAACAGCAGATTTGCACCAAATGCAGGAATTAGGATACAAATGTGTCGCCTGCTTGTGACATCTAAGCAAATAAAAAGTGTAATTTAAAAAAAAAAAAAAAAAGGTTAATTATGGCGTGAGTGATGTCATGAATGAGTGGAAGTGCAAACAAATTTTTTTTTTTTAAATCCTTTTTCTCTTAATCTATATCCAGTTACTTGTAACTCAGGCTATCTTTACTCATTAAGCCTCTGTCACCTAAGCATGGTTTAAAATAAAATGATCAAAAATGATCTGTATGTTGTGACCGCAGAATGACAAATGTGTTTTAGAACTGTGGCGTCTCCTGTATATGACATCACTTGTGGCTTGATATGCAAACTACACAATTCATATGGAAGAGTAGTTAATTTGCATATCCATCCACATGTGATGTCATAGACAGGAGACTATACACAGTCACGTTTTTTCTCTTAATTCATGTATATTTGAGCCATGCTGTTAACACACTGTACAGACCATTTTTCTATTCTCTATATACACGGCAGACACCATGTTTATGTGTCAGTCCCTTTAACACCCTATACAAAATGTGTTAAATGTAATATACAGTCAGTTCTGCCCTCTAAATGCAGCAAACTTTTGACAAATTATATAAAATCACCAGCTGTCTCTTTTTTTTTTTTTATTAGCAGATTTCATAAACCTTATGCTTATATAATTCCTGCTTGCTTTCTACCTTGGTACAATCATATTTAGCTACCTCAGCTGTAGTCTGCTAAAAAAGCAAAAAAACAAATCTTAAAGTTGCAATAAAAAAGCCCACCTCATGCTGTATTTTAATACATGTATTTGGAAATGTGTGCGTTATTTATTCCCTAATTATTTGTACGTTTTAAGTGTTAAAGCGTTAAAAGCATTAGCCCCTCCCACATGCCTGTATTAACTCATTCCGAGTGAGCAGCTGTATGCTCAGAATTAATCATCATATAATAATAGGGGCATAAACTGCTGGAAAAACAGGCTCCTTGGATAATTTTATTTTATTTTTTGCCCTATTTCATCAGCATTAATTAATTGTAACTTTTTTTTTAAGCTGGACCGATCTCTTTTTATGACTTTTTTTTTTACATATAAACAAAAGACCATCAGTCATGCTGTAAATATGATCATTAATCACTTTCTGTTTTGTTTTTACTTTTTTTTTTAATAGAATTCCCCTTTTATCCTATTAATTTGTAGAGAGCATTATTTGCTATTTATATCGACTTCCTTTTTATGTTTCAAAGTGTCACAAAAATAAACCTTGCATAAGTGAAGCCTGTCACACCTCACCATGTGATAGTGACTGCAGTGGGCTGACCATGAGTTCACTGTGACCCAGAAATGAGGCAGTGTTAATATAGTTTTGTGTTTTAATATATATGAAATGCAATTATTTTTATTTTAAAGCATTTTACAGATCTCCTATACTTTAACATTGAAAATAATGTCACCGGACATTCCAATAAGGAGGAAAATATATTAAAAAACAGGAGAGCAAATCTAGTGGTGTTTAGATGGAGAAACTCCAGTGGGAGAAACTCATGAATATATATTAGACATGTGCAAAACGAACATTTTCGTTTCATTTTCGTTCATTCGGACGAAAATTATATTTATTTCGTCTAAAACGAATTTCGTTCATTACTACATTCGTTTCGGACGAAATTCATTCATCATTTTCGTTTCGTTACATTTGTTTCGTTTGAACTAATAAATTAATTGACTTAAACATAAACCGAAAATCTATAAACCGAACAATGTTCGGTTTATAGACTTTAGTCATTTGGAATACATGTAATAGTACTATTGGCTTTCTCTACACAGAGACAGAGTCTCCATTCATAAATTTTATGAATGGAGACTCTGTCTCTGTGTAGAGAAAGCCAATAGTACTATTACATTCATTGCAAATGCCGAAAGTCTATAAACCGAACGTTCGGTTTACAGACTTTCGGCTTATGGAATACATGTAATACTATGGGCTTTCTATAAACCGAACTAGAGTTCCCATTCATAAAAATTTATGAATGGGGACTCTGTTTCGGTTTATAGAAAGCTAAGAAGTTGAACGAATGGTTTAATATAAACGAAAATCATTCGTCCATTCGTGCTATAGTATTGGCATTACTATAAACCGAAATAGTCGGTTTATAGAATGCCAATAGACTTACATGCATTCCATAAACCGAAAGTCGTTCATTATGTCGGTTTATGGAATGTAGTGTACTATGCTATTGTATTCTATAATCCGACTCTATTTCGGCTTATAGAATGCCAATAGTACTACAAATGGACGAATGAACGAAAATTCTATTTTCGGACGAAAATGCATTCGTCTGAAAACGAATGCATATGTCTAATATATATACAAACAGGTTTTTTAAATATATTTTTTTGTGTTAAAATGAACAATAAAAAATACTTATGACACACAATGGGTGAAAATTCTTGTAATGTTGATTGCAGATCTCAAATTGATACCCAAACGAATGAGAAAGAGATACAATAGTGCTTTCTTTTTCACTTGATGGCTAGTAGAAATTATACTCACATACTCAGGAGCAGTTTACTGCTCTCTGTGCAGGCAAAAGGAAGATCCCCAGAAATCAGAAGGGAACAGGTATTGTGCTGATTGCAGTGGTAATTGCCGTTTATTTGGTGCATATATTGCATGCATAGAGATGAAAAAAGCATTGCCTTGCTTATTTTTTATTTTTTGTTAATGCTCGCAATACTTATATAAAAACATTTTTTTTAGAAACTGTAGCTGAAACTGCTTCTTATAGAGCCCACTGAGCAATTGTGTTGCACTGCCTATAAAGGAGATATAATTCCGTGATCGAGCAAGAAATCTGTGTAATATTTCAGAAGCCCAAATAATTAAACGTTAATGCAGCAATTGTTATGTGGGCATGTTGCTAAGATTAAGGGTCTGTCTCCTTGGAGATCTGGGTCTGGTTACATTTACCTCCAGAAGTCTAACAATGTAATGTAATGTCTGGAAGAGTTTGGATAAATATGGGATTGTTGACCTCTGCAGATCCCTTCCGTACATACCTTGTTGTGCCTTTTGTTGCAAAATCTTCCTTATTAATCACTAGCATGTCCTTTCCGTCACCTCTGTGCTTTTGACTTGTCCTAAATCCGGCTGGGAATATTAACCCCTTGAGGACACGACTCTTTCTGGAATGTTGTACAATTTAGGACACAGGCTGTTTTTACACTTCTGCAGTGTTTGTGTTTAGCTGTAATTTTCCTATTTTCTCGTACTCGCACATATAATTTAATACGGTTTAAAAAGGGGCTTTCTTTAGAGACCATTATTTTTTTTTCATATGACATCATTTACTACTGTCACAGAACCTTGGTTTGATTCCATTAATGTGGTTATCCTCTTTGGTGAATAAGAAGAAGTGAGGTGAGTTATAGACGGGGAACATCTTCTTCTTCTTCACGCATAGTTTGAGTTTGTAATCACTCTCCCACTGGTGGAATCACTACCAGCAGCTTGGCAACAGATGGGCCTTGGGCTGCGTGGACTGATAGGGGATAGGCTTCCCTCACATCCTCTCTCTTCTATTGAGCAGTGAGGGAGCAGAGATCTGTGTCACTTCTGACAAGATCTCCAATACTATGCTCTGTCGGGGGCCTCCTGTGTACTAATCAATAAAAGAGAAAAGAAGACTAGAGGCCGACACTCTCGGACAACTGCACTCGATCTAGTCATCGTCAAATAAAATGTATGCATAATTACACTGATTAATGATCAAAAAAAAAAGCAGCTATAGATTGCACTTGTCTTTAGATCACATTATGCTAAACACAGAGGTTTGGGAAAATGTTTATTTAAAGGTCACATATTTTGAATTCTTTTTAAACCCTAGTTTAGCGTGGCTGCAGATTTGCATAACTTTCTGTGTTTTCTCTTTTTTTTTTTTTAAGCATTTTCCATGTGAGAAAGTTTACACAAACCTTCTATATTTATGTCTGTCATGTATTCACGTATTGCACAATGACGTGAGTCAATATAATGAAAGAATAACAGAAGAAGGTTAACACTTATCCTTCTCTGTGCTTTTTGTTTTGATTTTTTTTGCCCATTGTTGTCTTGTATGAGACAAATCATAGGGGAAGAAGAAATACTTGGCAGGTAGGGATTGGAGGTTGGTTGTTCCTTGGTATTTCCTCCACTCATTAGTTTTGAGGTCTGGTCATGCAAAAACCCAACCAACGGCAGATGATGGAGAATGAGGAGTCAGGTGAGGTGAGATGTCTGATGGTCAGTTGAAGGGCTGCAGGCGGAGATCTGGTAATGATAGAACAGCCAGATTCTGATGATGGAAGTACAGGAAAGAGAACAAGGGAAAGGTCAGGGGCAGGACAATAGGGATTATGCACCCAGGCCTGTCCATTTAAGTATGAATGAGTAGAGTGGAAAGCACACTGGGCGCCTGTCATTAGCCTGTATAGCATCCAACAACATACAGGACAGCTGAGAAAATGTCTTTATTGGTTCACTGATAACGACATCTATACTCTAGGCCCCACCAAAGGAGTGGTACTAGCAGTGCTGTATTTACCGCGAGGCATCCTAGGCGGATGCCTAGGGCGGCAAATTTTGGGGGGCCGCCCCCCAGCACTGAAAAAAAAATAAATAAAAAAAAAAAAAAAAACGGGCCCTTTAAAAAAAAAAAGACCGCGCTTGCAGCCAGAGACGGAGGTGAGAGGGGATCGGAAGATCCCTCCTCACCATCGCTCTGCCTGCCAGGCTGCACGGGGAGCCGAACAGGCAGCACAGAGAAACCTCCGTGCTGCCTGTTCGGCTCCCCGTGCAGTGTGACACGGAAGTGCTGACAGTCACGTGACGGGCACGCTGACGTCATACACGCGCCCGGTCACGTGACCTGTCGGCACAATCACCGGGAAGCCGAACAGGCAGCATGGAGGGACCATGCTGCCTGCCACTAGCCACCAGGGAAAGGTAAGTGCTGATGGGAGACGTGTGTGTGTGACTGAGTGTGATAGGAGTAGGAGTGTGTGACTGAGTGTGATTTGAGTATGAGCTTGATGTGAGTCTGAATGTTATGTGTGATGTGGGGTCATGAAATGGAGGTGATGGGGCATGTCTTAGGTGTGTAACGTGGGTGTGCAGCTTGGGTAGGGGGGTGCCCGGATTTTGTCTGCCTAGGGCAGCACAAAATCAAGATACACCACTGGGTACTAGTCAGCAGTTGGTGACATGTGACCCATATTTATTTATCCTGAATGACTCTCCTGCCAGGTTGTATGTGCTGCTCTCGTAGCTACTACGTCTAAGCAGTTTCTTAAAAAGTTCAAACAAAAACAGGAAGGAGAGCCCGGGTCATATTTAGGAAGTGTTACTTTTTGTTGTAAATAAGTGGTCCTTTTTACAAAATTCAACTTGTTAGAAAAAAATATATATATTTTTATGTGCCATAAAAATCAATTTCCCCAGTAATCTTTCATTCCACTGCACTCTGATACAATATAAGTCTACAATGTAATTAGTAGTGTCTGCTTCCGCGAAATGCGTTGTCAATGTTACTGTGCTGTTAACCAGTGTCCGTCCGCTGCTTTGTGTAGAAATTCTCTGCCTAAGTTCGTTAGGTTCACTTTTATTTTAATTTTTATGCCAATTTCTGTGCAGATTCACAAACAAGACTCCACCAAATGTCCCTCAGCGAGACTATGTACCAGGTGAGCTTGCAATCTAAATGGGTGAAATAAAAAATGTTATTCTGTATAAGAGATGCCTGGGGGGGGTGGGGGGGATTGCTGCCTTCAGCCTATATCATTATGATTAAAACAATTTTAAATTATTCCCGATCATCCTTTCGCTTCTGTCTACACCTTTCTTTTTAGGGCAGCCATTTATTCTCTAAGGTACCCACCTCCTTCCATCCTAGAACTGACCTCTTCCTGCTCCTCAGGGAAGACCTAGAGATTACTATACATCAATATTCCCAGTTATGTGTCTTTGCACAGTTACACAGTTACATAATTACACAGTTACATAACTGTGCCTTTTTTCCAATTTTATTTTTGCCGATTTTGCTGATCGTAGACCAGACTAGAGAGGAATATCTCCAAATCTATCTTGTTCAGTGAACAAAACAAAGTGTCTTGTATTAGAAGAAACGTTCTAGTCTGATGCGTTATAGAAATGTCTTGTTAGCAAACTAAGATACTGTTGGCCCCTGTTACACAAAGGAAAGAAACCTACATCAAAGATAATGTATTGGAAGGAAAGTTGCACAGATTTCTAAATTTATAAAAAAAATATTATATATCCTTATTTGCAGGTGATTTTTTTAATAAAGTGTTTACCGTGTTTGAGAAAGCCTGCCTGACACACATGACATGCAGACAAACATCACCCCCTCAGGATTCATTGAAAGGTTATTTAGACAGAGATAATAAAAACAACCCTTAGAGATTTGTGAGTATGTTTGTTTGCCTCTTAACCAGTAGTGTATCTTCCACAAGGCACTCGCCTAGGGCGGCACTTTGCCAGAGGGCGGCACTTTGCCAGAGGGGTTAAAGCACACTTCTGGTGCTTCAAACATTTTCACTCCCTCCGCCACCGTTCAACAAGCTTTAGTTCTTTCCAATTAATCAGGGTGATGGGGGCATGTAATGGACGTGGTGGGGGTATTAAATGTGGGTGAAGGAGGCATGTAATGGGGTGATTGGGCATTTAATGTGTGTGCAATGTGGGTGATGGGGCATGTCATGGGGTGATTGGACATTTAATGTGTGTGCAATGTGGGTGATGGGGCATGTCTGGGTGTGTAACGGGGGTGGGGGGGTGCCCGAATTTTGTCTGCCTAGGGCAGCACAAAACCAAGATACACCACTGCTCTTAACAAAAGGGTCACCGGTGGGGAGGTTCCCTTCGTATTGTACACAGTAATGTGATTAGTAGGCCACAAAGCCTTGAGATAAAATTCAAACTTGGATAAATATTAATTATACATCCTGCCAGGCAGCGTTTAAAAGTTATGTGTCCCTCAAAACAAAATGGCTGACCATACAGCTGTATGCATGGAATACAAGCTAGGAGGGATTAAGGTGAGAACTATTCAGGTTAAGCACAAGAAAAACAGAAGCACTAGTAAGAAGACAGTTAAGAGGCATTATTTTTTTTAGATTTAATTAAAAGAATCCTGTATAAAGAGTTTGTGTTATTTATTTATTTTTTGAGGGGGAGTAAGTTCTTCATATAATGCCATGTTTTCCTCGTTTAGATGCAGCGGGGGACTCCGAAGATGATGAATACCCGTCCGATGAGTTTGTAAGCTTTTTCCTATTTTGTTTTTTTTGTTTGTTTTTTCCTTTGCTTTCTTGGAAACGGATCATTCGCCCAAACGTGTGTGCTTTTGTATTTTTTGTTTTTTTTCCTATAACAGGGAAGTGATGACTATGTAGACCCAGATCCACAGTCTGAATCGGAAACCTACGATTTCCCCCAAGAAGAGAACGATGATGACAACTATGAGCCCCCTCCGACCGAGCATGAGAATACCCTCCCACCCTCATTCCATTTTCCATCTGCAAATGGGGGATATGCAGGTACATAGCCCAGGACATGTGCTTCATTGGCAGGTGGCAACACTCTGCTTCTCCATGTTTGTGAGCTAAAGCCAGGGATCGGGAAAGTGACCATATGAGGACTCAAGTATCAAGGTGGCAAGGTCTGTGAAGGTGCTAGGCTTAGAGGAAGCAAGGGTACAAAAAAATAGTTTGCCTTTTACTAACACTTATAGATTTACTCATGCTTCTGCCACAGATCTGAGGCAGAGCTGACTATTAGGCTGGTGAGCACTGAATAGGTCACCGTGCGCACAGCCAATCAGAGGTGGGGCTGGCCCTGCTCCTCTGATTGGTGTCTGACAGGGTCTGTTAGTACAGAGAGAGACCCTCGCACACCTAGCACGGAGAAGCCGCACTGTGTGTTTTCTGGGGTTTGTGTGCTCAGAACAGAGAGCACAGAACACACAGGAATACATCCCGGAAACAGACGGCAGCTGCGAATGCGGCAACAGAGTCACTCGACAAGCCTGCTCCGGACTGGCATCCTGTCACTCAGGGGCATGATACGCCCCTGTTAAGCTCATTCTTAGACAATCCCTTTAGTTGGGCATCCAATAATGGGACACATATTCATACAAATAAATAGTGAATAGAACCAGTATAGTAAATAAGACATGGGGGACCAGTGTTTTACACTGGTAATACTTCATTCAAGCAGAACTAGATTGAATGTACAGGCGCTGAGACTGTCGGGGTGAAGCAAGGGTTAAAAAAAATCCTGGTTTGTAGAAACCATACATCTTGTTATTGTGTTCTAATTTGTTCATGTGTTACATTTCTGTTACATTATGGATATTTCGTTTCAGGCTTTCATTTTATTTGCCAACTGCTTTCCATCGCATCGTGCGTAGATTTCCATTCTCCCAAGCCACATCCACAATGACCTCAATATTAACCTTTTCGGATTTCCGCTCATTTAGATTTTTTTTGTTAGCATTACCAGGCATGTAAATAATACTTCTTGTTTAATTGTTTCTTCTAAAAGATAAACCAGGTACCAGACAACTACCGGCACTACCAACCGCAGCGGTGACCAAGCCAGCAAGACCATTGCCTAAACCAACCCAACCGGGACCAAAGACAATTCAGCCCTTACCAAATACACCACCGGCAGCTTTATCCAAGCCCACCCCAAACAAACCTCTGAACAAACCTCAGTTAACTCCGAGACCCCCAGTGAAAGTACTCCCCCATTCAGGAATGAAGAAAGTCCTACCAAGGGCACCATTTGAAGATGAGGTATGGCTTGTGCGTTGTGTCCACAACAAAAAAATGTTTTATATAATATCCTGAAGCCACTGCTAACCATTTTTCCAAACTTCACTACTTCGGTTTTATAACTGAAATTCTCCTGTCAATTCCCTTTAATTCCCCGAGTATAGAAGAGATCTGATGAGGAAACTAGGTTGATACCTAATGGCTCTATTTCTTGATCTACCCAGCGCGATATGCAAATGAACTGCTCTGTAGTGCAGAACCGTCACACGCCAGTGAGCTGTCCACACCTGCACTTCCTCCACAGCTCTAAAAGGCAGCGTAGCATTGCTTAGAAAGACAACTATACCTTTTTTTTTTTTTAACCCTTGCTTCGTCCAAGGAAGCAAGGATTAAAAAAGCATATCCTGCTGGTCTGGAGTAAACCAGACGTATATCATAAAAGAAACATGTGGGTTTACTCCAGACCTGCAGGATTTGGTTTTTAATAATAAGATAATCATGATAAAGTATTTAAGTATTGAGACAACACACTAATTCTCAGAGGGTCCATAGCACTTTGGATTTTGTGCAGTATATACATTATATTTCATTCATCTTTAATAGAAAAAACATGTTTTGGACTCTAATTAGAGGTTGAGTGATTTTTACTATGGTGTTGGCCATTTTGGAAATGTGTCATGGTTTTTGAACTCCACTACAGATTAACATTCATTATTTGCTTCCTACTTCCACTATTTGTAGAGGAAAGGAGACTGATGATGCACTGTGCCCAAGAGGAAAAAAAGAAGATGAAATATGATATTTACAAATAATTTAAATATTAATACAGATTGCTAAAAATTATTGCCAAATGATCAACGAAAGATATATTCAGTATTGAATTATTATATGAAAAAAAAGGATCTGACCGAGTCACTCAAAAAGTGCATTAAGCTTTAATGAAAGGGAAATCAATCTGGGCTTTCATTATCTCTGTTCCATAAAAACTATTAAATTCCTGATATTTGGAATACCTATCTCAAATTGGCCCTTATTACCACCTATAAATACTTTATATTTGTTGTATTTGTTTATTTTTATTTATTTATTTTATTATTCTGTAGGATGATTACATTGTGCCAAAAGATGAAGAAGAAGATGAAGATGATAATTATATTGAACCGACCCAGGATATACCCCAACCTTATAAACGTACGTTTTTGTTTTTAAACATACATATTTATTGCCGTGGATGTCTGATACACACATTATAGTGAGTTTTATTGCCGTGGATGTCTGATACACACATTATGGGGAGTTTTATTGCCGTGGATGTCTGATACACACATTATGGGGAGTTTTATTGCCGTGGATGTCTGATACACGCATTATGGGGAGTTTTATTGCCGTGGATGTCTGATACACGCATTATGGGGAGTTTTATTGCCGTGGATGTCTGATACACACATTATGGGGAGTTGTATTGCCGTGGATGTCTGATACACACATTATGGGGAGTTGTATTGCCGTGGATGTCTGATACACACATTATGGGGAGTTTTATTGCCGTGGATGTCTGATACACGCATTATGGGGAGTTGTATTGCCGTGGATGTCTGATACACACATTATGGGGAGTTGTATTGCCGTGGATGTCTGATACACACATTATGGTGAGTTGTATTGCCGTGGATGTCTGATACACACATTATGGGGAGTTGTATTGCCGTGGATGTCTGATACACACATTATGGGGAGTTGTATTGCCGTGGATGTCTGATACACACATTATGGTGAGTTTTATTGCCGTGGATGTCTGATACACACATTAGGTGAGTTTTATTGCCGTGGATGTCTGATACACGCATTATGGGGAGTTGTATTGCCGTGGATGTCTGATACACGCATTATGGGGAGTTTTATTGCCGTGGATGTCTGATACACGCATTATGGGGAGTTTTATTGCCGTGGATGTCTGATACACGCATTATGGTGAGTTGTATTGCCGTGGATGTCTGATACACGCATTATGGTGAGTTTTATTGCCGTGGATGTCTGAAACACGCATTATGGTGAGTTTTATTGCCGTGGATGTCTGATACACGCATTATGGGGAGTTGTATTGCCGTGGATGTCTGATACACGCATTATGGGGAGTTTTATTGCCGTGGATGTCTGATACACGCATTATGGGGAGTTTTATTGCCGTGGATGTCTGATACACGCATTATGGTGAGTTGTATTGCCGTGGATGTCTGATACACGCATTATGGTGAGTTTTATTGCCGTGTATGTCTGAAACATGCATTATGGTGAGTTGTATTGCCGTGGATGTCTGAAACACGCATTATGGTGAGTTGTATTGCCGTGGATGTCTGAAACACATTATGGGGAGTTGTATTGCCGTGGATGTCTGATACACGGATTATGGTGAGTTGTATTGCCGTGGATGTCTGATACACGCATTATGGTGAGTTTTATTGCCGTGGATGTCTGATACACGCATTATGGGGAGTTTTATTGCCGTGGATGTCTGATACACGCATTATGGGGAGTTGTATTGCCGTGGATGTCCGATACACGCATTATGGGGAGTTGTATTGCCGTGGATGTCTGATACACACATTATGGGGAGTTGTATTGCCGTGGATGTCTGATACACACATTATGGGGAGTTGTATTGCCGTGGATGTCTGATACACACATTATGGGGAGTTGTATTGCCGTGGATGTCTGATACACACATTATGGTGAGTTTTATTGCCGTGGATGTCTGATACACACATTAGGTGAGTTTTATTGCCGTGGATGTCTGATACACGCATTATGGGGAGTTGTATTGCCGTGGATGTCTGATACACGCATTATGGGGAGTTGTATTGCCGTGGATGTCTGATACACACATTATGGGGAGTTTTATTGCCGTGGATGTCTGATACACACATTATGGTGAATTTGATTGCTGTGGATAATATATATATATATATATATATATATATATATATATATATATATATATATATATATATATATATATATAAAATTTCTAAATAAAAAATGAATGCGGCTCATGCACAGATTTTGGTGAAGTGGCCCACCACAGAAAAAACATGGAGACCCCTGCCGTATAGTATTTTGAAAATAATATTTCCCAGCATGCACGTGGCCTTCTCTTTCTGATTGGCTACTGGTTTTGCACTTTATTTACAGATCATTTGAATCTGTACCATGGGGTATATACACTAAACAGTGAACCCAGGGGAAATGAGATGGGGACAGGATAAAAAAAAACCTTTTTTGGACTATAATAAGCCTGGTTTTCCCACTCGGATATTGATGTCTAATTTTTGCCATTCACTTGTGAGTTCACTATAGTTCACAGTTTAGTAAAAAAAAAAAATCCCATTGTCACCAGAAAATGTATAGATTAAGTGATATGTTTGTATTACATTTTAATGTATTAAAATACTGAATAACTAATATGGTAATATGCTGCAACATCTGAAGGTTGGCATTCAAATTCATCAATCCACCGAAGGCTTTGTGTTGTACCAAGAAAAAAAAAATCTTTTTAAATATACAGATTTTTTTCATTTCTTTCTCCGAAAACAAAGCTCCAGCTGTGAATCGAATGACTAAACCAACTCATGCAACACAGCCGATGTCCTCGAGCCATCTGACCGCTCAGTCACATGAACCAGGTGAGATGTACAGAAAAGGATTAATTGCTCAGACTTCTTTATTAATTTCCGTGCCTGAGTTGTCAATTTTTTAATGTTGCCGCACTAGCTCCACCTTTGCATTTCCTGTTCGCACAGGAAGTGGGCAGTTGCTGGCCGTGCAGGGGCGGAGCTGCTGTTGCACATGTCAGATTTAGAGAAGAAGAAGGCGGGGATACATTTTAAAGGCGCATGACTGGTTCGAGATGTAGTTAATTTCAAATTTCGATGTCCCAATACTCAATCCATCAAGCCATGACCTATGAAACCCACGGCCGGACTTTTCACAAAATATTTAATGAACCCCATGAACAAAAATGATCATCTCGGCAAAAGTGCTTTTCCTTATTTGAGTGTACAAACACACACACTGGCATGTGGGATTATAACACAAAAACACAGTTTGGTGAAAGTTTTAATGCAAAAGAGGAGAGTCTATTTAAAGGATGGAAAACTACCACAACAAGAGGACAAAGTCTAAAATTAAAGGAGCAAAGATTTAAAAGTAATATTAGGAAGTATTACATTACTGAGAGGGTATTGGATGTATGGAATAGTCTTCCAGTAGAAGTGGTAGATGTTAATACAGTGAAGGAGTTTAAGCATGCATGGGATAGGTATAAGGCTATCCTAGATATAAGATAAGGCCAGGGACTAATGAAAGTATTACATTACTGAGAGGGTAGTGGATACATGGAATAGTCTTCCAGTAGAAGTGGTAGAGGTTAATACAGTGAAGGAGTTTAAGCATGCATGGGATAGGTATAAGGCTATCCTAGATATAAGATAAGGCCAGGGACTAATGAAAGTATTACTTTATTGAGAGGGTAGTGGATGTATGGAATAGTCTTCCAGTAGAAGTGGTAGAGGTTAATACAGTGAAGGAGTTTAAGCATTTGTGGGATAGGTATAAGGCTATCCTAGATATAAGATAAGGCCAGGGACTAATGAAAGTATTATATTACTGAGAGGGTAGTGGATGTATGGAATAGTCTTCCAGTAGAAGTGGTAGATGTTAATGCAGTGAAGGAGTTTAAGCATGCATGGGATAGGTATAAGGCTATCCTAGATATAAGATAAGGCCAGGGACTAATGAAAGTATTATATTACTGAGAGGGTAGTGGATGTATGGAATAGTCTTCCAGTAGAAGTGGTAGATGTTAATACAGTGAAGGAGTTTAAGCATGCATGGGATAGGTATAAGGCTATCCTAGATATAAGATAAGGTCAGGGACTAATGAAAGTATTACTTTACTGAGAGGGTAGTGGATGTATGGAATAGTCTTCCAGTAGAAGTGGTAGATGTTAATACAGTGAAGGAGTTTAAGCATGCGTGGGATAGGTATAATGCTATCCTAGACTAGATATAAGATAAGGACAGGGGCTAATGAAAGTATTACTTTATTGAGAGGGTAGTGGATGCATGGAATAGCCTTCCAGTAGAAGTGGTAGAGGTTAATCCAGTGAGGGAGTTTAAGCATGCATGGGAGAGGTATAAGGCTATCCTAGATATAAGATAAGGTCAGGGACTAATGAAAGTATTACTTTACTGAGAGGGTAGTGGATGCATGGAATAGTCTTCCAGTAGAAGTGGTAGAGATTAATACAGTGAAGGAGTTTAAGCATGCATGGGATAGGTATAAGGCTATCCTAGATATAAGATAAGGCCAGGGACTAATGAAAGTATTACTTTACTGAGAGGGTAGTGGATGTATGGAATAGTCTTCCAGTAGAAGTGGTAGAGGTTAATACAGTGAAGGAGTTTAAGCATGCATGGGATAGGTATAAGGCTATCCTAGACTAGATATAAGATAAGGACAGGGGCTAATGAAAGTATTACTTTATTGAGAGGGTAGTGGATGCATGGAATAGCCTTCCAGTAGAAGTGGTAGAGGTTAATCCAGTGAGGGAGTTTAAGCATGCTACTGCCTCCATATACTTAAAGGGACCCTATCAACCTTAACATTGCATAGAGAGAATAAAAAAAAAGATCAACAATTATCTATACACAAAATAAGAGAACAATATGGTTCAAAGGTATCTGGGGGAGTCTCCTGCTTATGACATCACGTAGATCATTTTTATCACATCCACGGTATAATTAATCTTTAGGTGGAGAGTCCCTATAACACTGGCTTCAAGCCACCATCGGACCAGTCTGCTCTCTGCTTTCAGGGAGCTTGGTGCCATCGAAGGCTCGGAGAGAATATCTTTGGACTGGTGCACATATACTGACTTTTAACAAGAAGTGGCTTTCTGCCTCAATTAAAAGATATCGTTTGATTTTCCTCCCTTTAATCGCACTTACTTTGAAAGCAGAGTAACGATATAAAGAGAAATACTGTTTTCTATATATACCTAATGAACTATATTAATGAAGATTTGCTTGTTTTCTAGGACAGGCAGGGCCCTGAAGATCATTATTTTACTGTTCATTCCACTGCTAGAGAATAGGACTACTTTTCCTAACGGACACATATTGGGGATTTTAAGAATATTCTTGTATGTTGTATGATCTGCCTATAAATGATTGGATCATGACTTCTAGTTTTAACCTTTCATCCAGAGCCCCCCAGTGGCAATCTTGAATACCTGCAACCTAACACATGTAGAGTGTTTATTCAGGTGCTAGGAATAGTGTAACATGGGTGACACACACACAGATGGGCTGTGATTTATAAAACCCTGTGTAATGTGGGTCCAGAACCCCCAGAATGGTGGAATCATAATGTTACTAGGATCTCAATACCTTCCACTCGCAAAAAGGGTTAATATGTGTGACGTCAGTTAAGTAATAATGTGATTTTGTTTGTTGCGTTGAATATATAACTTTTTTAATTCCTATTTCTATATTCAACGCTTTAATATGAATTAATAATAATCGGATGTGTTCTTACCCCTGCAGTGCTCTACGAGGTCCCTGAGAATGAGGTAAAATGTCTAATGTTTAGAATTCTAATCTTCTTCTCATCTAATGTAAATGGCCGAAATTGGTTTCTGTACAATTCCTGTTTTGAAGTTTTACATTATTTTCAAAAATGCTATGGAACAAAATTTTTTACATTTTTTTTTTTTTTAAAGTCTATGGGAAGTGCACGTTAACTTCTGATTGGGTGGTTTGCGGTTTGTGGGAGTTGTAGGGTCATTTTGACTCCACCTGTTTACATCGGGCATCTCCAAGGACACGCTAGCTGTGCCTGAGATGCCCAGACAGCAATTTGGCCAATGGGCTTTCAAGTTGCATTCAGGGAAATAATTTGCCCATGGCATTTTGCCAGCTTGGTGGACAAACCTTACACCTCTCCTCCCCAGGACCTCCCAACTTATGATGTCCCAATCAGGACAACGGGGGCGGAGCTTGTGGCGTTAAGTCAGTGCTACCGCGGTCACTCAAACTGGCAGCGCTACTGCGCATGTTCTGTGTCACCAGATTATGAAATAAGCACCAAATCCTGCTGTCTCATGAGTTTATCCACTGTCCCAAGAGTAGGACTGTCCTAGCGTTTTATATTCCTCATTTTATATAGTAGACATCCATGCTTGGCACCTCTGTAAGCAGGTTATTACATATCTCCAATTATGGTTTTATTGAGGAAATCTTATATAAACCTGTAATAAATGTTTTATTCGCTGTACCCCTGAACAACATATGCAGTGATTCACAATGATCCTAAATGCATATAATTATTTTTGTATCTTCACCTAAAGATTGTTAGCTGTATTGTTTGCTAAGAGGATTAAATTGTTTTTGTGTTTGTTTTTCAGCCAAAACCTTCTCCAGCTTTAAAATGGTAAATGCCTTCCCTCTCTCAATACCTTATTATTCTTCATTATTGTACATTTTTATTTTAACAACTTAATTATTGTTTATGATTTGGAGGAGGGACTATATACATTTCATGATGATTTGGAGGAGGGACTATATACATTTCATGATGATTTGGAGGAGGGACTATATACATTTCATGATTTTCAGGAGGGACTATATACATTTCATGATGATTTGCAGGAGGGACTATATACATTTCATGATTTAGAGGAGGGACTATATACATTTCATGATGATTTGCAGGAGGGACTATATACATTTCATGATGATTTGGAGGAGGGACTATATACATTTCATGATGATTTGCACGAGGGACTATATACATTTCATGATGATTTGCACGAGGGACTATATACATTTCATGATGATTTGCACGAGGGACTATATACATTTCATGATGATTTGCAGGAGGGACTATATACATTTCATGATGATTTGCAGGAGGGACTATATACATTTCATGATGATTTACAGGAGGGACTATATACATTTCATGATGCTCAGTCACCCAGTAAAGATACCTTGCTGCCATAAGAAGCAAAGCGAATGTGTATAAACATGGCAGCACGTACAGAAATATTTGGATCTAACTGTATGAGCCGCTAGTTATGTGATGATTAATGAAAGGTGTTTTGCAGGGATAATCTGTTGACTCCGAGGAGAAATTCACCACCTAAAATAGTACGTAGAAATCCACATTGTATCGAAAAATATTTCCATAGATCTATGTGATGTGTTCTATCTCGTATACTCGTTACAGGAGCAGCCCAGCGACGAGGACGATGCTACGGGTGAGGATCACAGTGAGTATACTGGACAGCTCGATTCATTGTACTCCCCAGCTATCAATGATGTTCTAATGCTGAATAGCTTTATTTGGCACCAGTTACACTTTGGGTACTCTTATGGGTGGGGCTCTGACCCCACAATTTGAAGGGGGTAGTCCCTATGGATCCCCAGCATTTTAATTTTTTTTAAATCTAGGGTGTACCCTACAGCACTGAAAGGCTAAATGTGTGTGTGTGTGTGTGTGTGTGTGTGTATATGTATATATATATATATATATATATAATCAGCTGTGTCAAGTTTTTAGGCAGTAAGTTAACGGGAACAAATGTAATTTATGATGCCAGACGGTGATGTCATGGAAGACGCTACAGGCAAATAATAAAAAAATAAATAAAAAATAAAAAACTTTATACTACAGAACAATACAATCCAGTGACTGAGGCAGCAGAATGAGGAAAGGCTATTTGGGTGATAGTCAAAATAAATAAATAAATGGCGCTGTATCAAAAATATCCTGTAAAATGTCCAAACCATTTCCTTAATTTTATTATAAATCATTTCTTTCAGTTGTAAACAGACCAGACACTCAAAATAAACACCCAGCACCTTTCCCACGAAACAGGTGAGCGGAGGTTTAAGCATGCAAATTAAGGAATCAGTTAATTAATCATGAAAATACCTTAATTATTCATCATTACTTTATTGTATTTTTCAGCAAACCGAAACCTCCTCTATTGAAACCGGTAAGATTTTTTGATTTTTTTTTTTTTATCGAGATGTGTCCTTGTTTCTGCAGCAAGCCTGCATTGTATAGCATGAGGGGCGGCCATTACTTTACTCTGAGCTGTAGATTCTCTGATATTAATTCTTGTGTCATTCTGATTAACTTTTTTCCTTCTGTGTCTCTCATTAGTCCGATTATTTCTTTATTTATTTATTATATAGCTTTAACTGTTAATTATCATAATTGTTCATATTTTTTTTTTAAGCTTCCTGTTTATATATAAAGCAAGGAACTCTGGAGAGTATGGTGGTCCATAGAGCAGAAATACTTGTCCACAGGAACTATAAGGAGTGCAAAGGGTTGAATGAACTTGTGTCTGTTCCTTTAAATGGAGTCCATGACAGACATTCTGATCCGTATCACAGCCACAGTTAACCATATTGGCCTAGGGGGAGAGGACATATTTGTTTCTGCACCAGCGCCTGTAACGGTCTGGTTCCACAACTGCTAGTCCACATCCGACGCATTGTCTCCTGGCCAATTACAACACCAACCCCCACCCTCCCATACCATCAGATACAATACTAAATTTATTTCCAAACTTCATTTGATATATTTGTTAACACGGCTACTTTGGCCTCAATGTTGCATTTCCCTTGTCAATTCTCTCTTTTATGAATACGCCTTTATTTGTTCTGTATCTCTGTCATTTCTCTCTCTCTTATTTAATGTCATACTAATGATATTTCTTAAGGAAATCTGTTTTTTTCTTTTTATAGTACATTTATCCCTATAAAGCAAACTGTTATATGTATTATATATGGTGCGTGGACTGTCATGTGTGTCCATAAGGGGTCAGTATTTAGTATGAGATTAATAACATTTTCCATATTAACGAGTCTTCCGTTACCCGTTTAATTCATTACCAGTTAGATGTATGTCGCTTAATGGAGTAAATTAACCCCATCAGAGCCGGGGGGGGGGGGGGGGGGCTGCATTGCCCCAGTGCTGGTTAATAAATGACAGTCTGTTATTATATTATACTCCAACTTCTGTTCATGATTTTGTATTTCGCAACTTAATAAGCGCATATTGTATAACTTAAAATAGAAAATGTTGTGCCGATGTATGCATATCTATGGCACATTATAAATAAACACCTAGCCAGGTGTACAGTGTTATTTTGTCTTGTTAACTTTGTTTGTTTTTGTAAGCAGAAACCCGGTCTCCATCCTCGAGATGTAAACTGCAATATTGGTGGGTAATTGTGTCGATTTATCTCTGACTTTTTTGTTTCCAAACGCTTCTCACAGTCCATGGAAAGTGATTCCTGGGATTTGGGATGTAACATGCCTGATCTTATTACTCTGCATGTTTAATGCAATCATAATAGTTTGATAAAAAAAAAATCAGGTCTGAACTTTAGCTTTGGATGTGGCTGGAAAGCTACTCCTTCCTCTAGGTCAGTGATTGCCAAGCCAGTCCTCACGCCCCCCTAACAGTCCAGGATTTAAGGATTACCCACTTTTTAAAAAAAATAAATAAATAAACTCAAACCGTGGATAGACGTCCCGAGCATTGTTCAAGGTGTGCATTTACTGGACTATTTAATGATGATCGGTTGATCTATGGGTATTCACAAAGCCAGCCACAGACATTTTGACTGGCCGTTGGTAAATCATTGCTCAGACCGCGTCGGGGAGTTCTGATAGCCGGTTTGAGAATTGCTGTCCTATTAATATTTCAAGTGGATTTATTACGACCTGGGGGTCCATGTCACACTGTGTCTGCTTTTGCTGTTGTGCAATATAAAATTCATTAAAACTGAAATATTGTTTCCCCCGTTACAGAAAAACCCGTACCGACGGAACGTCCGAGGTACCCGAGTCTTGGGTCAGAGTTTCATCCAGCACCACCTGTAGCTCCAAAGTAAAAATCTCTTCTATATAATGCTAAATAAAGCAACGTTTTTCTACCCAAAGCATCTATTTAATGTTGATTAAAAATTATTCTTTTAACTCTGTAAGATATACTTGCAAACTTTTCCAAACCTTCCTGACTTGGATCTCCTTTTTCTCATTAACAAGACATTTGTCTTATTAAAGTGAGTTTCTTTTTTATCTGATTTATATATAAATCATGGTACAAATCTATTCAAATTAACAAACAAACCAGCCAATGAGACTGACCAGGCTTGGTAAACATGAGTTGTAAGCACAAGAGACCACGGTCCATGGTTTGCATTATTTTATTTATTTATTAGTGAAGAAACAGGCATCCTACAACTATGTCCTGCTTTCTTAAGAATGTATTCAGACCCAAGGGCATTTTTGTATTTCAAAATACCATCTATATTAGCAGTGAATTCCATAGCTATACTGTCCTTACTGAATCCTTCCTTTGCTGAGTTAATTTTCATTCATAATCCATGGAAAAAATAAGGTTATTGTAGAAATATATATATATATATATATATATATATATATATATATATAACTGCAACGCCTAGAGGGGTAAAGGGACAGGCTTGATGCTTTTTTTGCATTTCAACAATTTGTTGTAATAAGAGAAATATAGTTCTAATTTTACTTTGCCGTTTGCTGATAAAACAAAGAATGGCTACACATTTAAATTATTTTTGTAATAATTTTAACAATTTATATTTTCTTGCAGATTTTCAGTTCCTAAGCCAGCAAAACAGCGTAAGTTAGGGATTTTGTTTGTTATGATGTCATTTAATAAGGACCAAATCATGTAAATATTATTATGTTTTCATAATCAATGTAATATACTACAAGTTATGTCTGCTCAAACTGGATTACAAAAAAAGGAAAATTCCAGTTTTAAAAATGGAATAGCATAATGCTCAAAATCTATTTTTTGTTTAACACTATAATGGCCACATAACACGCAATTCTCTGATATACACCAATCAGTCATAACATTATGACCCCCTGCCTAATAATGTGTAGGATCCCTCTTGATGCCAAAACAGCCCTGGCCCATCATGTTATGGCTGATAGTGTATATTTATAATGTTATGGCTGATCGGTGGATATTTATAATGTTATGGGTGATTGGTGTGTATTGATAATGTTATGGCTGATAGGTGTATATTTATAATGTTATGGCTGATAGGTGTATATTTATAATGTTATGGCTGATCGGTGTATATACATAATGTTATGGCTGCTCGTGTATATTTATAATATTATGGCTGATCGGTGGATATTTTTTAATGTTATGGCTGATCGGTGGATATTTTTTAATGTTATGGCTGATCGGTGTGTATTTATAATGTTATGGCTGATAGGTGTATATTTATAATGTTATGGCTGATAGGTGTATATTTATAATGTTGTGGCTGATCGGTGTGTATTTATAATGTTGTGGCTGATCGGTGTGTATTTATAATATTATGGCTGATGGGTGTGTATTTATAATGTTATGGCTGATCGGTGTGTATTTATAATGTTATGGCTGATTGGTGTGTATTTATAATGTTATGGCTGATCGGTGTGTATTTATAATGTTATGGCTGATTGGTGTGTATTTATAATGTTATGGCTGATCGGTGTGTATTTATAATGTTATGGCTGATTGGTGTGTATTTATAATGTTATGGCTGATTGGTGTGTATTTATAATGTTATGGCTGATCGGTGTGTATTGATAATGTTATGGCTGATTGGTGTGTATTTATAATGTTATGGCTGATCGGTGTGTATTTATAATGTTATGGCTGATTGGTGTGTATTTATAATGTTATGGCTGATCGGTGTGTATTTATAATGTTATGGCTGATCGGTGTGTATTTATAATGTTATGGCTGATCGGTGTGTATTTATAATGTTATGGCTGATTGGTGTGTATTTATAATGTTATGGCTGATTGGTGTGTATTTATAATGTTATGGCTGATCGGTGTGTATTTATAATGTTATGGCTGATTGGTGTGTATTTATAATGTTATGGCTGATTGGTGTGTATTTATAATGTTATGGCTGATCGGTGTGTATTTATAATGTTATGGCTGATTGGTGTGTATTTATAATGTTATGGCTGATTGGTGTGTATTTATAATGTTATGGCTGATCGGTGTGTATTTATAATGTTATGGCTGATCGGTGTGTATTTATAATGTTATGGCTGATCGGTGTTTACATAAAAGAAAAAAAATAACTTGAGCTGTTTGTGTAAAATTATATTAGCTTTATTCATGAAACAGGGAACTTCAGGGAACTGAAAAAAGGAATTGCAAAATGAACCCCTTTACGACAGGACATGCCAGGCATGTCCAGCTGGCAACTCCATTGCCGACATAGGATGGAACATCCTTTGGTGGAACAAGCGGTTTTCGTGATCAATGATTGCAAAAAAACACTGTTGCCGTGTTGTTTTAAATGCCTCCATGCCGAGGCATAAGGCAGCACAGAAATTTCTTCTCCAGGGCACCCGCGATGGCTCCACGGAGCGTACTCCTCTAATAAGAATGGGTAGGAGCATCAGAAGTGATGAATTATCACTTCTGTCACTCTTTTGCTGTTGCTAGACTTCCTCGAGAGGCAGTCAGCAACAGGGTTAGCATAACAGATAGGGTTAGAATAAAATTAGGGTAAGGGTTCACACAGTTAGGGTTATATTTATATTTAGGGTTACATTTAGGGTCAAGAATTTAGTCAAAAGCTCACTGTAGGAGAAAATGGTTAGGAAACAAAAAATGTTATTTTCAGTTAGTACCCTATAACGTGCAAAAAATATCATGTAACCTGGAATATTTATAAACTCAGGACAAAATTTAGAAACTATTTAGAATGGGTCTTTTTTCCCATTTGTAATTGCGTAAAATATTTTTCAGGTCAAAGTTAGAAAAATAGATTTTTATTTCATTTTTTTCATCATATTTTAGGAATTTTTTTTGTAGTAAATTAAACATGATGAAGATAATGGTATCTAAAGGAAGCCCTTCTTATTGTGATAAAAACAATATATAATTTGCATGGGTACAGTAAATGAGAGAGAAGAAAATTACAGCTAAACACAAACACCACAGAACAGGCCATGTCACGGCCAAAAACTCATATCACTAGGGGATTATGGTAATTGGTAATTATGGTAATATTGTCTTAATTTTGCAGTTCCCTTGTCTATTACCCGTTTCATAAATACAGCCAAATACATCATGTCATGTTCTGGCCCTTTTATATGATCCGTATATATGTTTCCTGATACAATACTACATTACTAATAATAATGACATGATTTGGATTAATTATAGGACCTGTTGCACCAAGTCGGAATAATGTATTCAGTGCATTAGAACAGGTAAAGTAAACAATTAATCAAGTAAATATTTCATGGTAACTCAAATGTCTTAACCAAATGCCATCTTCCAAAAAATACAAAACAATGTGTGATACTGTGATAAAATAGAAAATAATTCTAATATAGCCCTTAATGGAAAGGAACTCACATGGAGCAGAGCCAAAATTACCAGCTCTAGGTTTTATACGTTTAACACATAGAGCCGGTAATTTTGGCTCTGCTCCATTTGAGTTTGTTTCTATCGAGTGCCATATTAGAATTATTTTCTATTTTTATACAGTATAACACATTGTGTCTTATCTTTTATGTGTTTTACTGGAACACATCCCATTGAAGCAAAAGCAACTGTTTAGATAAGTATTGTTCATTTATCTCTTATTTCACATTTTTTATTTAAAGTGAAGAATGGATTGATGCAGGAGATCTGGGCACAATGAAGCCCAGGACCCAATAATTCATGACTCCTAAAATCCACACTGCTATTACCCAAATCTTTCAGTGTCATCTAGAGATCGTTAAGAGCTTTCTGTATTAAGTAGAGAATTATTGTGAACTGACGAACTGTAAAACTCAAACCAAAATAACAAGGATTAAAAAATAGCCAAGAACAAGGATTTTGCAAATGCAATTTAGCAAATAAAACCCCAGTGGTCGACTTCTTTCCTGGGTCCTAAAAACATATGACCCCCATCCCCATTGACTCCTTACGGAAAATATATCCAGATATTAGACATGTGCATTCGTTTTCGGACGAAAGCATTTTCGTCCGAAAATAGCATTTACGTCCATTCGTCCGAAAAACTAATAACGAAAATGCTAAACGAACGAAAGCCGAATGAACGAATGGTTAATAAATGAAAATCATTCGTCCATTTGTCCTATTGGCTTTCTATAAACCGAAAAAAGTCTACAAAGTCGTTCGGTTTATAGACTTTTGGCTTATGGAATACATGTAAAGCTATTGGCTTTCTATAAACCGAACTAGAGTCCCCATTCATAAGAAATTCTTATGAATGGGGACTCTAGTTCGGTTTATAGAAAGCCAATAGCTTTACATGTATTCCATAAGCCAAAAGTCTATAAACCGAACGACTTTCGGTTTATGGAATGTGTGTAGGTCAACCGATTCGTACGAACGAATAAAACTAAACGAAAATAATGAACGAATTTCGTCTGAAATGAATGCAGTAATGAACGAAATTCGTTTTAGATGAAATAAATAACATTTTCGTCCGAATGGACGAAAACGAAACAAAATGTTTAGTTTTGCACATGTCTACCGGATATATCTGTTTCTCGTTCTTACCTTTACATCACAGCAGTTATGTAAAAAAAAAAAAATTGGACCCTTAAGCTGGAATGGCCTCCGCAAGGCTGCTTCTACATAACGGTCTACTCAATAAAGAGAGAATTTCAAACTTTAGGCCAAGTTGGAAAAATTCCCCCATTTCAGCTGTAAAATTCCAACTCGGCTACATTGGCCCTAAGTTTGGAATTCCCATCTCCGTTCTCTGCAGTTCTCTCCTTATTGAGTAGGCTCTTATGTAAGGATCTTGCATTGATTGGGTTCTGTAAATTAATGAATTGGGGTCTGTAAAATGCTAGCAGAGCAAATATAATCATATTTAATATACGTTTGTACCTGACTTTCATTTGCTGAAATCTCCAGACTTTAATATAATAATTAGTTGCATCTTATTGCAAATGGCATTTACTTCCCCTTTAAATAACTATTATGTTATTTTACAATTGCAAATATTATGAAATACTCTGGCAAATAAATGTGTATTTGCTAATGAGATCAGTAATTTAATTATTTATTCAGAACCTGTTTCACAAGGAAGAACACACTGAGGTCTATTCACAGAGAGTTGGATAACAGGGGACTCGGAGAGACTTTTTCAAACTCTAATTTAATCAGGCTGAGTTTAGCAATTAGCTAATCTGACTATTGGATAGACCCCACTGTAACATCTGTAACATCTACACAGCCCCGTAGAAATAAAGAAAAACATTTTTCTCTAATGTGAAAACGTCCATTTCGAAACACGGATAAAAAAAAATTAAAACTTCCTTCCACAATTAAACAATTTGTAAAAATAGCTAAAAACCTCATCTGTAAACCTAAACTGGAGACTGGAGATCATAGGATGCAAACAAAAACTAATTATCACAATTACAATCAAATGCCTAAATTAAGAGAAACATGTTTTTAAATCTGCCTGTGGCGGCTCTTATTAATGACATCACCTATGATCACACGTGATCACAAGCTTTTGATTGGCTGTTGTGGAACCTGATGACGGCAGATCAAAGCCGACAAAGAATGACGTATTATAGGAAATGGAGAAAGGGCTTTGACCGAATAACAATCTGGTTACACGAAAAGTCAGAATCAGAGCATTTCTTGTGTAATTGTCAATAGAATTTCTCACTTTGCTTAAAACCCTCTCCGTAGACCTAAATAGGGGATCGTTTATATCCGCCAATTGTAGGACAACGTTTTGAAAAAGTGGAGCGATGGCCTTGGAAACAAATAGAATATTCATGTTTGTTTGCAAATTTTGGGGGCCTTTGCCCTAGAATTGACCTTTCTAAATAACCCTCATTCTATAGTTCTCTACTTTATTATTTATTATTAGTATTTCCATTTGATGAGACCAAGTCATGTTTGATCTTTTTTATTAATGACAGCCCCTTTTTAAAAACTTTTTCCAAAGATATATGTAACACTGTTTAATTCACAGATCCCCCTTTATTGCTGTGTTTTGATTGCAGGAAGCCGGTGTAGTTAGTAAAGAGTGGTACGCTTCATCTTGTGACCGGAAGACCGCAGAGGAAGCCTTGTACGCATCATGCAAGGTAAAGTGGACATTGACCTTCTGGGGAATGGCGGTAGTTCAGCTGCTATATTATTAGGGTACAGCCAAAGAATATATTTCCCTTTTTTTTTTTTACCCTTCTTCTAGGATGGCTCTTACCTTGTACGGAAAAGCTCGGGACAAGACTCCAAACAGCCGTACACCCTGGTGGTGTTTTACAACCGAAAAGTATATAATATTCCAGTAAGGTATATAGAATCGACCAGGCAGTATGCCCTGGGAAAAGAGAAGAGTGGAGAGGAGGTATGGCATTCTCATGATATTCTGTATATATTAAATATATATATTACAGCTCTCGGCCCTACACATGGTTTACACTGTGAACACAGAGAAAACATCAGAGAAGAATCTGTACATTGTTAGAATTGCAAGAAATATATAAATTAAGAGAGAGTTGTGCTTAAATGTGTCGCCTGTTTGACATCACCATGTGGCTTGTTATGCAAATGACACCTTTCCTACTTGATTTGCTTTTCAAGACACGGGTGATGTCATAAGTAGGAGACACAGCAGAGGTATTTAAAACACAGTTTTCTCACAGTAGAATTGCTTGAACACAATTTATAGATCATTGATCATTTATTGTCTACATTTTCCTGATGACACATTTTTACCGGCCTGCCGGTAAAATACCAGCCAGGTGGCAACCCTACTTAATTTCTGTGTTAAAATTCATTGTTCACTGTTTAAGGGATTTTATTATATAAAGAAATCTACATTTACATTACTTAACAGGAAGTTTAATTCTAATAAGAGTCTGTAATTATTTGAAGTGGTTTAATGTGTACAAATCACTCCAGATGATCTGCTTTACTGATCCCGACAACAACAAAAATAGCTTTTATTACTGCTAATAAATATAGAATGTGATCCTGAATACTTCTGTCCCATCGAGTTCCAGAAAAGCAGCACAGAGGTAGAGCTTTGTGGGATAGATCTTCAAACCAGGACAGCTGGGGGTATGAATAAGAACCTTCCAGTCCATCTAGCCCAATTTCTGCCTAACAAGAAAATAATAATACTTTCAATAGTCCCTGGCCTTATCTTATATCTAGGATAGCCTTATACCTATCCTATGCATGCTTAAACTCCTTCACTGTATTAACCTCTACCACTTCTACTGGAAGACTATTCCATGCATCCACTACCCTCTCAGTAATGTAATACTTTCATTAGTCCCTGACCTTATCTTATATCTAGGATAGCCTTATACCTATCCTATGCATGCTTAAACTCCTTCACTGTATTAACCTCTACCACTTCTACTGGAAGACTATTCCATGCATCCACTACCCTCTCAGTAAAGTAATACTTTCATTAGTCCCTGACCTTATCTTATATCTAGGATAGCCTTATACCTACCCCATGCATGCTTAAACTCCTTCACTGTATTAACCTCTACCACTTCTACTGGAAGACTATTCCATACATCCACTACCCTCTCAGTAATGTAATACTTTCATTAGTCCCTGACCTTATCTTATATCTAGGATAGCCTTATACCTATCCCACGCATGCTTAAACTCCTTCACTGTATTAACCTCTACCACTTTTACTGGAAGACTATTCCATACATCCACTACCCTCTCAGTAATGTAATACTTTCATTAGTCCCTGGCCTTATCTTACATCTAGGATAGCCTTATACCTATCCCACGCATGCTTAAACTCCTTCACTGTATTAACCTCTACCACTTCTACTGGAAGACTATTCCATACATCCACTACCCTCTCAGTAATGTAATACTTTCATTAGTCCCTGGCCTTATCTTATATCTAGGATAGCCTTATACCTATCCCATGCATGCTTAAACTCCTTCACTGTATTAACCTCTACCACTTCTACTGGAAGACTATTCCATACATCCACTACACTCTCAGTAATGTAATATTATCATTAGTCCCTGACCTTATCTTATATCTTGATTAGCCTTATATGTATCGGTAATAGACGTTCCGCATGTCAATATGGGCTTTTTGCCTTGGAGATCAGCTTGAGGCTCAGACCTCTTTTGAATGGTTTCCTGGAAATGTTAGGTGTACTTTATAAATTCAGCCCTCGGTGCAGATACTGTAAGGCCAGATAGAGGAGAGGTTTAGTTAGACTAATGTACATTAGAGCTCGGGAAAGAATGTGACCAACTTAGTACAAACAAACTGGAATTCAAGGCATGTTTAGTGTCGTCCAATAATGATTAATGAGAGATCGAGTTGCGGAGGAGGAGGGACTGCTTATGATAAATCCATATTCTTAGACGCTACAACTCACAACCACAGAGGTCTACAGTCTAATCTATACGGCAAGATCCTTTCTGTAGCTTTTAGAGGCATTTTTCTTTTTTAATCTCAGTAAATTTGTGCAGGTGAATCTCATACTGATCTTGCAAAGATAATTATTTTCATGGCTTAAAGAACAACTGTCTGCATAAAATGAACGTATGTTTACTTGAAAGATTGCATCAAGTGTAATCATTTTAAATAGATTATTTATATAATATATAGAAAGCAGCTTATCTTTGCTTTTGTGCAGCTCTATCAGGAAGCAGACATCTTGGGGCAGATCTTCCTTCAGCTGACCCAAAATTCTAAACAACATGTCTGCCCCCTGATAGAGCTATACAGAGCAAAAATTCTAACCAACATGTCCACCTCCTGATAGAGCTTTACAGAGCAAAGATTCTAAACAACAGGTCCGCCCCTGATAGAGCTATACAGAGCAAAGATTCTAAACAACATGTCCGCCCCCTGATAGAGCTATACAGAGCAAAGATTCTAAACAACATGTCCGCCCCCTGATACAGCTATACAGAGCAAAGATTCTAAACAACATGTCCGCCCCCTGATAGAGCTATACAGAGCAAAGATTCTAAACAACATGTCCGCCCCCTGATACAGCTATACAGAGCAAAGATTCTAAACAACAGGTCCGCCCCTGATAGAGCTATACAGAGCAAAGATTCTAAACAACATGTCCACCCCCTGATAGAGCTATACAAGCAGAAAGGGCTCAATAAGTTGCTTTATTTATATTCTTCCATTCAGTTTTTTTATTTATAATGTCTACACTTGATGCAATCTTTCAATTAATCATTTCTGCCGACAGCTGCACTGTAATATGGTGACAATAGTACCAAAGTCTCTGAAATCTTTGGCTGTAGAGCTAAAATGTTGACCAGATCTACCTAGGAGGGAAGTACATGTCGAATACATCTGATAACCTTTTCATTTCCATAAGATCATATTATTTTAGGAAATCGCTGTATCTGTGACCATTCCATTGGTTTCCATGGTGACTGCTCTATATTTTGGTCTATACCCCACTTTTGTTCTGGAAATGTAACCCAATCGCCAAATGTACAGCATTGACGTTACACTGGAGAGTAAAGACAGAGTAGTGGACTTGTAAAACTGTTACGTGGCCCGTTATGTTTTACCTTCTCCCTTTTTTAAATGATCTTTCCACCATGCTTTGTTTAGAAGATATCACTCATGTCGTAGGTGAGAAGTCAAGCACTAGGACACATACTTTACTTATTCCAATGTTTAGCTTTCAACTATATCCTTTGGACACATTCTAGGAAACAAATCCCCCTTAGAAATCTTCTCTGTCTCTTCAATACATAACCAGTAATCTCTAAACAAATAATGATTGAACAGTAGGCTAAATATAACCACATTTATTAAACTTTTTTGGGGCATTACTTCCTCTCTTAATAAATATAAGGTGAACAAAAATAACCCCCAGTAAACATGCTTTTTATTGTCTTCCTCAGAGATTCGGCAGCATCGACGAAATGATTGACAACCATCAATGCACCCCCCTAGTGCTTATCGATAGCCAGAATAATACAAAAGATTCTACAAAGCTAAGATTTGCTGTGAAGGTCCTTTAAACTGAAGCATATCTATGTTGACATTTCTATTTCAATTATTACAGCATAAAGTAGTTTTGTTTGTTTTATGAAACTGGCGAAAATAATTTCACACAAAACACTTGAATTGTGTACATATTGCTCTGAGCAGACAGCTCTGGGTGTCTAAATATTATCTTTCCATTCCTGTATATATTTTTATAAACGTTGTCAGACTAGTTTATCTAAATAAAGCATTTATATAGCAGTCGGCTGTGTCTGTGATTTTTTTTTTTGGGGGGGGGGTAAAAACCCACTGAAAGTAACAATGTATAATGTCTAGTGCTATTCTGCAAGGTTGACGGGTCCATTCGCCAGAAAGTAAATAATCTGGCATCAAAGGATCTGAATTACCTAAATAATGAATGGATAAAATAAAAACTGATCAAAAATAATCTGGACATTATGTTAGAAGAATTGCAACCAAATGCATCCATTTAAAGGACAACTGTAGTCAAAATAGTTAATGGTTTAATAAAACAATACAAATAAAGTACTTTTACTAAGCCGTCTTTGCGCCATATAATTCTATCAGGAGGCGGACATGTTGTTCGGAACCTTGGATCAGATTTTCTTTCTCTGACCCAAGATTCCAAACATGTCGGCACCCTGATTGAATTATTATACACAGAAGGATCGATAACGTACTGTAATTTGTATCCATAATAGTGTTTCTATTGAAAATGTCTACATTTGATGCAAACTTTCATTTAAATACAAGGTAATATTTGTTCTTAATTATTCTTTATTAAATTTTGTATAAAATTATAGCAGTTCATAACGTATCTGTGCCAACTTTTTACCACGTACAACAATAAGTAAGTCCTTATCATACATTATTGAAACAATTCATTTCTGCTTATCAGCATATGTTTAGCAACACAAAACATTGTGTTATTTAATTCCTTCCTCTCACAACATCACACACACTTAATACAAGTTAATATTTTGTCTACAAATCTTTCATTTTCATTATCAGGACTTTAGGGGGGGCTGGCACTTTAAAACACATATTATCTACATAACACGTACATCTGTGGCTCTTTAACAATATCCCATGTAAAAGATTAACTTAGAGAATTTCAAATATGTACCTAAAAATGTACGGAATCTGTATTATACAGGGGCGATGGCTATTAGCCTGAGTTCATCTAAGCATAATTGGTAGCAAATACATAGATTTATTTTTCCATGTATTTACTATATGTCTCACTACCTGAATAGCAGGTCCTTCCAAGTGCAACAATATACCTTCTGCCCTACAAAATTCCATGTAAGTCATTGATTAAAGGGGCAGTTACAAAAAAAGTGCTGTATCATGTAAATAAATGTATTACTGTTGCCACAGAAACAGTTTTGCTAATCTCTGCAAGCCCCTCCTTTGTGAATGGCGCTGGATTTCGAGGGCCTGGTGAAAATGGCAGGAGATCTGTAAATTGTTTATTTTTATTTATTTATTGGTTAATCTTTTATTGGTTGCATCAGGTGAATATAATCTTATGTAACATATAAAAAAAAAGTACAACATCACATATTACTTTAAAAATATACCCAAAAAATGTTTTGCCTAATCATTAAATGAAAAACAAAAATAAAGTGCAATCATTCATCCTAACAACAAGAGATGAGCAAACTTGGAAGGTTTCATTGTCCGGCATGAATCCAGTCAAGGAGATCCCACCAAGGAATCCTTTGGTTTATTGTGCTTTTATCCCGATTTTTATAATAAAGCTCTAGCATCCCTTGTTTCTTTATGCAGTCTTTCTAATTTAACCGAATTGATAAGTGTAATAAGTCGGCTAGGTTTCCCTGTTTTTCTTTTTTTCCAAAATTCAGGATTTAATGAGAAGCCTTCTCAGAAAACACTTGAATGTGCACCAAAGAGTTATTTCAGATATGTCTCCGTGAACATTCTTATCAAGAAAGTTTTGGGATTGATTTGGCAAATTTCAACATTCATTTCTGATTTGATTACATTTTCATTTAGTCTCCAATTCCCCCAGACATTTTTATTCCAGGTTATTTCTAAATTCCAGAAACACAGGTGGGTGATCCGACCAGGCGATTGGTCCTATCCGAGAGTTTATAAGATAAAAGTCGATTAAGTTGATTGGTGTACATTGGAAAAATGTAAAATCATGATCACATGGGTGCTGGATTCTCCAAAAATCATATAGATCGTTCTTTGATTTTTTTTTTAAAAAATTGAAAAAAACAACATTGTGTTCCCTTCGAGGATAATTTCAAGAGTGAGTCTTTCATCAGCTTACCTATTTTTACTTCTATCAATTTTAATATCAGCCACACTGTTGAAGTCTTGCCAATTTATCAGTTGTTGCAATAAGTATAAATAAATAATATTGCCCAGATACTGGATGGAGCCTCATCGGGAGTGTGTAGACTTTGTCGGTAAGCTTTGAGATCAGTATTTGAAACCTCCCAGTGAGATAAATCAATGTTCAAATTGGATTCTATTGGATATAATTAGGCTACACCCCATTCTTTGTTTTGTTCCCAAGAAGTTAGCGGATTGGTTTGAAATTAGTTAAATCTCCAAAGTGTATTGCCTGGAACAATCTAGTTGGTCTCTTGAATATAACCAATATCCACTGAATGTTTTACCAGGGGTGAAATAAGCAACCTGCCTTTTGAGGGAAGTTTAGACCTTGAGGGGGAGAGCTTTTTTGCAGTCAAAATACACAATATTAGGCAGGTGGTCATAATGTTATGGCTTATCGGTGTATATACAGGTGCTAAGTATTTAAAACCCATGCACAGTTGTGATATATTGCATGATCATAAAACTGATTGTAAAAGAAAGTAAAATGTAGGTCCTATAAGAGGAATGGATGTAATCATTAGAGAATAAAAAGTCTAAAAATTACTGCAAAAGCTATTAACCCTCATTGTAAAATGTCTCCATCATGAACCCTCTAAGGAACTAAAGAATAATTAAACTTATCATTGCTAATCCCAAACATAAAGTGGAGAACAAAAGGGGAACAAATTACCCCCATTTTTTCTCCTCCTCTATTTTCTCTCTACCCTCTCCAATATATATATTTTTAATAAACATAGTATATTGTCTAACTTACTAATGACCCTCTTTGTAGAATATAGTTAATAATTAGCTTGTGGACCTGAGAGGAACCAGTTCTTACTACATGCGCTATCTATTGACGTACAGTTCTTCCTTGAGGATTGCAATAGCCCATCCTGGTTACTGCCCAGCATGCCAGAATGTATGAACACTTCAGTCTAGTGTGCCAAAGTCAATACTCTGTTTCTCTTCTCTTTCAACCATTAGTTCGACCATCCTTCTTACTTTATTGCTTTGGACCAGAACCCGTAAGTTTTATTCGGAGATCCAATAAACTTTTAGTATCCATTGTGTTGCCAGGTTGGACAACAAGCAGTAAGTTCAAAAAAATCAGTTTAATACTTCTCGACTGCTCTCTGAAGTAGTTTAAAAGAATTGCTACAATTATACAGAGTGTAAATAATTGAAAATAATTGGTAATTCAGTTTATGGTAAGAGGTAACATGTTGTCCAAAGTGCCAATTGCTCAGAGTGGGTACTTCCTTATCAATCTTTGCTTTACACACCACACCTATATCCAAAGAGATGACTAACACTACTTACCCATTACACCAAATCCAATTCTCTGGGTACAGGCCAGCTCATTGAGGCTAAGCAATAATGCATTGAAGGGGAGATTCCCCATTCATGGTAAGTTAATTCACCATACCCCTCTTCACAGGAAATTTGCAGAGCATACAGTCTCCATACCACCAGGATACGCATGGTTCCAAGAGGTAGGGACAAGGATCGGATCTGAGTTGACCTCTGACAGTGACCAGTGAACAAGAACTCTGGTGATAACGAAGGGTTCAAAGAAGGTTTTATTGCTTACGTATGTAAGCAATATACTTTGGACGCCGCTAGCCAAGATCTTGCCGCAAATATCACGCCATTATCCATAGTTTGCTCCACCATGCTGCCCGTGTGTGTGTCACGTCCGTCACACCAGGCCCACTTTTTTATTATATGTTTTTTTTCTCCATTTCTTGGCAACATAACACAATACACTTCTCTTCAATCAAGTAATAATGAACAAGACTGCATAATCAATAGTGATAGATCATTGGTATTAACAAAACAAATGTAATAATATCCATCCATAAATAATATATAATTAAATACTAATCACTAATAAGTCCACAATAAAAATCTAAATTATAAGTTACCCAGTTCCTGCCCTCAAGCTCACCGGATAATCAAGAATATCTTTAATGTTGTAGATATCAAGGAGAAAAAGACATAGTTAATTACAAATTTAAATAAATGTAATCTTTCCCGAGCTGCTCCTGTCCTAATCTCCCCCTAAATGGAACAACCGTATCCCTATAACGTCTCCAGAAATGAAACTACCTCACCTTGTCCTACGTCAACCATATGTTTCCCCTAAGTATCCCTATTTACCTACTCTCGCATTCCCTACTTTACCCCCTAAAAAGATTTCATCTTAAATTAATATAGAATAAGAAACCAAATCCCAACCAAGATCCTTAAAGGACAACTAAACTTTTTTTTTCTACTCAGTGACTCTCTAAGTCACTGACCTCCCTGACTTTACAGGGTCCGATTGTGGCATCAGAATTCCGATGCCGTGTCAGCAATGCAATTCAAAAGACACATTCGGCCCCTTTGCTCATTTGTGTCAGCGACACAACTGAGCCAAGGGGTCTGGCATAAAGGTAGGAGGGCCTGGGGACTCTCTGAATAAAATAAAGTACAAAGTAAGTCCAACCTCCCCCCCCCCCCCAAAAAAAAAAAAGTCCAATTAAGTTAATTATTGACTCAAAAGTCCAAAAAAAAGTTAAGTTGTCCTTTAATACCAGCTTTAATCTGAGCCAAGAATCCTTATTTCTAAATAAATCTCCCACATCCCCGAGACGAGTAAAAAAAAAAATATTTGCAATTTACATACATTAGAAATGGGTACAATATACAGAAGATAAGCGGGTGGAGTATTAAAGCACTCTGAGGACAGCTATACCTGATATTTAGATAAACTAGAAAAATGGTCAGAGCAGTGGCAACTGGCATTTAATGTGCAAGATTATGCACCTTGGGCGTAAAAACCCAAAAGCAGAATATAGACTATTTGGTACAGTCCTAACCTCAACATCTGAGGAAAGGGATTTAGGAGTTATAATTTCAGAGGACTTGAAGGTAGGTAGGCAATGCAATAGAGCAGCAGGAAATGCTAGCAGAATGTTTGGTTGTATAGGGAGAGGTATTAGCAGAATGCTTGGTTGCATAGGGAGAGGTATTAGTAGAATGCTTGGTTGTATAGGGAGAGGTATTAGCAGAATGCTTGGTTGTATAGGGAGAGGTATTAGCAGAATGCTTGGTTGTATAGGGAGAGGTATTAGCAGAATGCTTGGTTGTATAGGGAGAGGTATTAGCAGAATGCTTGGTTGTATAGGGAGAGGTATTAGCAGAATGCTTGGTTGCATAGGGAGAGGTATTAGCAGTAGGAAGAGGGAAGTGCTCATGCCATTGTACAGAGCACTGGTGAGACCTCACTTGGAGTATTGTACGCAGTACTGGAGACCGTATCTCCAGAAGGATATTGATACTTTGGAGAGAGTTCAGAGAAGGGCTACTAAACTGGTTCATGGGTTGAAGGATAAAACTTACCAGGAAAGGGTAAAGCATCTTAACATGTATAGCTTGGAGGAAAGTCGTAACAGGGGGGATATGATAGAAACATTTAAATACATAAAGGGAATCAACACAGTAAAGGAAGAGAGTATATTTAAAAGAAGAAAAACTACCCCAACTAGAGGACATAGTCTTAAATTAGAGGGGCAACGATTTAAAAGTAATATCAGGAAGTATTACTTTACTGAGAGGGTAGTTGATGTATGGAATAGCCTGCCAGCAGAAGTGGTAGAGGTAAACACAGTCAAGGATTTTAAGCATGCGTGGGATAGACACAAGGCTATCCTAGCTATAAGACCGGGAACGGGGGACTAATAAAAGTACTCAAAAAAAAAAATTGGGCAGACTAGATGGACCGAATGGTTCTTATCTGCCGACACATTCTATGTTTCTATGTTTCTATGTAGGATATACTGGTATAATAAGACTGTATCACTAACATACGTTCAATGGGGAAACGTGATAAATTTATTAGGTGTATCAGTGCTACACCACATATACTTTATAAAAGTAACTCCATGATGATCTAAACAGAAATGTGAAAAATAAATAATAATAAGAATGTACCTGATTAAATAAACTCACTCAATGTTCCAGCCCCCCATAAACATACCATAACATTGTCATTAGGAGCCCCTCTGTCTGCTTTTCTAATGCTAAATTATATTTCGATTTTTTTTTTAATTCCATGAAATAAAAATAACATATTATTTTATATTTAATATTTCATGTTTATTATATTTTTTATTATTGATATTATTGTGCTGCTCTTTTTGATAATGTGATTTATTTTGCACGGGTTTAGTTATTTTTGCTAGCCACATTTAATATTCATTTATATGTTTGTTTTATACTGATGGCACCTGTGAAATAAAATTATCTATACAGCAAAAAAATTTAGATGCATCAAAATGGAACATTTTTGGGACTATCCATTTGCTTTCCAAGCAGCTTGCAAATGTGTCAGTGAGATGTTATGATTTATATTTTGTAACTAGTGCAGCTCCGATTGCTCTGGTATCGAGATAGATGTTTAAACCTAATTACGCATTTTAGATTTCTTTTGATTTTGTTGAAATGGTAGATATGTATTTGATTAGCTACACAATGTTCAGGGGGGAGCATTATTTGTCTTAATTCATTAAAAATGTCTCGTTAAACCTAGTTTCAGTCACTAAAACCAGTTTGGCACTGTGCTTTATCACCCTGGAGATATTGTACATTGGATTTAGTTTGTTTGAGTTGAGTACACAAGTTTGCACCAGATTCAAATCTGTAGCATTGATAAATCTGTCTCTAGCACATGTTCTCTTTCTATTACGATTCTACTAACAAGAGACCTGTTTATTTCTGCTTCCCAAATTCAAAACTGTGTTTGTTTGGAACCTTGATCTTCATTTGCCGTTTACAAACATTAGTCTTGCGTTGTGGGAGGAAAGTCCTAAAATCCCATTCTATGTGACCTTGGCATTTTCGTTACTCTGTTAAATGGACTGTATAACCCGAACAGTGTTCATACTATAACTGTAGAAAATAAAAAATGACTGAAAATAATCTATACATTGTGTTATCGATACAATATATTCCTTATGATTTGTCATGTACAACCAGCAAGAAATTTGTTCTTTACTAGTACAGGTTGAGTATCCCTTATCCGAAGATCCGAAATGAGCAAAAAAGTCTTCGGAAGTGGGTCAGATAGGCGCCCCCCGATGGTGAAGCTCCTTTGCTTCAGCCTCGCGGGCGCCATAAATTTGGAGCCAGCGCTTATGAGAAATGTAGTTCCCCGAGCGCTGCGACAGGAGGGACTACACGCGACGACAGATTGTTGATGTGAGCAAGTTGGTAGCATTGAATTTAGTTAATGTAGATAATTTCTAGGACTGGTGCTGACGAAATGATCTGTTAACCGTAAGTATCAGTTATCCAAAATGCTACTGGTCCCAAGCATTTCGGATAGGGGATGCTCAACCTGTAATATAAAAACACACTTTAATAGGCTTCTATAATATGCACATCCTTAATTTCATTTTCTTAACCCCTTAGTAACATGACCTTTTGACATGGGCTGTTTTGACATTTCTGCGGTGATTGTGTTTAGCTGTAATTTTCTTCTTTCTCACATACTGTACCCACACAAATGATATGTTGTTTTTATCGTCATAAGAAGGGCTTTCATTAGATACCAATTATGTTCATCATATCTTATCATTTACTACAAAAAAAATCCTAAAATGATGAAAAAAAAACACTTTTTCTAACTTTTACCTAAAAAGTAATTTAGACAAATACAAATCATTAAAAAAACGACCCCATCTAAATAGTTTCTAAATGTTGTCCCTAGTTTAGAAATATGCTTGTTTCCATGTTTTTCTGCAGTATTTTGCGAGTTATAGGGCAAAAAACATAAATAGTGTAGTCCATCCTATGTCGCCAAGGGTTTAATAATATGGGAACGGGAGTTTTACTATAACTGAACTGCAAAAATCAGAAATTAAGAACACAGTTGGAAACATTATTTCTATCACCGGAACTAAAGCATGATTTTTGCGAGTTCAGTTTTAGAGAAGACCCCACAATATACAGATATAAATCTAATATGCACACCTGCTAACATCATTCATCCTGTGCGGTATAATTAACCCTTTAAGGACCAACCATTAGGAATGTTTTTGGTCGTTCTGGACAATGGCTGTTTTAACATTTCTGCGGTATTTGTGTTTATCTGTAATTTTCCTCTTCTCATTTAATATACCCACACATATTATGTACTCTTTTTATCGCTACAAAAAGGTCTTTCTTAAGATTGTTTTCATCAGCTATAATTTACTATAAAAAAAAACAAACATAAAATAGGAAGAAAACATTTGGGGGGGTGGGGGGGGCGCTTTTTCTAACTTTGACTTGAGAAATCTTTTATACTATTGGAAATGGTAAAAAAAGACCCCATCTAAATAGTTTCTAAATTCTGTGTGAGTTTAGAAATATGCATGTTTACATGTTTGTACTGTTGTTTTATTGCAAGTTATAGGACAATAACCAAAATAAGAGTTTTTTGGTTCCCTAAACATTTTCTCCTACAGTGACCTTTTGACTCCAATCCTCACCATAACCCTAAATCTAACCCTAACCCATATGTAACCCTAATTGGTGCTCTAACCCTAACCCTATATCTAGGGCTAGTTTTGTCCTTTTTTATTTTCTTCAGTGCAATTTATAGCAAATGTATTATATAAAATACATTTTAAAAACTCTCTAAATAGGTTAGATATATTATATACACAGTGAGAAAAACATTTTTTTCTCACTGTGCACATAATATAGGTAAGCTAAGCTATAACATATAAAATCTCACTATACTTCTACTTTAGAGAGGTTTAATTTCTATTATGTTCACTCCCTGATATAGCAGCATATTACATGTCAATTAATTTATCTGATATTATAAAATCCGTACAGCTGATGTTTAATCTTTTCATTTTCTTCCACAATAAAACATTTTTTTAAACTAATGTTTCAATTATAGCGTAAGAATATATAGGAGATACTTTTATTATTATAAAATTTTCACTTCAAGACCATCTTTGTTACACATATTTTTGTCAACATTTTATTGTACGTATGTTATATTTTTAGAGAATTTTTGTTAGACATTAATAAAAAGTAAAATTTGAACATTTGAGGATCTGAGAGTATCTACTTGCGATTTCTGTTTTGAATTTCGACTACAGTCTGGGATTGGAGGAGTCCTTGGAGAGATTGGCTTTCCTATAGGAGAGTAGTGTTCCTTTTGGTCATTTTATTGTATTGGGTCACTTTGTGATATTATCAAAATTTGAACATGCTTTGAGTCAATCTAGATCAATAGGTGTTAGGTGTTAATATTCCTGTAATGGTCACAGACTAAGAGGTTAGACAGGAAGAGGGCTGTCATTCATATCATCTTTTATAGGGATGAAACTTTTACAAATGGTGCGCGTTCAGATTTTCAACTATTGTTAAAATATTATAAATTCTTTCTTGTGAACTGTGAACCACAAGGAAAACGAATATTGTACCCCTGTTGGTCATCACTTCACCCAGACTGATCACTCCATCCAAAACCTCAGGATTAAATTTATTAAAGGGAATTTTAAAGACTCTCATGAACGAAAGACATTTGAGATGAAAATAATAACACATTTCAACACCAGCAATGAAGGACTTAATGTAGACTCTGGCTTTCTGACACACTACCAAGGCTTTGTATAGGCACACATCTTAATGTCTTGTATAGTTCTTTTTCAGTACTCACGCTTCACCTCTATTTCATCAATATATGTGTCTGTGTGTGTGTCTATGTGTATGTGTGCAGCTGTATATTTGTATGCTCTGCCTGTTCTCTTTTCTCAGTTTGAAAAAACATCCGTTATGTTAACTGTAAAACTCTATCAGATTGATCAGTATTGCTTCAGACCTGAGGAAGAGAGGAAAACTCTTTAATGCTTGCCTTTTTAAATATTACGTTAGTCCAATAAAAAAAGTATCATTAAATACTGCAAAACTCTAGTATTTTGGCATCTTATCTACTGGACTAAAACTGGATAATAATGTGTGTGGCATAGTTATGGGGCTCCTGTGTGTGACATAGTTATGGGGCTCTGGTGTGGCATGGTTATGGGGCTCCTGTGTGTGGCATAGTTATGGGGCTCCTGTGTGTGGCATGGTTATGGGGCTCCTGTGTGTGACATAGTTATGGGGCTCCTGTGTGTGGCATAGTTATGGGGCTCCTGTGTGTGGCATAGTTATGGGGCTCCTGTGTGTGACATAGTTATGGGGCTCCTGTGTGTGGCATAGTTATGGGGCTCATGTGTGTGGCATAGTTATGGGGCTCCTGTGTGTGACATAGTTATGGGGCTCCTGTGTGTGACATAGTTATTGGGCTCCTGTGTGTGGCATAGTTATGGGGCTCTGGTGTGGCATGGTTATGGGGCTCCTGTGTGTGGCATAGTTATGGGGCTCCTGTGTGTGGCATAGTTATGGGGCTCCTGTGTGTGACATAGTTATGGGGCTCCTGTGTGTGGCATAGTTATGGGGCTCCTGTGTGTGGCATAGTTATGGGGCTCCTGTGTGTGGCATAGTTATGGGGCTCCTGTGTGTGACATAGTTATGGGGCTCCTGTGTGTGGCATAGTTATGGGGCTCCTGTGTGTGACATAGTTATGGGGCTCCTGTGTGTGGCATAGTTTTGGGACTCTGTGTGTTGCATAGTTATGGGGCTCCTGTGTGTGGCATAGTTATGGGTCTCCTGTGTGTGGCATAGTTATGGGGCTCCTGTGTGTTGCATAGTTATGGGGCTCCTGTGTGTGGCATAGTTATGGGGCTCCTGTGTGTGGCATAGTTATGGGGCTCCTGTGTGTGGCATAGTTATGGGGCTCCTGTGTGTGACATAGTTATGGGGCTCCTGTGTGTGGCATAGTTATGGGGCTCTGGTGTGGCATGGTTATGGGGCTCCTGTGTGTGGCATAGTTATGGGGCTCCTGTGTGTGGCATAGTTATGGGGCTCCTGTGTGTGACATAGTTATTGGGCTCCTGTGTGTGACATAGTTATTGGGCTCCTGTGTGTGGCATAGTTATGGGGCTCCTGTGTGTGGCATAGTTATGGGGCTCCTGTGTGTGACATAGTTATGGGGCTCCTGTGTGTTGCATAGTTATGGGGCTCCTGTGTGTGGCATAGTTATGGGGCTCCTGTGTGTGGCATAGTTATGGGGCTCCTGTGTGTGACATAATTTGTGGGGCTCCTGTATGTGGCATATTTAATGGGCCATCTGACTGGCATTACTAAAGAATCTGTATTGGTATTGGAGGAAATCCAGGGGGGTGACACCATGAGATTCCACACCGGGTGACACCAACCCTAGTGACTCCTCTGGTGCCACCCCACATTTGACAGTGGAGAATGATACATTTACAGATTCAAAGTAGTAGTTATATGTATAAATGTTTGAAATTATCATTAGAGAAGTGCTGCATCATATACAGAAACACGTCTGTCATGCTTTACTTTTTAGCCCCAAAACCTGTATATAACGATGAATTACGTTACTATAGCAACAGTCCTGCCCATTGCCGTTTCTTGTGTATAATCACAGCATACAGAGCTGACTGAAACCCCACCCCTTTTGCAATCCAAGCACTAACCGCTCCATTCAACAAAGAGAGGCTGATTTCCCACTAATGGCTATAATTACGGCACTTGGTCAGACAGCAGTATGAAAACTGCTGCAAAGAGAGGCATGCAGTGTACCATATACCACCTTTCTACGAGGTCACTAAATTTCACCCCTGAAATTGTCAGCGTAAAACTAAAAGAGAACTATTATTTGGTTTCAGGTAAAATAATAAGTTTAAACACACAAAAACACATACAGCAAAATAAAAATAAAATATTTGTCTGCAGCACTGCCCCTTTAAACTGTATTAGCCGAGGGCTGGTAAATAAAAAGATAGAGTAACTTGGCATGCCAAAGATAGGCATGCAAGAAAAGTAAGATGAGATAAGAACAGCTCTCAGGCAGGCTATTGAGGCAATGTGTTGATACTGGAGAACATAGCCAGGATGATAGAGTAACCAATAGCAAGCGACATACTCAACCGTCTAAAACAATCCACCCATTTACATAGCAAAATAAATGATGGCCAGATTAAGTAACAGAAGCAGGTCTAATTTGGACACGTGGACATTCGATTTTTACATCACTAACCCTACCAATATATTAAACGGACGTAGTTCTATCCATTTCAAAAGCTCAAACAAATGTTTAATGTGGGAAGTTGGATCAGGTCATTTCTATCAACATATATAAATTTAGCGAATTTTTTTTATTTTTTTTTAAATCACTATTACGTTAGGCGATTTAGAAGCAAATGTATTGAATAATAATGTGTTTTTAAATAGTGTCTGGCGGCTTCTGTATATCAGGTCACCTTGAGACAGCACATAAATAAAATACTTGCAAAGGGAAATGTATCAGTTCATAGTAAGCCCCATGGTGGTGGGATTCATTGTAGACACAACCTAATGTTGGAATCCCATTTGCAAGAGAAAGTTTTTAAAAATGTCTATCTTTCCTAACTAAGCGCATCTAAGTGAGAAACGCGTGAGGCAGCTGACGTACTAGGTCTCCTGTCTGCCAAGCTTTTACTGTAATAAATACTTATGAAATCATGTTTCATCCTGAGAGCGCCTTTTTTTTTTCCTGCATTAAAGGAATTGTGGAGGTTTCCAGGAGGTGACAGATCCAGGTCTTTGAGAGGTGTATCATTTATATGGCACCTATATATATATATTCCAGTTATTTGCTTTTTTTGTATCTTGTTTTCCTGGCCATTTAGTCTGCACTTTCCTCAAATTTTTGTCTCCATGAGATGGACAGGAAAAATATCTGTTCTCTGCACAGTGTAGGAATATTTCAGTCTTTTGGACTGGTGCTTGCATACAAATCAAAAATGACTTGTGTTAGATCTGATCACTGATGATATCACCCTGTAGTGTAAAGACACAAAAAGGTGCAAAAATAAAAAGACATATAATGAAGATATTTTATGCTCTCACATCCAAATAATGGTGCACTTAAAGGAACATTAAACTTTATATTTCACTTGTGCTCCTAATACAAAAGCGAAATGTTAGAGAGAGAGAGACCCTCGTTTTTGCATGGGAGACCTTAAATAGGTCACCCCCTGCTGATCCCATGTCAAAGCATTGGCTGTCAGTGCGCAACAACCAGGAACTGCCATCTCAGATGTATATTAAGATACACGTCGGGTTTACTTCAAAGTCCGGGACATGTTTTAAGGGTTAAAAAAAGGTGCAATGTTCCTTTAAACCTGAAATACAAACTAGCCAATTGTCTGTTCACAACTTACTTACCGTATATACTCGAGTATAAGCCGACCCGAATATAAGCCGAGGCACCTAATTTTACCACAAAGAACTGGGAAGAAATATTGACTCGAGTATAAGCCTAGGGTGGAAAATGCGGCAGCTACTGGTAAATATTGCCCCCAATATGCCATTTAATATGCCAGGATATTGCCCCCAATATACCAGGATATTTCCCCCAATATGCCAGGATATTTCCCCCAATATGCCAGGATATTGCCCCAATATGCCAGGATATTTCCTCCAATATGCCAATATATTTCCCCCAATATGCCAGGATATTGCCCCTTAGTATGCTCGTTATGCCACCCTCCTCCCCCAGACCCCAGCACTTACCTCGTTCCTGCTCTGTCCCCCGGTGCTCTGAAGCTGCGTGGCTGTGAGGGAAGCCTTGTGAGCTTCCCTCCAGCCGCGCGGTCAATAAAGTTTGTTTAAAAAAAAACACACTTTATTGACCGCGCGACCGGAGGGAAGCTCATAACGCTTCCCTCACAGCCACGCAGTTCAGAGCACCGGGGGACAGAGCAGGAACTAGGTAAGTTTTAGATTTTTTTTTTTTTCTCCCCCACTGACTCGAGTATAAGCCGAGGGAGGCATTTTTCAGCACAAAAATTGTGCTGAAAAACTCGGCTTACACTCGAGTATATACGGTACTTTTTGAATCCACAGTGCACCACTTTTAATCCACTATTTGCAGATATTATTAACCCCAGTTTCATGGTTGCATTTATTTTTCACTTGCGAGTTTGCACATTGTGCACAAAATACCTGGTTTGATAAGAGTGTATTTTATTGTATATTCTGATTCCATATTATATTCATATGTTTATTAAGTGTCCATAGTATCTGAGTGTTGGTGTTTTTTCTGTTTGGATTTATCAAGATAGCGGATATTCTTTTTAGTAGTTCTCAGACAGATTTCTTCCATTTTACCACAATTCGTTTTATCAGAATAACAAGACGTTTGCAGCATGGAGCTATGACCAGATATTGAGTAACTTTTTAAACTAGATGAGATGTTTTTAAAACTATTAAATCCAAAACCAAGTATGGCATTTCTATAACTTTTTTACTCTTCTCAGAGCCAATAAAACTTTGAAGATTGTTAAAAAATGTAAAGAAATACATTATTTTGATCTTCTAATAAATTATTTTGTTTAACAGAAAGAAAAATAAAATTGTAATATTCTGTATGAAATGTTTATCTGAGTTCAGACCTGTATTTACTAATTGAGAAACAAAATCAATTACTTTTTGTATGCTAATAAAATACTTAAAAGGGACAGTCTAGTCCCCAAACTCACAGGCTTTTTTTCCAGTGTGATTTGATGCAGACATTCTGCATAAATCACATTTGTAATATTCTACTCAATCCCTCCCTGCATCCTCCTCTACAGGTACTGCATCACTGATTGTGTGTAGTCACTAAGCATTTATCAGTTTTGTTTCAACTAGTCACTTCCTCTGCTGCTTTGCTAGTGGAATAAAATGCATTGTGTTGAATATAAGTGACCATGCTCTTGTACACGTAAGATTTCTTAACAGTGCAACACATTGTCTGATGACATCACAAGAGAAACGGGATTATACTCAGCTAGTGTGAGTAGCCCTGGTTTCTTGAAAACTGCTGTAAGTTTACAAAAATTCAACTAAGTGTAAGATTTACATTTTTACACAATACAAAATATGCATTGTAAAGTACTTGGAATGTACTTTAAAATGCATTAACATTTGGAAGATGCATTTTGGGCACCAGGCAGTCCCTTCAAATCATCAAAAATATGCAATGTTATGATAGATCAGTGGAATGTTGATCGGTAATCTATTTTCATTTTTATATATTAAAAAAAAAGTCTTTCAAAAGTTACACCTCTATCTCATGAATAACACTTTCTTCAAAGGGGGTGAGAATTCAAACCTTTTCATGTTTACACAAAATAAAGAAGACGAGTGTTTTGTAGAACAAAAACTAACCCTTACCAGCCAATTAAAAAATAATAATAATAAAGTTCACCAAGTTGTTCTAAATAAATAATAAATTACACAGTTGTTCACAATTATCACCTTTAATAACTCATGGAAAAATTTAGCAATGTAAAGCATTTCTCAAAAGTATTGGCAATCATGCTTTTTTTTTTTTTTTTTTCAAATCTATTTACAAGTGACAAAATAATGTAAATATGTATGTTTATCTACAGTTTTATATAAAAAGACAAAGAAAATTAGAATGTTCTCTCACAAAGACCTTCTTTCGCTCCAAAAGATCACTGGATGAGACAATACTTTATACACGTCTGTAGGAGCACGGCTATGCAATGTGTGCACTTTAAACGGGACACGTGGAAGAGTTGTGGGGGCGGGATTCGCAACTTTAAAAAAAAAAAAAAAAAAAAATACTTATTGTAGTGTAGTCAATTCAAAAAAAAAAAAAAAAGTTCTATGCAAGCTCCACTTGTGGCATTGCAAGTTTTACATACGTGATTACTATTGCAGGTGCCAGACGTAGATTTCTATCAGACACCACAGCACCAAGAGAACTTTGTTAAAACATAGGAGTTTTATTTCTGTGAGATGCAATTCAGACGCTTCTTCGAGCAACAGGAGTGCCATCTGACTGTTTTTAACCCGATCAGACCACTGGAATGGTATTTGAGAGTGGGTTGGTCCCGGCCAGTAACCACTGAAACACTTAATCCCAGCCAAATTTTAAAAAGGCACTCGGTCACCCTAAACATTGCTTACACTGTGAATGTAGAGAATAAAACATGATCTATACATTGGGTTAGAAGAATAACAAGCAAATACATACAATTAGTCTCCTGCTTATGGCATCACTTGTGGCTTGATAGAAAATTACAAGAGTCAAAAATCTAGCTGTAGATTAGAGAGTGGATCATTTTGGGACTCGCCCTCATATATTTCAGATCAAAAATTAGGTAATTTGCATCTCAAACTTTTTAAACAAATATTTATTTATTTTATGCTTTTGCTTGCAATTCTCCTAAAAACCGTGTACAGATTGTTTTTCAGACTTTTTTTTCATCCTCTACATCCAGTATTAAAGTAAGGTTTAGGCTCACAGAGTCCCTTTAAGTCCCAAAATGACTTCTAATGCACCCTTCAAATCTGTCCCCCCCCCCCAAAAAAAAAACAACACTAAGGGAATCACAGCTACACCTTTCCAGTATTGCCAATTCTTAAAGATGGGTAAGTGGCAGATTTAGATTGTGTGGCAGAGTAAAAACCACCTCCCCAAAAAAAACCCATTACAATTATAACCCCCAAAGCAGGTTAGTGAACATTGACAGACCTAACCATTTAATTGGAATGGCTATACCTTGTACTTTAACCCTCACCTATATTTTGTATGGCATTCCCTGCATATAAACTGCAGTGGTGTAGATTGTGCACATGGCTTTTATTTAAAATCCCACTTGGTACTGAAAACACCTATTCAGAGCTAGGAGTCGAGGCTATAACATGTTCACATCCTTTAGGCACTCTGTGTTAAATTTCCAGTTACTTCTCACTACACTCTAAACAGTAAACAGAGCACACAAAACCTTAGTCTTTTAGTATTGTATTCACAAAGCTTAATTCTTAAAATCAAAAACAATTTTGCAATAAGAGGAAAAATAAAAATATACAAGTAGATTTCCATACCTAGCACATGTAGAAAGAGAACCCTGAATATCATAACATGACAAGTTTCCACTGCAACACTGGGTAGGATATATATATTTTTTTTTTTGGGAGGGGGGAGGAAGGGACGGGTTGATGGGAAAAAGTGAGAAAATGAAATGTTGCCAAAAAAGAAGTTTCCCACATATATAATCAACTTTAAAACTGTCCGATGTTTAAACTTATTGGAACTTTGTTAAAATAGGGTGTTCCAATCTTTTGTGGCCTCCATTAAGTGTCTCTGTCCGTGGCCTACCCATGCGTCCTGATTGTCAAATATCCTACCACAAAACCAACAGTTAAATTTTGTTTTGAGCTTGCTCCCAGGGGTGTTTTTCACAATTTTGTAATTGTTTTTGCTGGTTTTCTTGAGGGTCAGCTTGAGAACAAACCGTTCTTTTATGGGACTAATTGGCTTGGCCCTCCTGTGACGTCGTCCAGGCAAGCCATCGGCACCGCTGAGTTTCGACTCAAGAAGAGCTTCAATCGTTCTCTTGGACAAGGACACCTTTAAGACATGGCCACTGAATTTTGAGATCGTGTTCATCACACTTATTACTTCAGGGACATCCACGTCAGGGTGATTCAATACTACAACAGGTTGACTCTCCTGCGGGCACTTCACAAGTTGATCGGAACTAAAAGGATAAAGCCGAAGGCTGGTCACAATTTCCTTGGTTTGTTTTGGTCCAACAAGGTCAAGGACATCATCTGCATCAACTCCATTGGTCTTCTCTTTACATTTTCGGTGCAAGGGCCTCTTCCTTGGAGGCTCCTGGAAAGGCTCTGCTTTTTTCTTAACTGCCTTGTCTTTGGCCTCCGTATCCACTCTGGTGAGACTGGAATTGGAGGCTTTTCTTTTGAAGGATCTGTTCCTGGTGTTCCACGTATTTGGGATAGTTTGCTTACATTTTAAATTATGTACTTTTGAGTTTGCTGGAGAGGGCACCGGCATGTTGTCATTGCGTGTGGAGTAGGAGCTTTCAGCTGAAGCCAGATTTGAGTTAGACCTGAGGGTAGGCTTCTGCTCCATAGAGGCTCTTTGATCAGAGAACGAATTGTGATTACTTGACTCTCCATATCCGTTAAGAGAACTCATGTCTTCTTGTTTAATGGAGGCCGCTGGCATGGGCTCGTTTTTATTAAGATTAGTCTGCTGTACCTCTCCAGTTTTCTTTGGTAGCAACTTCTGGAGAAAGCGATCTCCTTGAGTAGTTCTCTGTGGTAGGTTGGCAGGACCTTTCGGTAAACAATAATTTAACAAGACAGCTTGTTTTCCATCTGGCAAGAGGGCATACACAGGTTGCTTCTGTGGAGATTCTTGAGGTTTGCCAGCAGATCCCACACTGTCTGCAGGTACTGTTGATGAACTGGATTTGATACAATACTGGAGTAAGTTCAGATTAATGGGAAGATTTTTTGCTGTAGCAGAGCCCGGACGGATGTTGCTTGATAGAGTATTTGGGTTTTTACCCAGATCTCTATAGTCTGTTTTTAAAGTCTGTGGTGCCGGAGCACGTAATCTAGGAAGAGGCATTCTTCCTTGGTTGCCCATAGTAGGAACCCCCTGCGAACCCATGCTGGTCATATTTCTGATGGCACCAAAAGGTCCGTTCGAAAAAGTCAGTACCATACCAGGTTTTGTAACTGGTGCATTGGCCCTGCTGGGAGCAGCCATACCGCCAGAATTTGGGGAATTCATACGAGCAGAAGCCATTCTAAAGCCCGAATGACTGGTAGGCATAAGAAATCGGTTTGGTGAATGGTACAAAACATTGCTGGCTTGTGAAATACTGGAAGGCTGTGGAGAACGGAGCGAGTGTAAAGCAGGTGACCCAGTGGAAGGTCGTACATTCAAACCCATTTTCTCTTTTGCCAACTGTTGGGTAACTATGGCGTCAGAATGCGACTTCAGAAGTTCACCTACTGTTATGGAATAAGATGATTTAAACCCAGAACCAGAGGATTCCTGCTTCAACAAGAATGCTGAATTGGCAACACTTCCTTTTAAAACATTGTCCCCATTTGAGACACGGGAGTCAAACTTTGCATTTAGATTAGAAGGGGATTGTTTTGGAGAAGGAAAGGTATTGCTACCAGTCAGAGGACTTGGAGTTTTGGCTAAAAATGTTTTGTCATTTATCTTTTTATTTTCTTGCAGCATGTTGTGCAAGTAAGTGTTTTTGGGAGATGGGGGAGACTCAGATGGTCGATTTTGTAAAGAGAAGACAGATGTAATTCTTGGCATGAATGGCAAGTTGTCACATTTTGTTTTTTCCAGCGATCTAGGTAGTCTATCATTCATGTGGACATTCCGCATTACAAAGTCATTTCGAGACTTAAAGTTATTTGCTGAAGTGAAATGTCCAAGGCTACTTGCTGTTGAGTTCTGCAACATTGACGTTCTGGGATCCTTCGTGTAAAAGACCTTTTTAGAGGCCAGCCCACTGCTTTCGCTGTTGTGACGATGTCTGTATAGATGTTCAGAATTTAGATAGCTTGACCCAGATGGCTGACTCACTTGACCACTTGCAGATTCATAGTTGTGATCACTGCCCAAGGTTCTGTAATTTTGTTGTTCCTTAATACTGAATTCCTCGGGTTCTTCTTTAATGTTTCTTGCAAAATCAGAGCTGTAGGTGGGATTTGATATGCTGTGGTATTTTAGATCTTTCCGTATGCTTTCAAAAAATGCCTGGCTGCTTGCAGACCCTGGTTTTATAGCAGTTGGGGATTGATTTCTTCTCAAATTAAAAGGAGTAGGGGTTGCGGGCTGGCTTATACTCTGGAGAGAACTTGGGTGCCTTTCCAATGATGCAGCAGATGTCGAACACATGGTGGAGTTGTATTTAAATGACTGGGCTGATCTATTATCCATGCCGTTTGATGGCACACCCATTGATGAACGGCTCGGACTTTGAGATAATCGAGTCACACCACTTGATGTCGAAGGTGGAGTTTTCAGAGCGTTTCCAGCCCGCTTATTGGATGGCAGTAGTTTAATAACCAGATTTTGCTTTCCGTTCACCATTTTGTAGCCCATAAAAGTGGCGCAGTAATTCGCTGGAACATTAATTTTATTGTTCTTCACCATGAGCACTGTAGGACCATGAACTGCATTTTGCAAAAGACTGCCATCCTCAGAGTTGCACTTTATGGTGGTCACGGATGAAACCTCGTCTTTAGCTGCAGATTCATAATTATACGCAGAAAGCCCTCTCGTCATCTGGATTTCGTCCTTGGGCTTGTACTGAAAACCACTGGTGCTTTGGAGATCTTCGCTGGCTTTTTCCAGGTTAATGTTATGGGCATCCTTTCTCCACAAGGCCTTATTCGGGGATTCCGTTTGGTATTTTTTTAAAATAAATTTTAGCCCTGCAGCAGTCTGTACCAACTGTGAATTACAAGCTTCCTCTACGAGCTCCTCTTTTGTATGAACGTGTTCCCTATGCTTGGCTAAAACATGCTTCACGATAAAGTCCTTCCTCATTGCGCTGTAGTTGCAGTACTGACAACTGAAAGGGAACAGTGCCGAGTGACCCTGTAGATGCCTCTGAAACTCTATTCGCGAAAAGCTGATGTGGTTGCACTTCTGACACGCGTACTCAATGCCATTGTGTCTATGAATGTGTTGAACAAAGGTACCCACGTCCCTGGTTGAAAACCTACATTTCGAGCAATTAAAATGTCCATTCACACAATGCATAATTGTGAAATGCTTGGTCAAGCCCAGCAACGTATATAAATAGTCATTATTACAGATCTCACATTTAACCAACGCACTCCGGTGAGTTTTCCGATGCTGTTTAAACAACTGAAAATCGTTTGCAAAGAAGTTACACATTTCACATGGATAGAGGGGTAGTTCTCCATTGTGCAATATTTCAAAGTGCTTTTGGAGGTCATTGGGGCTATACCGGATTCCATTATTACACTTTTGACAGAAGAAGTGAAGTACCTTTGCAGATATATTAACCGCATCATCATCCGCATTTATTTCTGATTTTAGTTCAACATTTGGTTCTTCGGAATTACCCAATCCAGTGATATTTCCCTTACACAGCGATTTCCTCGCCGTCTGTTTCCGGCATGGAGATTTTGGGACTTTTTCAATGGAAGCATTTTCACCGTCTGCTGGCTCTTTCGAAGACTCCAGATTTTCTTCCATCCCAGTTGAAAAGCATTCGTTCATAGAAAATGGAGAGTTGGATTCGTTGGTGTCAAAATTATGTCCAGCAAATTCCCAAAAGTTGTTTTTGGAAGGTGTGGATTCCTCAGGGTCCATGGGACCGTCTTTATTTGGCGATCTCATCGTGAGAATTAAGATTTCGAGACGTGTAACAACACACAGTGAATTGCTGTGCGTCTTTTGTTTATGCCTGTTATAAGGGGGGGGAAAAAAGAGTTAATCATTTTTTAAACTTTTTTTTTTTTTTTTTTTTAAATAAAACAAAAATGCACACAAAACACCAATAGTGAGCTTTCCTTCAATAAGAATATGTACAATAACACTTTGAGGACATATATAGAAGAACTGTAACATAAAGAACAGAGTTAAACTTGCCTGTCACCTTAGGACATCAGTATGGTTTCACATATCGATCAATATTGTTAGATTTTGAACCGAAGAACCTAAAATGAATGAAATAAGTAAATACAATTAGAATTAAATATGAAGAGAACACAATCAACTACAGTAAGAAACAACAAACCTTAAATTGAACTAGCAGGTATAGCTTGTAGAAGTATGGTCACCATTTGTATTCTAAAAGTAATAGTCAAATACATTTAAAATGTAAATATAGTAGTAAAATATAACTTGTAGAAAAGAAAATAAATAACCCCCATTAAAAATGTAATGGTGTAAAAAAGTTTTCAAAATGATCCAGTTTGCTGGTGACCACCTTCAATAGGTCAGTAAGATAATGTCGTATTTTCTCTGTGCACAAAGAGATACACTTTTAGTTTACCAAATTCTCATCCCAAAACAACGAGACATATTTACTTACATCAAAGTCGGTACAGATGACACGAGGCATGTGCCACATAAACATGTATGTGCCCAACACACAATACAAAATAAGTGAATCTCGCATTGATCTGCGCTAGTAGTTTGAGAGATTTTACATATGAACTGCAGTGTGTATGTTGTTTGCCATGAGGAGCACATGTAAGTAAAGCATTAATCATGTCCATTAGTACCATAAAAACATACAATGGGTGTAGCCAGAAATTATTTCCGAATACTTAATGACAAGCTCTTGCAGTCACTACTTTACATAATAAAATCAGAAAACTGCAAAATAAAAATGTAAAAAAAAAAAAATAGCTTATAATTTCCCTAAAAAGACAGCAGTTAAGGACCAAAAGCCCTCTATACACAAATAGAATTCCTACCAAGTGGAATTCAAAACATTGCCTCGCCAATTGTGTTTTGGTTTTGTAAGAAAGTTGCATGAAAGCAACTGTGATTTTCCGTTGCACAGGTAAAGAACCAGCAAGGTTATTGGGGTAGGTTGAAATTACATGCAAATACTTACAGGGCTTAATATTGGTAAATTTAGGAACCCAGTACACCAATTCAGTAGCCAGCCTTGTTATTCTAAGAGCCAAAGTAGTAATATGTTCATATTTTTCTAAGTTAAAACAATCAAAATGTTTAAGAGGCAGCAGTATGGACTTTAGCTTCCCTGGCACCTGGGATTTGTCAAGTGTAGATACAATACGTAATGACTGCAATGCAACTCCGATAGCCAGTAAAGGCATCATCTTTACTCATTTTTCTATTTAGTTTAGTTTAACCACAGCAAAAAATGCTCTAGAATTGGAACAGAGTTTGCAGTCCTTGGCTCTGGGTCTAAAGCAAATCATGTATTTTAGCATTTCTGGGAGGTTTGTCAAAAATATTTAGTTGCATCTCAGACGCACCTCAACAAGAAATCTTCACTTACATCTAACAGACGTCAACAAGACCATCATGTGTAGATTAGGTCTGAGAGAGCTAAACAAACAGAGAGACGGTGTCCATTTTGCCATCAATAGCTTATTTATGCTCTTCGAAGGTGAAACCTGACAAAAATTGTCCCCAAATTTTTTTTTAAAAAAAAGAAGATTTGGACAATGAAAACAAATTGTTATATAACTTGGGTGTGAATTTGTGTATTAGCTGAATAGTTGACATGGGAAATCTAAAAATCACAGGACACACATGGTCAATCTTCATCACACTGGTGCCCTACGAAAAGAAAAACATTCCAACTACATACAACACAATTCAGAACATAAATTGCATTGGTCGGTCTGCTCTTCCAAAAAATCAGTTTCCTTCAACCACATTAAGAAAATAAGTTGATCAGAAAATGAAAACTGCAAGAGAGTTGTTTTGGGTAATTTAAATAAATAAACAAGCATCCCTACAGTTACATTTCCCAGTAATGTAGAGCGTCTCCAAGTAAAATCAAATCATTAAAACAAAGACGTAAACTTGGATCAAAGGCATTTTCTTCTGGAGTGGTGAATATTACACATTTGCAACATTGAATGTGGTGCCTATGTGCATTATCTTGCGTTTTTGAGATGGGAGTATGCCCGTTTGCCAAATTGTAAGGATATCCTGGATCTCAGCAGTACATTATTAGTCCATATATTCAAAAATCGCAAAAGTTAACGAACTGTACAGAAAACAAAAAATAAATTTTAATGATCTACTCTACATGTTCTACAAATGACAAGACTATTTTTTTTTTCCCACAAAAATAAACCAAACTATCAATAATTGGTCTTTCAACACCACCCTAAAAAAAAAAAAAAAAAAAGTCTAGCTTGAAGAACATCCTTAGAAGGATAATAAAAAATAGGTACCTGCATTTTCAATGAATATATACACACACAAAAAAGTTTGTTTTTGTTTGAATGACAGCCTACTTTACACAGACCTACACATAAAACAACATCACTTTGTAGTAAATAAAATATACATTAAACACTTTCTTGGAATAACAAAAAATCCCTTGTTCAATTCCATATTTTAGCACAATTTGTACATTTGAAATGTTATAGTGTAATGAATTGCCATATTATTGCAGCAGTCAAATTACTGGGATTTTTAGATTTGAGTAAATAATGAGAATGTACCAAATTTTATTTGACATGAAGGAAGTTGGTTAGTGAAATGACTTTTTTTTTTTTGTTTTTTTTTAACTCCTACCATAATGAAACAAAAATTTTTTTTAAAACTTAATTATATACACCCAAATATGTATCCACATAAACACATTAATAAATACTGCAGCAACAGAATGGATTGTAAGATGGGGTTATAGATAATCCATTAGTAAAAGACATTGCATAGTTCGGGAGTTTGCTTCCTAATTTAGGGGAACACTGTGCAGATTACTAGATGGAGCACATGTCGTAGACAAAGCTTTAGCTCAAGAGGCTCCATTTCCATTGATCATTTGGGGGTGCCCAATGTGGATTAAAAACTAGAGCACGTCTTACATACTGAACTAGACCAAAACGTTCCCTAGCAGATCATTTGGGAGTGCACAGCTGGAGCACGTGTTGGATAATGCACTTGTGCAAGACACTCCCTACTTGGAGAGACTATATCCATTGCCAATTTCGGGGGGGTGCACGTCACTGCACTTCTGCAAAGCGCATTTGGGGAGCAAGTCATATTTATAATGCACTAGTGCAAATAGTTCCCTAGTACTGGGCATTATTCCCATTGATCATTTGGGGGTGTACAGCAGGAGCATTTATAATGCACATGGCTCCCTAGTAGTGCAAATACTAAGGAGGTTAATCCCATTGATCATTTTGGGGGTGCACAGTGCACGTCAAATGTATAATGCACCAGTGCAAATAAAAGGGGAATATTCACATTGAACATTTAGAGGTGCACAGCTGGAGCACGTTATATTTATAATTCATTAGTGCAAACAGAGGCGAGGTTAATAACATTGATCATTTGGGGGTGCACAGGTCATATTTATAATACAAATAGAGGGGGGTTAATCCCATTGATGATTTTGGGGTGCACAGTGCGGATCAGTATGTTGGAGCACATGGCATTAGTGCAACTAGAGGGGGGTTAATCCCATTGATGATTTTGGGGTGCACAGTGTGGATCACTAGTTTGGAGCACATGGCATTAGTGCAAATAGAGGGGGGTTAATCCCATTGATGATTTTGGGGTGCACAGTGTGGATCACTAGTTTGGAGCACATGGCATTAGTGCAAATAGAGGGGGGTTAATCCCATTGATGATTTTGGGGTGCCCAGTGTGGATCAGTAGGTTGGAGCACATGTCATGGACATGGCATTAGTGCAAATAGAGGGGGGTTAATCCCATTGATGATTTTGGGGTGCACAGTGTGGATCAGTAGGTTGGAGCACATGGCATTAGTGCAACTAGAGGGGGGGTTAATCCCATTGATGATTTTGGGGTGCACAGTGTGGATCAGTAGGTTGGAGCACATGGCATTAGTGCAAATAGAGGGGGGTTAATCCCATTGATGATTTTGGGGTGCCCAGTGTGGATCAGTAGGTTGGAGCACATGTCATGGACATGGCATTAGTGCAAATAGAGGGGGGTTAATCCCATTGATGATTTTGGGGTGCCCAGTGTGGATCAGTATGTTGGAGCACATGGCATTAGTGCAACTAGAGGGGGGTTAATCCCATTGATGATTTTGGGGTGCCCAGTGTGGATCAGTAGGTTGGAGCACATGTCATGGACATGGCATTAGTGCAAATAGAGGGGGTTAATCCCATTGATGATTTTGGGGTGCACAGTGTGGATCACATGTCATGGGCATGGCCTTAGTGCCCCCCCAATACTGGGGCTTATATCCTATGAGGAAGGCAGGGGACCATCATGCCCAGCCAGCCCTGTGCCAGCTGTTGCAGAGGGTGGCATGGCTGAGAGAGGTGGGGAGCATGCAGCAGGCGGGGGCATGACCCCCCTCATTACCCCTCTCCCTCCCCAGCCCGGCCATGACAGAGGGGGGGCTCCCCATGCACCCTAAACTTTAACAACTTTACCCAAACTTTACCAGTCTGCAGTTACCCCTCTCCCGCCCCCCTCCGGGGCAGACTCAACTCAACCCTAAGTTACCAGACACCCGGGCTCAGGGGGTGGCAAAGGGGGGGCGGGGGGGGGGTGTAAAGGCGGGAAACCCGCCGGGCTTGACCTGCTCTTACCCACCCGCCTCACAGCACCCTGCCTCATGGCTGCCCGGATCCGGAGTCCCCGCCGCCGCGCTTGTTACCTTGTTTTCCCTCAACTGCCGCCCGAGTCCCCGTTGGCGGCCATGACAGTTACATCCGGGGATTGTCCTGGTTTCGGCAGACCTAAAATGGACTCCAAGCCGAGACGGCGGAGGGATCTGCGCTCCACCTAGTCCCTGTGATGGGGCATGGAACGCTCTAGCTCTCTCCCTCCTCCAACATGGCCGGCAAGAGCACCATGCCTTGCTAGGGATTATTTTATTGGAAAGATGTCAGCCCACAGCCTCTCCTGTGTGTGCACTGCAACCCCCATCACACCCTGGCACTATTTCTTGGGTACTACATTTTGTGGGTGTCCTTATCATCATTATCCTAGCAAGGGAGGAAAGGTTGCAATAGAAAACCTTGTGTCAATAATGAATAACAAAAAGGGGCCAGTGTCACCTAAACTGCATTTACAGAGGGAGGGGGGTCATGCAATGCACTGTGCTGATACATTCCTCCTGCATTAAGGTGCATTGCAAGCAAATGCTAACATTAAAGAAATAAGGGTGGGGGGGAATGGGGTTTAAAATCCGTCTGCGCCGTTTGATGACATCATCTTGCGGATGCCGTATGCAAATGAGCGCTGGCACCAGAAAAAAGCACAGATTTGCTTATGGTTGTGACAAGATTATAAGTCGTAAACAGGAGACAGAAATGTATACAACCGGAGTCGGCGCAGATTAATTTTAAATGTATATTTTATATCTTGTCGTGTGCGTTCTGTTACCGCACAATATGAATTACACTGAAATTGAAAATAACGTTTGGGTGACAATTGTTTTGTTTTTGTTTATTTTAATATAAGACAAAAATCAATAAACAATAAAAAGGAAACAAGAGTAAGGAAATACAATGTTTAAAATACCCCAAAAAAACAGAACATTGCAAATATCATCAATATAAAACATATTCCTACAGGCAATTTGTGGGTTTTTTATTTTACATTGTCTTCGAACACGATACAACGTGTCATTTGAAGACGACACACACACACAAAAATGAAGAGTGTAACGATGAATCGACGCAATCAGTTGACTTTCGTTAATACTTTGCGATGTGTTCATCATTTTGTTTGTGTTTTATTTTTTTTCCTCAAACAGAGCCGCAACTGCCAAGGAGTGATGCTAAAGTGCCACGAATTATTAATTCCTTGTCAAGCTATTTAAGATGATTATTGCGTTATGTATTATTAATGAGTTGACTAGGATAGCGTTGTAGGTCTTCAAAAAAATTCAAGCCATTACAATCGTTTTGTTTGTTGCATTTCCACATGCTAATATTTTATTAATTCACTGGAACAATAATGCTTATATAATAAGGTTTTTTTTGTAACAATGTATAACAAATTATTTTTTTATTAATTCTTTTGACGTTGACAAACTTCTTGGCAATATTTAAGAATTCTAGATTTTAAATTGACCTAAATATTTTTTGTTGATGTAGATATTTTTATGTCAAATATATTATTTAATTCAGGTCATTCATTATTTAATCTTGGTACATGTAAATAATTAATAACCACGACCATTGCTACCTCTACCCTCAGCATTACTACCTCTACCCTTAGTAAGGGATTATATTTGTGTCTTAACTGGCAAGTCTACATTACACCTGTCGTGTGTTGTTTAGCTTTTTGTTTGGGTAATATATTGATTATTCAGTATTTTCAAATTCATGTTGGGGAGTTTGTTGGTTAAAGAAATGCACAGATAAGAATAGGAATTCATATTATGGTACATTTAATTAATAGTGTCCGCTGGGCATCTCTCTATTAACAAATTAAAGAAATGAGTCAAATAGTATGACATTTTGGATCACATGCTAGATATATATATATATATATATATTAATATTGCCACAGCCCAAAATTGGGCTTTGTACATGTTTTATTTAACTTGACTTTGTGGATGACTAAGAGCAAGAGATCCCCACATATATTGCACTGTATATACATATGCCCATAGGTAAATACATATATCTTTATTTTAAAAGATGTGTATCTTGTACACTGTGTTTCCTATCAGGGAATACAATTCTTTGTTGAATACAATTGTTATTAAAATGATGACTTACAATTCTTATCTTAACAGCCCTCATAAATGTAGGGGATCTGCTAAAGTACGGACAGAGTTTGGTTCTTTTTTAAGTCAAAAATTCAAAGTTATATTGAGAAATTCTAGCTCAATAACACATTTAAGGAGAATAATCGCTGAAGCGAAGTCCCCCACTGTGCGTAGACAAGAGGGTCTATTCAATAAAGAGAGAACTGCAGGGAATTGAGATGGGAATTTCAAACGTAAGTCCAAACAAGCCGAGGTGGACATATTCCCCCATTCAGTTGCCTGGGAGAATGTTTCCAGCTCAGCTACTTTGGCCTGAAGTTTGAAATTACCTTCTCAGTTCTCTGCATTCATTTCTTTATTGAATAGACCCTTTGAATAAATTATCATACATGTAAAACAAAAGAATCTGGTGCTTTTAATGTTCAACTCTATGAAGTTTTTATTTATTTTCTTAAATTAACTCCTTGTTTCTTTTAAAAAATTATAAATTTTAAAGGGATGCAAGAACGTTACAAACAGCATATTTCATATAAGTGAGATATGTTTACTCTCTGGATTGTAACAGTCTCTGCTTTATTGCTGTTAAGTCTTGAAATCCAGATTATTACATTTTTATTTTCTGTCTTTCTACAAAGACATTCAAACTGTGTTAATCTCTCCCGTTTATTTTTATGTTCAAACAGCCAATCAGAAAGGAGCTGGTAAAATGCAAATATCTTTTTAAAATATTCCAAATTATACTTTACTGAGAGGGTAGTAGATGCACGGAATAGTCTTCCAGTAGAAGTGGTAGAGGTTAATACAGTGATGGAGTTTAAGCATGCGTGGGATAGGTATAAGGCTATCCTAGATATAAGATAAGGCCAGGGACTAATGAAAGTATTACTTTACTGAGAGGGTAGTGGATGCATGGAATAGTCTTCACGTAGAAGTGGTACAGGTTAATACAGTGAAGGAGTTTAAGCATGCGTGGGATAGGTATAAGGCTATCCTAGATATAAGATAAGGCCGGGGACTAATGAAAGTATTACATTACTGAGAGGGTAGTGGATGCATGGAATAGTCTTCCAGTAGAAGTGGCAGCGGTTAATACAGTGAAGGAGTTCAAGCATGCATGGGATAGGTATAAGGCTATCCTAGATAGAAGATAAGGCGAGGGACTAATGAAAGTATTACTTTACTGAGAGGGTAGTGGATGCATGGAATAGTCTTCCAGTAGAAGTGGTAGCGGTTAATACAGTGAAGGAGTTTAAGCATGCATGGGATAGGTATAAGGCTATCCTAGATATAAGATAAGGCCAGGGACTAATGAAAGTATTCAGATAATTAGACAGACTGGATGGGCCAAATGGTTCTTATCTGCCAGCCATACTATGTTTTTCCATCAATTAATGATTTACAGTTTGTAATGTAAAATTTCCTTTTTAAAGATTTAGTTTTTTTTAATTATAAAATAGTGTAATATTTATTTGAAAATGGTTCCTTTAAATATGACATCATCAGCAAAACCGATCTATACCGTTAGATGTTTGTAATCGTGTTCCAGGTCCAGGGCACATGGCCAAGGGGACCAAAAGCCATCTGAAGGTCACTAAACTGTGAGTTACTCCTCTGCCTCTTGTATGACTTTGTTTATATATGAAGCAAAACACATAACAGAACTTGGATTTGGAATTAAAACATTGTGTATTAGGTGAATGTAGAGAATTTAAAACGAATACAATAGTCTGTGCCCTTTATTCATTAAAGAGGGAATTGAGAAGGAAATTGAACAATTAAGGCCAAAATAGCCAAGTCTGAACTATAGCTGCATGGGAAAATGATTCAAACTCAGCAACTGTTGGCTTTGTTTGTATTTAAATGACATGGCTTATTTATATACCAACAAATCAAGGCATGGTCTATTTAACATGGAGGTTTTATATCTATGAAATTTTGTCTTAAAAGCTTGCAATCTAATTGTCATGTAGCCAAAGGAGGGAAGAATGTCATGATTTCAGCATGTGATTATCATATTATAGTCTGTATAGTGTATGTGTCTCGGTAACAGAGCTTTATTTGTGAGATAGGGAAATTTAAGGCCAAAGTAGCAGAGTTTGACGTACACCCCAATAGGAGCCTTTTTCCTACTTTTACCTTAAGTTTGCATTTTCCTTCTCAAACCCCTGCCATTCCCTCTAGTATTAATAAAGGTCAACTTTTTAGCAGAATTGCAAGTAAATGTGTGAATTAAAAGAAATATATGTTTTTACATGTCTGTTGTGTCTGCTATTTATGGCAGCACATGTACAGCTGTCTTTCCACAGATCAATGAAAAATGTAATTTAATTTGAATTAATCCATTTATTTGCAATTTGACAAACACAATGTAAATAAACTGTTTTTCTATCTTATATGGTAAATGCAATATTTAGATGATGGAGTCCATTTAAATACATATTGAAAAGGTGTAACAGTATTTTTAATTTTATCATATTATCACAGTCTGTTTTTTAACGTGGCTGAATTAGTCTGTCAGATATAACTCACTGAGAGTCTCACGGGAGCCTCCATCTTTTGGTCACACAGGATGTGTCTTGATCTCAGGAGTATTTATTATCCCAGATTAGAGATAAAACAATGAAAGCAGGTGAAATATTGTCCAAACAAGAACTGGATTATTGTGTTTAGAGATCCGCCTGTGTCATCAGCAACACTCAGCTCTTGCAAGGTCTGCTGGGAAATAAATGGCTGCCGATATGCTGCGTTCTGTTGTGCTTTTTGCAAATAGATATGAAACGATTGCAGTTGCAAACATTAAATATCAACGAATTTAAATAATCCTAATATATTTATTGTCCTGGTAAATGTAACAATCGCATTAAATTAAATGTTGTAGTATCCCCCGTTATACAATGAAATATTTATGAAAGACAGGGGATTGACAAGGGAAATGCAAAATTCAGGCCAAAACAGCCGAGTTAGAAGCGTAGCTGCACGGGAGAATTTTTTCCCAGCTCGGCTACTTTGGCCTTGCATTTGCAATTCCCTTGTCAATGACCTACAATTTCCTCTTTCATAAATAAATCACTATAACGTTGTATGAAGGAGTCTTTATATTTTATTTGGGTCTTTATATGTTAATTGTGTTATATTCCCTGTACTGTTTAGTTTATTGCATTACATTTCTCCAATATGTTATTTCCATGGAAACTGAACATACTTTCTTTATAAGATGTGTTATAATGTCGAATGCTCGTTTTTCGAGTTCAGGGGGGGTTTTATTGTACCAATAGCATCCTGGGTGCAGAAGAGGAACCGATCTTACTGTGTCAGTGATTGATGTTTAACTGCCCAGCGGATATAGGGTGGAAGGGGTGATATTACTCGACTTCTGAAACCAAAATGTATATATATTTTTTTTAAATTCTATTTATGTTTAAACACAATTTATTTAATATGTCAAAACAAGAAACAATATATATCCTGATATTTCTGAATTTCTTTAATAGTTTGTTTATATTTACCACTTTCCTATCAGCCAAACATATATATTACAGTTTAATTATTATTATTTTTATATATATATATATAATGTTTATTATTTTCTTCCTCATATATATAGTCACATGCACTGGGCAGTTGTACAGTACAGTTCCATTTATTTAATTTAATAAAGTAGAATTAGTCTTTCCACATAGACATGTAAAAACATATAACATAAACTCTGGACAACACTTTCCATATCGTCTGATTATGTTTTACTTTTCAGTATATTTATCCAACATAAAAATCATACCTCTGGCAACATGTCTCCTGCGTATGACATCACCTGTGACACGGTATGCAAATGAACTGCTTTTCAATGGGAATTATGGGAATTTCTCCTAATTTAGGCATTTGCTGGCAGTTTTACCAATATAATGTTTAGATCTTTTTCAATAAAGTTTCATGCGCTACCTGCACAGTAAACACGCTAAGGTGATACCGTCCCTTTAAGGCCAAAGTAGCAGAGCCGAAGGGGAGAATATTTCCAACTCGGCTACTTTGGGCTTGAGAGTGAAATTCCCTTTGAAGGGGGGTAGGTACTAAACTAGTCCAATGCATTAAAAATGGTGGTAATAATTGTAGTTAAAATAATACTTAACTGGAAAAAAACATGCCATTTTTATGTTTTGTGAGATGTAAATTACACATACAAATTTAAATTGCATTTATATTTCAGCCATAAAATGTAAGTGATTAAACATAGTGGGCTCTCTCGTGACGGGTCTGGTTCTCAGGTGTCTGTCGATCTTTCTACGCTATATTAAATGAAATATGAATAATGTTTGTTTATAATAACCCGTTGTTAATTGTTGTTCTTGCTTTATCTATGTCTGGAGTTTTTATTTTGTTTATTTGTATTAATTTTATTTTGTAGACATTTCTTTGAAATAAGTTGTATTGCTCTTGAGAAAATTGTACATTATCCATTTCGTTGTTACAATGTGTCCTGAACAGCGATGCAACTTTCTGTTATCTACAGTGAAACGTCCAGTAAATACAATACAATATCATTAAGTGATTATTTTGGCTCAAAAAATGATGATTTTATTGAATATTTTCGAACACATAAATACCGTGGTGAGTTTTTTAACATTTGTCAATAGTTTTTCGTAACTGTTTCCGTTTTTTATAAATCCCCCCTCCCCAATTCCAAAGCTCTCATTCTACCACTATCCACAATTTCATTTGGTATCATCTAAGAAAATAAATATCTCTTAAAACGTATCATCTTTTACTATACATGCTTAGGAGTTGGAGTACCTAGGTCTAGGTTTGCAATCCATGTCTCATTTTCCTGCAGTTCCCGCTATGGTGAATAACCCTCTACTTTCCAAGCCACTGTACTCTCATCAGTCCACAGTATTTATTCGTGGCCTGCCTAAAGCAATATATTAGTATATTTACGTACAAAGGTTTTAGGTGAGAGATCTGCCTAAAAGGACAGCTGCACACAGCATGTCTCTCTGGGGGGTTTAGTAATAAAGATCAAATCTGAGGCAATGGGCATTTATTGACAAAAGTCGATGGAATAATCTGACTATTTATAAATAGTCTGGGCTCTGTTAATTTGTATAAGAAATTTAATGTTTTATAAAAGGGCAGGTCTGTTCTCTTTTTTTGGCATGTTTAATACATGTGCAATGTACTCATTTACAAAACACAAACAAAATTAACGCTCTGTATGTGTAACTGACCCTTTAAATGCAAAGGGGGCTAGTCACTAAAACGTGAGATGAGGTGAGAATACATGAGCTGAGGTGAGCTGAACATTTTATCTAAATTTAGCTATATATGGTGCAGGGATAGTTTGCTTAGCAGGGGGGGGGACTCACCAGAATTTCCCATGAACAATGTATAGTTAAATTAGTGTGATCATCTCACCTCATCTCACCTTTTAGTGAATAGACCCAAAAGTTTATTTCATTAGCATTTCTCAAATCTAATAAATGAAATACAGGCATACCCCACATAATATAAACAAGGAGCACAGAGCAGATATGTAAAATGAAACGTAAAGTGAAGATCTACCTTTTTTCACTTCTCTTATACAGTTTACAAATATATTATACGGTACAAATGTCTTAGTAGAGAGGATGGAGGTCAGTCGAGCCTGTAGTGGTGACACAAGGAGAAGCGCAGTACAGGACTGTACCGTAGCGCACTCTTAGTAGATACATCGCCGCGTCATTAAAATAGAAACGTGAGTGTCCGTAAAAGTGAAGGTCCTTAAAGCGGGGTCTTCCTGTATAGGACAAGTAGCAGTGATCAGGTTGGCAGATCAGGATCAGACTTGCGTCCATCAAGTTCAAACCTTTTCCTATTCCTTGTTTACCGCTGTTGATCCAAAAATCAGAAAACAACTAACTTATAATTCATTATAGTTTAATTGTACAATGACATCAAGTGCAGGCATTTTAAAGAAATGCTTTAATGAAAAAAATACAAGTAAAGTACCTTAATGAGACCTCTTTGCTCTGTATAGCTCTATCAGGGGGCGGACAGGTAGTTTAGAATCATTGCTCTCTATAGCTCTAACAGGGGGCAGACATGTTGTTTAGAATCTTTGCTCTGTGTAGCTCTATCAGGGGGCGGACAGGTTGTTTAGAATCTTTGCTCTGTATAGCTCTATCAGGGGGGCGGACATGTTGTTTAGAATCTTTGCTCCATATAGCTCTATCGTGGGGGACATGTTGTTTAGAATCTTTGCTCCTTATAGCTCTATCAGGGGGCGGACATGCTGTTTAGAATTTTTGCTCTGTACAGCTCTATCAGGTGGTGGACATGTTGTTTAGAATCTTTGCTCTGTATAGCTGTATCAGGGGGTGGACATGTTGGTTAGAATCTTTGCTCTGTATAGCTGTATCAGGGGGCGGACATGTTGGTTAGAATCTTTGCTCCTTATAGCTCTATCAGGGGGCGGACATGCTGTTTAGAATTTTTGCTCTGTATAGCTCTATCAGGGGGCGGACATGCTGTTTAGAATCTTTGCTCTGTATAGCTCTATCGGGGGGGGACATGTTGTTTAGAATCTTTGCTCCTTATAGCTCTATCAAGGGGCGGACATGTTGTTTAGAATCTTTGCTCTATGTAGCTCTATCAGGTGGTGGACATGTTGTTTAGAATCTTTGCTCTGTATAGCTCTATCAGGGGTGGACATGTTTAGAATTTTTGCTCTGTATAGCTCTATCAGGTGGTGGACATGTTGTTTAGAATCTTTGCTCTGTATAGCTATATCAGGGGCAGACATGTTCTATAGAATCTTAGGTCAGATAAAGGAAGATCTGACCCAAGATGTCTGCTCCCCCATAGTGCTATACAGAGCAGAGAGGGCTCAGTAAGGTGTTTTATTTATATTCTTTCATTAAATCATTTCTATATAAAATGCATACACTTGATGCAATCTTTCAATTAAACAGAACTTCATTTTTGGCAACAGTTGGCCTAATGTTTGATTATGACTTGTTTGTTTATGACATTACATTAGAAATAACATTACACTCATCAAGGTTAGACAAGGATTAGGAAAAAGCAGGATGACAGGTGAAGAATGTGGGATAAGTACTTCTTATAAAGTAACGAATAGGCCAAGGAGGAAAAATAGAGGTTATGTTAATTAAGCAAAATATACATTAAAAATACACCAAGCATGCACCGTTACACTGACAGTCACTTGGCAATATGCCATTCTCCAGGTGGCTGTAACAGAGTAGGGTAAAGAGAGCAGAAAGGGAGAATCTTAACATAATGCTGACATTTTGTATGAATGTCATTAACTTCTCTTATCACAGGAAAAACTAGAGCTTGAAGAGAACTACTCGAAAGTGTCTCTATCATCAATAATTATCTTTGTGCCATCATGTACCTCTGTAACACTGGTTACCATGTGTTTATCATTTTAAAACCTATTCCGTTTTTTTTGTTTTTGTTTTTATCTAAATTGGATAAAACCTTTTCCTCTTCTAATTCTTTGAGCACAATGGGCATGTTGCATCGTTTCCCTACGTTTGCACAGTGCAGTCTTGGGTGCAGGCGAGTTACCCTGTGAAATCTGTTCCGATTGGCTGCTAACAGCAGGTTTAAAAAAACAAACCAATGACTATCTCTGAAGAAAATGAGCTTTTCTTGTGATTTTTATGTTTCAGGCAACGATCAAAGGCACCTTACAAGTTTTTCTAGTTTTGTGTTAAGGGTTGGGCATTTGAAGTTGGTCAGAGCTATATTATCCACACTTGAAGCTGACTGTTTGCAAATACGTAATGTCTGTTGGACAATACCATCCAATATTTTATATTTTTACATAATTAGATTTTTTCATAAGAAAAAAACTTCACAGTATTAATCTACCATGATTTGTTTTTACTTTTTCATTTAAGAAAAAAACTGAATTATTCTAAAAAATGTTTTTGTCAAAATAGATAACATTTTAATTTTCATAGAATTTCAAAGAAATAAAATACTTATGGGCTTAAAATCTGCTCGTGATGAGACTGTTTTTGTCTCTGTTGGCTTTTACTCTTTTTAGTACCAAGATAGAATTAACACACAAGATACTAACATGGTCACAGGTTGATTAATCCATTGTAATAATAATATACCGCAATCACATTCTGTGTTACTTTTATCTCTCTACTTGTCTACTTATCTAATCTTTTAAACTGGAAGGACATTGTTCAGAAATGTCTCTGTTTAAACATTAGTGAAATCCCTTTCATGTCTGACTTTGTTTCATTTCATTAATTTTATTTTATTGATTAGAACCTGAATGAACCTGTTAGTTATAATTACTGGTCTTTTATGATAAGTTCTCTATTATGTTAATTTTAGGTGGGGAGAGACAATAACCATAGTGGGACACCTCGTCCGGTAATTATGGACTGTGTAGACACGTATTGCAGACTCACTATCTTCCACACGAAATGCAAATGCACATGTTAAGATGCTTCAACCTTTCCTGGTAAGTTTTATCCTTCAACCCATGAACCAGTTTAGTAGCCCTTCTCTGAACTCTCTCCAAAGTATCAATATCCTTCTGGAGATACGGTCTCCAGTACTGCGTACAATACTCCAAGTGAGGTCTCACCAGTGCTCTGTACAATGGCATGAGCACTTCCCTCTTCCTATTGCTAATACCTCTCCCTGTGCAACCAAGCATTCTGCTAATACCTCTCCCTATACAACCAAGCATTCTGCTAATACCTCTCCCTATACAACCAAGCATTCTTCTAATACCACTCCCTATGCAACCAAGCATTCTGCTAATACCTCTCGCTTTACAACCAAGCATTCTGCTAATACCTCTCCCTATGCAACCAAGCATTCTGCTAATACCTCTCGCTTTACAACCAAGCATTCTGCTAATACCTCTCCCTATACAACCAAGCATTCTGCTAATACCTCTCCCTATACAACCAAGCATTCTGCTAATACCTCTCCCTATGCAACCAAGCATTCTGCTAATACCTCTCCCTATGCAACCAAGCATTCTGCTAATACCTCTCGCTTTTCAACCAAGCATTCTGCTAATACCTCTCCCTATACAAACAAGCATTATACTAATACCTCTCTCTATACAACCAAGCATTCTGCTAATACCTCTCCCTATGCAACCAAGCATTCTGCTAATACCTCTCCCTATACAACCAAGTGTTCTGCTAATACCTCTTCCTGTACAACCAAGCATTCTGCTAATACCTCTCCCTATACAACCAAGTGTTCTGCTAATACCTCTCCCTATGCAACCAAGCATTCTGCTAATACCTCTCCCTATGCAACCAAGTGTTCTGCTAATACCTCTCGCAATACAACAAAGCATTCTGCTAATACCTCTCCCTATACAACCAAGCATTCTGCTAATACCTCTCCCTATACAACCAAGCATTCTGCTAATATTTCTCCCTATACAACCAAGCATTCTGCTAATACCTCTCCCTATACAACCAAGCATTCTGCTAATACCTCTCCCTATACAACCAAGCATTCTGCTAATACCTCTCCCTATACAACCAAGCATTCTGCTGATACCTCTCCCTATACAACCAAACATTCTGCTAATTCCTCTCCCTATACAGCCAAGCATTCTGCTGATACCTCTCCCTATACAACCAAGCATTCTGCTAATACCTCTCCCTATACAACCAGGCATTCTGCTAATACTCCCTATATAACCAAGCATTCTGCTAATACCTCTCCCTATACAGCCAAGCATTCTGCTAATACCTCTCCCTGTGCAACCAAGCATTCTGCTAATACCTCTCCCTATACAACCAAGCATTCTGCTAATACCTCTCCCTATGCAACCAAGCATTCTGCCAGCATTTCCTGCTGCTCTATTGCATTGCCTACCTACCTTCAAGTCCTCTGAAATTATTACTCCTAAATCCCTTTTCTCAGATGTTTAGGTTTGGAATGTATCAAATATTCTATATTCTGCTTTGGGGTTTTTACACCCAAGGTGCATAATCTTGCACTTGTCCACATTAAAGCTTTGACCATTTTTCTAATTTAGCTAAATCATTTGCCATTTGGCTTATCAAAACCTTCCCTTGTCCTCTATTTTCATTTTCTCCTCTTACCTTCAAATTCAAGACTTTTCCAAGGCTGCCTCTATCTTTCTATCTGGAATGCCCCTGTTAGACTTTCCCCTAGTTTACAGACCTCTTTAAAAAATTCCTAAATCAAACCCATGTTGTTGACATGAAGCGTATCAGCTAAATTACTGTGAATTTTGTTCATTCACTTTCACTTTTCTACTAAAAGTATTTAGAAAATTAGGCAGACTAGATGGACCGAATGGTTCTTATCTGCCGACACATTCTATGTTTCTATGTTTCTAACCCACCGGCCTCCTACTGTATATCCACAAATTTATCCACAGCAAGTCATTTAACTTAAAGCACAACTGTAGCAAAAAAATTAATTAAGTTTAATTGAAAGATTGCATCAAGTGTTGGCATTTTAAATAGAAATTGTTTAAGGAAAGAATACATTATTGAGCCCTTTTTTCTCTGTGTAGCTCAATCAGGGGGCTGACATGTTGTTTAGAATCTTTGCTCTGTATAGCTCTATCAGGGGTGGACATGTTGTTTAGAATCTTTGCTCTGTATAGCACTATCAGGGATGGACATGTTGTTTAGAATCTTTGCTCTGTGTAGCTCAATCAGGGGGCTGACGTGTTGTTTAGAATCTTTGCTCTGTATAGCTCTATCAGGGGTGGACATGTTGTTTAGAATCTTTGCTCTGTATAGCTCTATCAGGGGGATGACATGTTGTTTAGAATCTTTGCTCTGTATAGCTCTATCAGGGGGTGGACATGTTGTTTAGAATCTTTGCTCTGTATAGCTCTATCAGGGGGCGGACATGTTGTTTAGAATCTTTGCTCTGTATAGCTCTATCAGGGGGCGGACATGTTGTTTAGAATCTTTGCTCTGTATAGCTCTATCAGGGGGCGGACATGTTGTTTAGAATCTTTGCTCTGTATAGCTCTACAGTTGTCTATTGAATAATGTAATAAGACCAGATATGTGTTTCCAAACAGTTAACACAGTTGTCTGTAGTTCTGTCTTGTTACATCCACTGTTATGTGCATGTTCTTTATCTCGTACAATAGCTCTGTGTATAATGATATGGTTTTTTTTTTCTACATAAAAAATGTATTAAGTTTTATGTCTTTAGTCATACTAAGAATAAAATACAAGATATAGGGTGATAGTTGTTTTGTTTTTAGTTTCCTAAAATATCTTGAGCACCTTTTTACAATTATAGGACTTGATCACTGAAATGTTTACCAAGCAATGTGTTAACTAAGCCAACTTATTACTGACTACTTACCATAGCTATATCAGAAGTTTATTTTACTCTAAATAAATTGCATTCATATTCTATGAACTGACCCAGCTTTATCTGCCTCTGGAATTAAAGTAATGCTGCTAATAAAGTGGGTTATTTAGTCCTCTGTGTGGTGCCTCTGACATGGGTACAGATTTCCAATACTATTAAAATGCCCCACTAGTCGGCTGTTGAACTCTCTATATTGTCTATATTTTTGTTTATACTTCATTGAAGAGGATACAGGTCATCCATGCAGTGTTTCAAAATGTGCTGGCGAGTTACCAGCCAGATAAGGTTTCCAGTCTCAGTCAGATGTCTGAATTAATTGGCAAAATTAATTCAATTATTGGCATTTTTTTACAGTTACACCGCACAAAGTTCTAAGAACAAGTCTTTTTCCAGGTCATATGTGTGGGAAGTGTGTATTTTCATTAACCTTTGGGATATTCCTGACAAACTGTCACAGGAATTGGATTGCAAATCATTCAATTAACATTATCCAGAAATATTTTTACAATAATGCTAAAGAAAAACTACCTTTAGGAAGCTGTTTGGGTATTTGGCAGTAATACAAAAAGTAGTAAAAATATCAACTTTGTCTAAGTAAAACTACAAATTTATTTGGAAAATTAGAAAATGTCTAGTTAAAAGCTGACTCCATCACCTAAACATTTTTTATTCTAACATTTTAAACTGTTTGTACAGTCTGTTTGTGATGAGATCAGAAAATTACCTAAAACATAACACACATTTTTGCAGGATATATATATATTTATACATTGTCTATAACACAATTATTGAACAATAATTTGATCTCACCTTTGTTTTGCAGCAACTGGGGAATTTTGTGTCAGTAATAATCTGTAATTGCTTCACTTATCTCACATAAACACATTCCCTCTTGTCTATTTTTTTTCAAACAATTCAATATGCTTGCAAAAAATTATTTATGACAGTATCCTGTACAGGAGCGGTAACCTCCTGTCCGACTTGAAAAGGTCTATTAAATGAAGTGAGAATTGCAGGGAATGAGCCGGGAATTTCAAATTTGAAGCCAAACTAGTTGAGTTGGAAAACATTTCACATTCAGGTGAATTGGAGAATTTGTCCAACTCCCCTACACTGGTCTAAAGTTTGAAATTCCCATATCAATTCCTTGCAATTCTCTCTTTAATGAATAGACACATGCCCATCATTTGATTACACCTGCTCTTCTCTTCAGATTTAACCCCTTAGTGACATGACCTTTTTGGCCGGGTCTTTCCATTGGTGTCATGGGCTGTATTAACATTTCTGCAGTGTATGTGTTTAGCTGTAATTTTCTTCTTTCTCTTTGAATGTAGCCACACAAATTATATATGGTTATATTAGCATAAAAAAGGTTTTCTTTATATATATATATATATATATATATATATATATATATATATATATATATTTTTTTTTTTTTTTTACAATTTACTACTTTTTTTTTCTGAAAATCTTTTACACAATTACAAATGGTCAAAAACACCCTTTTTAATTTGTTTCTAAATTTTGTCCTGAGCTTAGAAATAGCAATGTTTACATGTTTTTCTATTGTTTTGTGGAAGGGATGGGGCAATAATCAAACCATTTTCTTCTTCAGTGACCTTTTGATCCCAATCCTAACCCTAAATTTAACCCTAACACTAACCCTACTGTAAATATAGCCCTTGCCCTTATCCTAACCCTAATGCTAATGTAACTGTAACCCTACCGCTTTTTCCTACCCTGACCCTTGATGTCTAATTTAGCCTTTTTTCATTGCAATGTTGCTGACTGCTTCTAGGGGCAGTTAATAGAAGTTCTATTTAACTGAAAAATGTCATCAAATGTAGACATTTTAAATAGAAATGCTTTAATGAAAGAATATAAATAAAGCATCTTATTGAGCCCTCTCTGCTTGTAGAAATCTGTCAGGGGACGGACATCTTGGGTCAGATGGTTCTTTCATCTTTTTCCAAGATGGCCACTATTTATCTTCATGTTACAATTACAGCTATGTTTACATTAGCTGAATAAATCTAAATTAATTAATTTAATTGTAAAGTGATTTGTGTAAAGATATTTTCAGTTGACACATTTATAGGACTCTCTGCCTTCATTCATCCTTAAAACCTTTTTTTTCCACTTGTACTTCTAATATAAAATGTATAAAATAATATTGTGATTCTTATATATAATTTATAAAATAATATTGTGCTTCTAATATAGAATTTATAAATAATGTTGTGTTTTTAATTTAGCATTTATAAAATAACATTGTGCTTCAAATATAGAATTTATAAATAATATAGTGTTTCTAATATATAATTTGTAAAATACAATTGTGCTTCTAATATATAATTTATAAAATAAATTTGTGCTTCTAATATAGAATTTATAAAATAATATTGTACTTCTGATATAGAATTTATAAAATACTATTTTGTTTCTAATAAGAATTTATAAAATAATATTGTACTTCTGATATAGAATTTATAAAAATACAATTGTGTTTCTAATATATAACTTATAAAATAAAATTGTACTTCTAATCAAGAATTTATAAAATACAATTGTGTTTCTAATATATAATTTATACCAGAGTGCAAATAGACGAGCCCCCGCTCTTATTGGCTGTGTGTGCGCTCACACTCTGTAATGATACACATCGAGTTTACTTGGGGGACACTATTTTTTTTACCCCTTGCTTGCTTCAAGGAAGCAAGGGTTAAAAAAAGTGTAGTTGTTCTTTAATAGTAGAGTATTTAGTTGAGGACTTCAGATCTTCTGAATAGTGGGAACATCGAGGGTTTCTTGGAAATTCAAAGAAATTTTGACCTTAGATTACAGGGATTTATAGATAAAAATGTGTATAGGGTCATCAAAGGCCATGGAATGTTTGTCAATAATACTGAGCCAAGGTGAGGAAAAACATTTAGTAGGTAAATGCTATGCTTTAAAGGGACTGTTTGGGGCCCAAAATGCATTTCCAAATGTTAATGCATATTAAAGTACATTCAAAATACGTTACAATATTAACATTTTCCATTGCTTAAAATATGAAACTCTTACCCTTAGATGAATTTGTGAAATTACTGCAGTTTGCAAGAAACCAGGACTGCCCACACTAGCTGAGTAAAAGTCAGTTTCCTCAATTTTGTTTTTGCTGCAGGAACTTATGAGAATAATGCCATTCAAATGGATAGAATATCGTTTTTCTCTAGTGATGTCATCTGACAATGTGTTGCAAGGTCACTTAGTTCCACACAATGCATTCTATTCCATCAGCAGAACAGCAGAGGAAGTGACTAATTGAAACAAAACTAATACATGCTCAGTGCCTATACACAATCAGTGCGGCAGTACCTGTAGGATAGGATGCAGGTTAGGGCTTGAGTAGATTATTAGAACCTGATTTATGCTGAATGCCTGCATCAAATCACACTGGGGGGAAAAAATCCTGTGCACTATTTAGGCAGTAGTCTTTTACTTGCACCAAAGAGTGAGTTTGGGGACTAAAATGTCCCTTTACTAAGATCTCTAAACTCAAAAACCTCGATCCAGGCTATAACAAAGTGGGAACAAGAGCTGAATATCAAGATAACATTGAAGGAATGAATAAATTCTTTGAATTGGGTGTAAAGATCGGGCACTGTTTCAATTTAAAGGGACACTAAACTTTTTTTTCACTTGTGCTTCTAATATAGAAACGCAAGTGAAAAGTTAGTTGTCCCTAGTATGAGGATGAGCTGGTGTGTACTTTTGATATTACTTTTGATAGTACATGCCAGTTTATCCTCTGACCGACAGCTGCCATGCTTCCGTAGGCAGCTGGCCCCCCTGCTGATCCTATGCAAAAACGAGGGTCTCTCGTGGTGCTAGCAGCAAGAGACCCTCGCATTCAGCTGTCAGAGCGGGGTGAGCCCCTGCTCTGATTGGCTGTGCACGTGCTGACGTTTGTCAGCACGGGACAACTGGGAACTACTATGTCCCGCATGTGAGACACAGCAGTTCGAAAACCCGCGTGTATCTATTAAGATACACATAGGGTTTACTTAATTCTACCGGGACATGTTTTGTTTAACCCATGCTTCCTCGAAGAAGCAAGGGTTAAACAACGTGTAATGGTCCTTTAAAGGTAATACACTGTAAGGTTTCAAACAGGTGTTATCTAGTACCGAAAACATTGAATAAAATGTATCCTGGATCTCAATGTACTTGTTGGAGATTCGGGGGGTAATAGGTAAAAAGGCCGATTTTCTGTACATATGGTGGAATTGTCCGGTGATAAAATAGTTTTGGGGTAAGATGGCCCAAAGAATGAAGATCCCAGTTAATGTGAAGTGGCAGCTAACTGCTGAGAAGGCCATTCTACATTTCGACATTCCAAAATTAGAAAACGGACATTCCAAAAGTGTTAATACATATAATGGTTGCAGCAAAACTATCTATAAAAAATAATTTGAAAATGGATAAGATATATGATTAATCTTTAACTAGGGCAATGTTATTTACCAATTAAAGAAGAAGAGGGGAAATCTCGTAGCTTAATTATCAGAAAAAGTAGGATATTGCCTTCTGGAAAAATTGGAATGAAAAACTGACAGTGGAGTAGAACAGGCAACTAGGGGTAAATAACCCATACGAATTGCCATTTTGATACATTTTGCAATGCACTTCATATCTTTTTTTGCTTGCCCCAACTACTAGTCCAGATATGTTTAATTGTTTGTCTTGTCTTTGTAACTTTTTAAGCAAATGTGAAACTGTACTTTATGATGCTAAATTAGGTATGTTTTTTTGTATTGTGAATTTTTTTTTAAAAAGGGGAAAAAAGTTTAGTTAAATTTATTTTTGTGCCGTTGTCATGTAATCATGTACCGAACCTTTAGATGGCGCTGTGCTATAAACACAACATATGCAGCTCTCCGCATATAAGGTCCTACACAACTGGTGACTTTTCTGCAAACACGGGTGTGTGAGGTTTGTTTGTGGTGTTTTTTTTTATTTTTTCGAGCAGCCCCTCTATATCAGCACAATTAACTTGATCTGGTTTAGTATATTCACAGTGTGGATTGCATGCAATGTCACTTTAAACAGTAACTCCATCTCTCCATGGACATAGCTCCCAGTCTTTCCCCATCATGATGCGTGATGGGCTACCTCCGCACAGAGGCACATGTCCTTTACCGCGTGGTAACAATCTGGGACAATTGGGGGGATGAGGGGTATGGCATGCAGTGTTCTTGCCAAACTGCTGGCTAGGAATGGAAAGCTTTTTTAATTTAAAAGGACTTTGTCACCTAAACTGTCACCTAAACATTGTTATTACTCTGAATGTAGAGTCTGTCTTGTCTCCTGCTTATGACATCACCTTGTAGCTTGATATGCAAATTACACATTTCCTATTGAAAATTAGTTCATTTGCCCATCAAACCACACGCTAGATCATTACCACAGAGACGTTTAAAACATATATATCTCTGATTCTATACAGTTGCTGCAATTCTGCCAACACAATATGTAGATCATTTTTCCTATTTTTCTCTACATTCCCAGTACATACAGTGTTTAGGTTCCCTTGTCTCCCCCACTCACATATAGGTGAGATGAACATTTGATCTGACAGACTGAACTATACATTGTACAGGGACAGGTCTAGTGAACCCATCAGTGCAGTTCTCGGCATTTAAAGAGGTAGGTATAGCATGTAAAATCTATAGATACCCAAAGGTCAGTATAAAGCATTTAACCAGGAAGAATACATGGAGATTTCTCTCACTTTCAAGTATCTCCTGGTTACCAAATCCAGAATCAGTATTACGGTACATAATGTTTCACCTCTAGAACAATACAATACATACTGTACATATATAGATATTTATACAGGGAATTGGGGAGGGGACACACAGGGTATCTAATTATTCATACAAATAAACAGATAAACAACAATACACATGTACAGTATATACATATAGGAGTTTTTAATAAACATGTACATTATATATATATCGGAGTCTTTAATAAACACGTACATTATATATAGGAGTTTGTAATAAACATGTATAGTATATATAGGCATTTGTAATAAACATATACAGTATATATATATATATATATATATATAGGAGTTTGTAATATACATATACAGTATGTATATATATATATATATATATATATATATATATATATGAGTTTGTAATAAACATGTACAGTATATATATAGGAGTTTGTAAGAAACATATACAGTATATATACATATATATATATAGGAGTTTGTAATAAATATGTTAAGTATATATAGGCATTTGTAATAAATATATAAAAATAAACAGAGAAACATCTATAAACATGTATAGATATATACATATAGGAGTTTTTAATAAACATGTACATTATATATATAGGAGTTTATAATAAACATGTACATTATATATATGAGTTTGTAATAAACATGTACAGTATATATAGGAGTTTGTACATTATATATATATAGGAGTTTGTAATAAACATGTACAGTATATAGAGGAGTTTGTAATAAACATATACAGTATATATATATATATATATATATATATATATATATATATATATATATATATATATAAATATATAAGTTTGTAATAAACATGTACAGTATATATAAGAGTTTGTAATAAACATATACAGTATATATATATATATATATATATATATATATATATATATATATGAGTTTGTAATAAACATGTACAGTATATATAGGAGTTTGTAATAAACATGTACAGTTTATATATAGAAGTGTTTAATAAACATGCACAGTATATATAGGAGTTTGTAATAAACATATACAGTATATATATATAGAAGTGTTTAATAAACATGCACAGTATATATATAGGAGTTTAGCTGAATGATAGATGTTATTATTACCCAATTAATGATACTCGTTTATCCACCTCGGAGGGATGTAGGGATTTGACTCTGTGAATCTCTCTGAGATTTGTTAGGTACCTCGACCTACTTCCTTTTTGTAGTGAAGGGGAAGCTATTAAGGGGGTGGATCTGAGATGGTGTGACATGCAGGGAGTAAGGGTGAGCATGCTGCTCAGGTAGAGGGGGAGCTTCCCAGAGAAGGGGTTGTACAATACGCAGGTGTACATTCAGTTTTATTCTGTTTAGCATTTATCACAATATTACTTTGGAGGGGATTTATTTTTAACCTATAAATGTCATCACAAATTAATTCAGAAGTAAGCAGACGTTTTAAAAAAAAAAAAAATAACATGTATATAATATATAAATATATATATGTGTGTGTGTATGTACAAAACATTTCCAAAGCATTTTAGCATAAGGTCTTTTATTTACACATTCACAATGTAAACATTTCTTTTAATATGTATATATATCAATATGGATCTAATAATATGTATTTAATATATACTTTACACACAGTGAGTGGCATTGTTTATATGCTTTGGAACTCTAGTTCCATCTAGTGGCACGTCATGTAACTCATTTTCCCCAACAACAACTATAGTGATCAGGAGTCAGGGGCACAAAATCTCCTTATTGGTGACATTTTCCCTAAAAACAAAAGAACCATTAGGCATTATGGGCTTAAACAATTCCCAGCTCTCCTGTAGTTTTACATTGGAAATAATTTCGCCGGGGCTTCTAAATCCAGTAACATTCCAAAAGGGAGGGGTTTAGAGAGATAGGCAGGACTGTTGCTATAGGAACAGCAAGAACTCTATTCCGCTTTATTTGCAGTTTTTAGGAGATGGCAGGAGTTGAGGAAAAAACTGATAAGCCCAATCTGTTTACGATAACGATAGTTCTTGCCCCTTCCCCAGGAGAACTGTTTCATGGAACAGGTTAGGGTAAATACTGCACCAATAGGTGGGATCTTTGGTAGTGAGGCATATCGTTATATAATGAGCCCACTTTTGGGGGGCTCATTATCCATTTATGGATGGACGAGAAGCTGTGATCAAATCCAGATACCTCTACGCTCCATTTTCCCCACCGCAGAGTTATCCTCTGAAAGTGTATTTTTATTTCGGTTTTATTCTGTTTTTCATTCATCACAATATTACTCCAATCGTTTTAACCTACAAATGTCATCACAAATTAATTCAGAAAACCTGCTGTCTGAAGTCTGCTTATTGGGCCAAGAGAAATTTAAAAAAATTAAAAAAAAATAAAAATAAATATGTTGTTTGCTTCCACCAGTCCATGCCAGCCATCTTTGTGTCGAGGCCAGTGAAGACCGGCCTAGGTCAGTAGAATGTTGATGATGTCATCGACCCATTGTTGGCTGTAGAGCGACATGCCAAACAAGGATTGTGCTGACACAACTGCTTGACCCTTGAAGACAAGATGATACAGATTAGGCCTGAGTCGTACGGACCCCCATCGTCTGCTTAAACATGGTATCACCCGTGCTGGACGAGGTCTGACTGTCTGGAAGGCTCTGTTTCCACAACCCCGGCAATCTTCATTGTTACATTGTTTCATCTCTATGTGAGTTGCAGCTTTATCATTTTTCTATACATCAAGGAAAGTGAAATTCAGCCACTGCGATGACACAATCATTTTCTAACCTTTCACGCATTGCAATCCAATGCATAAAATAAGAGAGAGATATGTTTTATGTGTCTCCTGCTTATGACATCACTAGTGCCTTGATATGCAAATGAACTCACTTTCAATAGGGAAGGTGTAATTTGCATATCAAGCCACAAGATGATGTCATAAGCAGTAGACGCATTCATAACAGATGTCTCTCTAATTTTATTCATTTGCTTCTGATTCTGCTAACACAATGCATACTTCCCAAGTGTCCTTATTTAGAAGGGACAGTCCCTATCTTAGACCAAAATCCCTCTGTCCGTTCTTCCTCTGATGTGCCTCTTTTCGAGCAGCTCAGAATATTTGTTGGGCGTAAGTGTATAACATAGCTCCAGAGCAATTCATGTGTACGCAAACTGCAGTAAACTTGTTAATATATTACTCTATTTTCATTATAAATGACTTTCTAAGCTATGTAAATAACTATAAATTGGCCATAAATTCACTTGGAACGTCTTAGAAATACCCCACCCATAGCCACACCTTCAGCCACTCCCCCAAATTAAAATTTAAAAAGTGTCCCTCTTAGTCCAAGAGTATGGAAGAGAGGATTAAAGTACGAAAATATACTGGGAGAATAAATCAATAAGAGGTAGTAAGTAAGAGAAAGAGTAAAGGAGAGAAGGCCACCTGGTAGCGAAGTCAAAAAAAAGGATGGGGCCACATCTTGTGTCCCAAAAAAGTACATTAATAGCCACTGATAATTTGCTCATTAATATGCCACTGATAATTTGCTCATTAATAGCCACTGATAATTTGCTCATTAATATGCCACTGATAATTTGCTCATTAATAGCCACTGATAATTTGCTCATTAATTTGCCACTGATAATTTGCTCGTTAATAGCCACTGATAATTTGCTCATTAATATACCACTGATAATGCCCAAGCTTTTTTTTTTTTACACTTCAACACGGGCCGAAGGGGCCCACTTGCCATCAGGCAAGCTGACACCCTGGCCACGCCGCCACTGCCTGTATCTCAGAAGTCATGCAGTGTAACACAGCTATGGAGATCTGTGTAAGAGGTAGAGAGTTGGGGACTGGTAGATCCATCCCAGATTGCATGTCTGCTCCTGTGTATTGCCTTCATATCTATGCTGAAAACATTTTAGAAGCCCTAAGCATTATCTACCAAACTTGCTGTTTAGATTGCAGATTTTAGCAGTTCAGTTGTGAGACATATTTCACCTGCCATATAGTTATCTGCTCGGTGTGATATAATACTACTACTATAATACTAATTGTGAAGCCAAGTTACAGGTTTACATTAATGCAGCTATTTAAATACATGTATTCCAAGGACCAAATAACGCCTTTAACCCTTGCTACACCAAAGGGCATTTATCTTCCCCTAAAACTATACCAGGAAAGAGGCGTTATACGTCATACAACAATTGGGAGTTACTTATAAAATAATGACACATGTTTACAATGGTAATTAAGTAGCCTATAAATTGTCACTAATGTACATTTTGCACCTGATCCGTCAAATGTAATTAATGCACAAAATCCGGATAAATCAAACGAAACCTTAAAAATGAAATTTAAAGAAATAAAAAATCTGAAAATTCTTAAACAGAAGCAAAAAATGCATCTGATCCGGAAAATAAATACAGAAAACTAAATTTCATGCGTCACTTTTTTTTTTATAATTAACCCCTATCGGGTAAATACTGTTTAAATCAAATTATCTATTGAAAACGGAATAAAGTTTTGACAGCAAAGGGTGGGGGATTAGAGGGAAGTCATGTTTAACACTGTGACTGCTGGGGAGGCAGGTGCAATAAAAATGATCCAAACAGTTTAAAGCTGCCCTCCTAGAAATCAGGAAGAGGCAACAGAGGCTCTTGGGAGCTCGGGGTGAGGAATGCAGAGAGACACAGGAAAAGCTAAGAATAGCTGGAACTGGTAAAAAAAAAGTGTAAATGGCAAAAAAAAAAGTGTTTGAGAAACAGCCGAGAGTGAAGGAAGCAAGGGAGACGGGTGGAGGGGGAATTATAGGAAATCACACAGACTGATTGTACTGCAGAATTATAACTGTGATGCTTGAGGTTTTTTATTATTATTCCCATAGTACTTTTATTTATATATGTTCATTCATGGGCGCACATTTTGTAAAGTCACAGCAGTAACCAATGGAATGTCTCACTTTTAGAACCTTACCCCAGACCTGAGATTTGGAACTAAACTCTCTCTCTCTTTTGCTTTTTAATACTTTCTATTAATTTTGGCTCAATAACAGTTAGAATTAAAAAATGCATTTTTTTTATATTCCGCAGAAGTAAACTAAGTGACATTTTTATAAATGAATTAAAATGAAACATTCTATAGGTATTTTTTTTTTTTTTAAATCCCAACGATAATTTGCATTATTAAGTGTGATCTGCGGTTGTAGACAATAAGGCGATTATTTTATAAAAGGTTTGGTGAAAGTCCAAAAAGTTATACTGTCCGTCACCATGGAAACCAATGGAATATTCCTGCAAATAAACTCACTTTTAGGACATAACCTCACAACAGACTTTTAGAAGTTATTTTGTAAACTGGCACATTCCATCCATTATTTTTATGATCTCATGAATATAAACATCAATTTTGGATATTTAACAGTTACTTTCTGGTAAGTTTGTACTGTATTTTAATTCATGTTTGATATCTTGGACTGTTTTATTTTCTGGATCCCTGTAATAATTTAACTAAAATTCAAACTGATCCAACCTTTTGTTTTTGTCCTAATATGAGTTTTCTAAAAACTATCATTGGGATACTTTATAAAAGTATGTTCTAAAAGGAATGTGTTATGGTGACTTTTCCAAATAATGTACTTTGTAACCAGCCCCCAATGTCATTTTGCAAGTATTGGGGTCCGTATTTAAAGTGGAATGAACAAACCAGTGCACGTTAACCATTTAATAGTAGAGGGATAAATGCTTATTTTTCTTTCAGCCCAAATTAATCGGAGGCATCTCATATTTTCTTTGTACTCCATGCTGCTTTGGACAGGAGGCCCCAGCAAACTGTTTTGGGGTCAGACAGACATCTGCACCTATTAAAACATGTCTTAATCCTCACATGACATGAGGTCAGGGTTCAGAGCTGGAGATGTCTGGCACACCAGCTGTTGTGGAGTCCAACTCCCAGTATCCTCAATGTGGCTTAGGGCCTGTACTTTTAATCTTTGCTATTGATTTCTGTTTCATATCTTCCTCTTATGAAATATGCAGAGATCAGAGCTGGGTTGATTATATAAAAAAAAAAAAAGACTATAGCCCTGGAGTGTGTGTATATATATATATATATATATATATATATATATATATATCCGTAAATAAAACAGCAATATGGCACCCTCGTGTTTTCTCACAGTTTAATTGTATTTAAATATAGGGCTGTCTATTTAAAAATAATTGATTGGTTCTCACACCTATATAATCAGGATTTTTGTAAATGGATTAATTTTATTCTTTGTTTTTCTTTACTTTTCAGCACAGTTATTTAAATTAAGTTCTATATACCTTATTATTATTATTATTATTTCTGACCTTTTACCACTGCACTAATACATCCAAAGAGTGTGGCTCTGAATACACAATGTGGCCCCCACCCCCTTATTTTTTTCGAAAGTTGCCCCATTTTCTGAAAACAGTAACGATAGACGACTGCCCTGGATGGTGCATATATAAAACTTGGCCGATATAAAATAAAAAAATTCACACACTCGATATATTTGTTTGACAAACGGTGGGGGTTTATTTGCAAGTTGCACTGAACAGATTTAAGCTTCTTTTTTTTTATTTATTTATTAGTGTTAAAGTCTGTTAAATTAGATGCACACCCATGTTTAACACCCCCCCCCCCCCCCCCCCCCAGTTCATTAACATAACAGAAGAATTGGTGTGTTTCAGAATGGCATTGCACTAAAACCAACACTGATCCTAAAGAGAAGGGCCAGCTGCAACCCTTATACAATAGCCATTCTTATATATATATATATATATATATATATATATATATATATATATAACCTTCAGAGCGGAAATATTCCACCCACTTGTAATAGACTACAATTCCCATCATGCCGCGACACCATGATTTTAATTTATCATTAAATTGATAATAGTAATAAATGTAGTAATCATCAAACGCCACTCATTTTCCCCCAGAACCATTTCTGCTGAAATCCTGTAAACAGTTTACCAAGTGGCTCAAACTCAGATAGTAAATATTCGTCCCACTTTCCCTAAAAACCTTAGTGTTTTTATTAAGCAGGCCACTTGACTTTTGCTAACAAATGTAGCTTTCCGCAAGCCTACAGTAATAACCGTCGCATTTTATTGAAAAAAAAAATTATTTGACAGTATTTGTTAATATATCCCAGATCTTGGCATCTTAATACATGTAAGGCTCGTCCTCTGTTTCCTATCATGCTTTATTCATAATTCACTTTTTTTTGCAAAAGTTGAAAACCAAAGTTTAGTGTCACTTTAACTGTATCCTAGTTATGGAAAGTCAACTGAACAGTCTGTGACCGAGATCTGTCATGTCTTTCAGTACAATACCATGTCCCCCGTTTGTCCAAGCATTACAATAAAAGTACCTTAGTTAAAGTAAAAAAAAATACATTTTTTTTTCTACGTGTCACAGGGACTGAGGTTTATTACTAAAAGTTGTTAATTACTACAAATGCGGGAATCCAGACTTTGCTATAAGGCTAATTTAAAAGTTCATTTTTATTCTTGTCTATTCTTTGTCTATATTTTTTCTATTATTAATATATAATATGCATGAGATATCATGGCCAGTTTAAGAATTTGCATGGATGTTCACTAATGTTTTAGCTCAATATCTCCTTAAATAAAATGTGATTATGATCCTTATAAATCCTTCCAGTCTTTAGACATTGCCCATGGGGAGTTTAAGATCTCTAGTGCAGGACATTCTACAAGTGGGACTGTCAGCAGGAACATTGCATTGGTATCCATGGCGATTGCTCCACTTGTAGAACTCTGCTACGGAACTGCTGCAGCAAACAGCACTTACGAAGGGGAATTTATAAAGCTTCCACTAATGGAGCTGTATGTATTTGCCGTTGATTTATGTTTTAGCATTAGACTGGAATGTATAAATCGCTCTATGTATGATTTACCACTCCAGAGATATTACCTACCTCTGGACGACCGTTTTTGTGCCAAATGTCTCCTGGATGTTGAACCAAAAGTAATATCCCCATGAGAATATCTGTCGGGATTTTTAAAAAACGTTTTATTAAAACTCCTGATACTTTGCAGTGCGGGAGTTTTTATACATAACCCCCAATGTTTCTGTTGTGTTGTTGCACATTCGTATGAAGCACTATGTATTTTACATTTTAAATTCTCCCCCACTTCCAAGACCAAGGTATCCGTAATTCCCCCTAACCCAGCTGTAAAGACCGCCCCATCCACCCGTCCTCTCCCTACAAGCTGATACTCTAATTACTTTGGCTTCACAATCTTATTTTTGGCCTGAGGCCAACTTTAAAAAGGTCTTAGAACCTGAGCACCATACTGTGAGGTGTTTACAATAAGATATTACAAAGCCGACACTTCTGGTTAGAAACTGTTTGAAACCCGTTCAGGGGCAGCTATTTACTAATTGAAATTGCAAAAATCGTCTGATCTAAGAAAACTCTCCAGTCTGTGTTTAAATTTCTGTTTCTCTTTTTTTTAATTTGTTTTATAACTTTTGTTGGAACCGGAATGGGTTAGTTATGTTGTTCCAAATATTCCCAGCAGGTGTAATTAGAAATGAACCATTGACAAATATCCTAAAAACTACTGAACCTTTGCTGAGAAAATGGAAAGTTTATTCATATACACTGTTGAATAGTGTATTTTTACTTGTTTATATTTTTTTTATCAGACATGGACACTTTTTTTTAGCAGTTCAGTATGATTTACTGCCCCCTAGATCTGAAAACGGTCTGCTTTCGACAGGTGAATTATTAACACCCATGAGAGTTTGCAATTCTTATCTGTTCAGCCACCCACCGTAACAATTTTATTATCTTACTGTACAATTTTGCAAAACAAATGGAAGGTTTTGATAACGGTTACATTTGATTGTAATTTTGATTTCATTGGTGTTACTAAGCAGTGATAAACTTTCTGGGATCCAGATTTGTATCTCTCTCTGCTCACCAAAATATTTATCATTAGAGGCAAAAATACCACTTTCTGTCACTTGCACTTTTATTTCTGTTCAAAGACCTACTGCAACCCTTTTAAAAAAAAAAAAAAAAATACTTAAGCACCGTGTGAATAATTAAAACAGTTTTTCAGCAATACCCAAGCCAAGTTTCAAAAAAATAATATATTTTTAAGAAGTTTCTCATCATTATATCTCTTTATATCTTGGAAGTTTGATAAAAAAAAAACATGATCCAGTTTTCATAAATCAGCTTGCAGAACTTTTAAAACAGATGTTAATGAGTCGTAGTAACTGGTTAATCCACTCATTCACTCAATGTATCATCAAAGAGATCTTGGTGATAAGACCACTGTTTACAGAAAGTAGTCACAAAGATATTAATGGCTTTCCTTGGCAGAGTGGAAAATGTAAGGAGGTCTAAATGCAAATAATGTGCTATGAAAACCCAAATAAAGCTGCATTTTTGAATGAGAATTGCATTCTACACTAAAGGCTATTTCACTGTAATTTAAATTAGCGTAAAGGCTAATTAACAATGCTGAATGATACACGACAATTACAGCTAAACTACAATATCTTGGTCACATGAACTAAATATATTTGTAGAATTAATTTAAACTAATTTAGATAATAGTGTTCAGGTGGGAATTAAATTATCCTTAAATAGCCAATAATGCTTCAAATTAAGAATAAAACACATCTTCACACTGAAACCAATCAGGTAAATTTACTTTTAGCGGTGTTATTTATACATTACACCATTAATGTGGTTTTAAACTGATTTATTCCAAACTGGATCCTTTATCAACTAATTAACATTTTTTTTTAATTACCCAATTTAAAGGGACACTTAAACCTTGTCTTTTTTATGAATGTAGGGAATAAAAAAAAAAAATCTATACATTGTGCTAGCGTAATCTATGTATTTGCTTTTGATTAAGAGAAAAATGTGTTTTACATGTGCCTGTAGTGTCTCATGTTTATGACATCACCTTGTGGCTTGATATGCAAACTACACATTTCTCATTGAAAGCGGCTCATTTGCATATCAAGCTACAGGTGATGTCATAAGCAGGAGACAGGAACATGTAAAATGTGTTTCTCAGTGTACACATGTTTGCAGCTCTGCTAACACAATGTTTAGATTTTTATTCTCTGCATTCACAGTATAAGAAAGGTATAGGTGATTAGCATAACCCTATCGTGTATTAGCATGATAAATGTCTTAATTAATGTTAAATCGAGTTTTAATTGTATTTTTCTTTACAAAATTCCTGTGTTTAGATCCTCGTTATCTTTTTTCCACTCGTCTAAAAGCAAAAGCATTTCATTATTTCATTCTGTGGGATTTGACAGACAGGTGGGTCGTGGGGAAAAGTGCTAAAAAGATTTAAATACAAAAAAAAACAATTCTAATAATAATAAAACATTTGTACAAAGTCTGTTTTATTCCACTGTAAAAAAATGATTTGACCTTAATTTAGACTATAATAACATGTAACAACAGAATAAAAATAATCCTGGTAGTTATAAATTTTATTTCATACTCTGCCTACGTTTCATAAACTATAATTTCTCTTCAGTATCGGTCCATTAAACAAAGTCAATTCAGAGTCTGACACAGGGCTCCTGTGATGTCAGGTTATTACTGAATTATTCCCACATACCCAATGTCCCTGGCTAAATTAAATCTGTAATTCTACATATCGCCCCACTCTTCAACCTTAAATAATAACCTTTTTTTCCTTGCCCCTGGAATGCATTATTTTTTTCTTTTAAACAATATACAGTTCTCCTGTAATTTTCTACACTGAAAATAGTTGTATATAAGTAGTGTCAAAAACAGACACATTTATAACAAGTTTCTCCTAATTTTGCCATTTGCTTGCAGTTTTGCTAATACAATGTACAGATAGGGTTGCCACCTTTTCTTCAAAAAAATACTGGCCTTGGTACTGTCTCCATAGACTTAACATTGGCCTGATGCCATTTTTTTACCGGCCTGTCGGTAAAATACCGGCCAGGTGGCAACCCTATGTACAGATCATGTTCAATCCGTTTTTATTCTCTACATTCACAGTAAAAACAATGTCTGGTTGATACAGTCCCTTTTTAAGTTGCAAATTCTTTTCTCAGTTCCCTGCAATGAATAAAGCCCCATGTATTCCACCACAGACAGCGATCCCCATCATCCGCCTCCTCCAGGCCCAGGAACACACCAACTCCTCCAGTCCCGTCTATAACAATGCGGATTTTTAACTCAATCAGGACAGACAATATGAAACGATGCAGATACAGCAAGGCCCCACTAGTGTGTGACCGTGGTACCTGGTCCCACTCATATTAAACTCACTAACTGCTTCCATTTCCTCTCTTTACATCTCCTATATAACCTGTATTTACATGCAAATTGACGCCAGAGGTTTTTTGCTGTTGCAATTTAACACCTACAACTTGAATTTATGCCTAAAGCCATAGGAAGGACAGTGCACTCCTACATCCTGATACTTGAGTTATCTCCTCTAAATAGCTGGATTTTCTAGTGGGTAACGGGGGAGGTGTGATGGGTTAAAAGCAGGGACAGATAAAAGGAAAATACTAAAATACAGCGTCAGTGAATAATCTGAATGCACTGGCTGGGATGCAATATTTTACAGTTGGGAATCAAATCCCATGTTACAATCTACAAAGTAATGTTCAAGAATAATTAAAATAGTCTTCAAATCTTGGATTCTTCAAAAAAAAAAAAAAAAACAACTTTCTCACCTAAACTTTGTTGGTTGTGTGACTGTCTCCCATCTATGACATCACTTTGCAAATTCCACATTTCTCTTAATTTGTCCATTCATTTGCAGTTCTCTCCATTCTCAGTACAAACCGTGTTTAGGTGACACTGTCTGTTTAATAAAAATGTCTTGGACACCGAAGGCATTGTCGTAACATGTTTCAGCAGGAAATCACCCGACATGTCTTCCTATAGATAGTTTAACATTTTAACAACTTCTAATTAATATGTACTGTCTTTTGGTGACATATTCATTTGCATTTAAAAAAAAAATCAGGACTTTTTTTGTTCTGTTTTGTAGTATCTACAGAACTATATCAGGCGAAAAACATGGCCAATGGAGAGATAAGTCATCTGCTATTAAAGCACTCAAACACTTAAAACTTAATTTTATTTATTTATTTTTTTAAATACTATCAACACTGAACTCTGCCCCTTTTATATCTGTTTCTGGTTGACTTTTATATAGGATATACCTACAAAAAAAAACAAATAATTCAACAAAAGGGACACGTGTTGAGGGACCACTAATGTGTTAAAATATTAAGGGGTCTCTGTGACCTAAACATGGTTATGTTGTGTTAGCTGGATTGCAAGGAAATGGATAGATTAACAGAAAAAAAATGTGTTTTAAACGCGGATGGGGTGTTTCTTGTTTATGTACATACAAATGATAACGAACAAATGCACAGTTTTTTGGGACTGTAAACTTTTGTAAAAAAATAAAATAAAAATCAGTCTGGAAGAGTATTTTAAAGGGCCGGATCCACCTAACTTAGATACTGTCATTTTTTTTTTTTTCTGTAAAAATAATTTCAGCGGGGCTTCTAAATTCAGTGGGATTTTAATAAGTAGGGGCTTGGAGAGAGGCGGGGACTGTTGCTAAAGTAACAGCTTTAAATCCATTATACCTTATTCAGGGAAGCTGACGAGATCTGTTCATTTTTCCTTACATGTTGCAGTAATTCTCTAAACAGAAGTATGTACTGGACAAAGTCCTCGTTATTGTGCATGTGTCTTATAAGTAAGACAAGTAAAAACCCCAACGCAAGTTAGGACTTTGCTTATCAGTTTAATGTGCTTTATCTCCTAGACAATGCAGCCATGGGCTTTCTCTGTATAACCGTACGTGGTACTGATGTGTGTGTGTGTGTGTATGTATGTATGTTAGAAACATAGAAACATAGAATGTGTCAGCAGATAAGAACCATTCGGTCCATCTAGTCTGCCCAATTTTTTTTTTTTGAGTACTTTTATTAGTCCCCCGTTCCCGGTCTTATAGCTAGGATAGCCTTGTGTCCATCCCACGCATGCTTAAACTCCTTGACTGTATTAACCTCTACCACTTCTGCTGGAAGACTATTCCATACATCCACTACCCTCTCCGTAAAGTAATACTTCCTGATATTACTTTTAAATCGTTGCCCCTCTAATTTAAGACTATGTCCTCTAGTTGTGGTAGTTTTTCTTCTTTTTGGATGGCTTGCTGGGGATATGTATGTATGTGTATATATATATATATATATATATATATATATACTGTGTGTACGTATGTTAACTGTTATATTAACAGTATATTAACTGCATGGAAAGTTGATTATATTTTTCCTGATATAAAGTGGATTATTTTATGAGTAATAAATGTATTTTTGGCAATGTTCAGTTTCACATACGTGTATTTGTTTTAATCATGTTACATCCACCGCTGCTCACTCTGATATTTCTGTTTTTACTCTGTATTCCCCTAGGCAGTGATAGCTAACCTTGGCGCAGCAGACATGTGGGAACTACATATCCCATGATGCTCAGTGAGGCTTATGGGTGACTGAGAATCATGGGATCTGTAGTTGGCCCACCTTGGCAGTGCCAAGGTTGGCTATCGGTGGCATGGAGGCGGGTGTTTTGTAATGTGTGGGGTTTTATGACATGCTGTTAATAATAATTAATTAATAGGATGGGGGGAGGGGTATTAAATGGCTTCATGTCCCTGATTAACCCGCACGCCTTGTTTGGCTCCTCCCCTCACAGCTGTGTCTGACACTATACCACGCCCCCTGCTCGCTAAACCCCGCCCAGTCCGAGCCGGCCGCTGGCTGACGTCACGCACTATGGTATCCCGCGAGAGCCAAGCTTAGCGCGAGTGGCGGCAGCGCTTTCTGCAAAGCTCTGTCCGAGCGGCGTTCGGCGAGCTGTGATTGGCGGGCGGAGTTACTGGGCGGTGTAAGCTTGGCCGTGATTGGTGGGTGGGGGCGGTGAGGAGTGTAAGCTGCTGTGTGATTGGCGGAGCGCTGCGCGGCGTGTGTGTGTGAGAGACTGCGGGCTTTGTATACAGTGGCTGAAGCTCTAACAATGGACGGCGGGGCAGTCAGCAGGAAGCTCGCGTACAAGACATGAGCGGCCATCAGTAGCTGGCTACTGACTGAGGTGGGTCTGCAGGGCATCCTTCATACGTACACCCCCGAGCCATGGGACACTCCCATCATGCTCAGCCAGGCATTGGACTCCGGGGGGTGGGGAGGGGGAGTGCAACTCCTAGGATCCCCAGCAAGCCATCCAGCACTTGTGCACTGCACTCCCCCAACATACTCAGACAGTCAGCATTGGACTTGGCTGAGCATGGTGGGAGTTGAAGTTCACAGCAGCTGGGTACTTAACCGCTATGCAAGGCGTTTCCAGGACCGGCCTGTGTCCATGACCTCTGGTACTCCAACTCCCACGATTCTCAGCCAAGTGAAATGCCTGGCTGAGGATGGTGACTGTTATATAGCGTGTACTTCCCTCCCCACTCCCAAGTATACAAGTGTGGGTGCTGTGGACTGCAACTCCCATCACGCCCGGGACCTGTGAACCCTCTCCCTGCACAGATATGTTATTGTTTCTTTATTTCTTTGATAACTGGAACATTCACTGGGATATTTAGTCCAATGGCCCTTTCCCCACTGTGGGGACTAATTGCAGCAAAATCAAGTTACTTCTAGTTGAGTTTCAGGGGTTAATCCCTGGGGTGCAGGTAACTGAGAAGAAATAAGGATGGGGGGGGGGGGGGTTATTTAAGGAAATCTCTCTCGTGTGAACTGAGCAAGTGATTGAATTTATCTGGCGTAACGCTGCTCTGTGGCATGGGAAGGGATGTGTCTGTAGTAACGTTGCTCTGCGGCACGGGGGGGGATGTCTGTAGTAACGCTGCTCTGCGGCACGGGGGGGGGATGTCTGTAGTAACGCTGCTCTGCGGCACGGGGGGGGGATGTCTGTAGTAACGCTGCTCTGTGGCATGGGAAGGGATGTGTCTGTAGTAACGTTGCTCTGCGGCACGGGAGGGGATGTCTGTAGTAACGCTGCTCTGCGGCACGGGGGGGATGTCTGTAGTAACGCTGCTCTGTGGCATGGGAAGGGATGTGTCTGTAGTAACGTTGCTCTGCGGCACGGGAGGGGATGTCTGTAGTAACGCTGCTCTGCGGCACGGGGGGGGATGTCTGTAGTAACGCTGCTCTGCGGCACGGGGGGGGATGTCTGTAGTAACGCTGCTCTGTGGCATGGGAAGGGATGTGTCTGTAGTAACGTTGCTCTGCGGCACGGGAGGGGATGTCTGTAGTAACGCTGCTCTGCGGCACGGGGGGGGATGTCTGTAGTAACGCTGCTCTGTGGCATGGGAAGGGATGTGTCTGTAGTAACGTTGCTCTGCGGCACGGGAGGGGATGTCTGTAGTAACGTTGCTCTGCGGCACGGGAGGGGATGTCTGTAGTAACGCTGCTCTGCGGCACGGGAGGGGATGTCTGTAGTAACGCTGCTCTGTGGCATGGGAAGGGATGTGTCTGTAGTAACATTGCTTTGCGGCACGGGAGGGGATGTCTGTAGTAACGCTGCTCTGCGGCACGGGGGGGGGATGTCTGTAGTAACGCTGCTCTGCGGCACGGGGAAGGGTGTCTGTAGTAACGCTGCTCTGCGGCACGGGAGGGGATGTCTGTAGTAACGCTGCTCTGCGGCACGGGGGGGATGTCTGTAGTAACGCTGCTCTGCGGCACGGGAGGGGATGTCTAGTAACGTTGCTCTGCGGCACGGGGGGGATGTCTGTAGTAACGCTGCTCTGCGGCACGAGAGGGGATGTCTGTAGTAACGCTGCTCTGCAGCACTGGAGGGAATGCGTCTGTAGTAACGTTGCTCTGTGGCATGGGAGGGGATGCGCCTGTAGTAACGCTGCTTTGCGGCTCGGGAGGAAATGCGTCTGTAGTAACGTTGCTCGCGTCTGTAGTAACGTTGCTCTGCGGCACGGGAGGGAATGTGTCTGTAGTAATGTTGCTCTGTGGTACGGGAGGGAATGTGTCTGTAGTAATGTTGCTCTGTGGTACGGGAGGGAATGTGTCTGTAGTAATGTTGCTCTGTGGTACGGGAGGGAATGTGTCTGTAGTAATGTTGCTCTGTGGCACGGGAGGGAATGTGTCTGTAGTAACGTTGCTCTGTGGCATGGGAGGGGAATGTGTAGTAACGTTGCTCTGTGCCACGGGAGGGGAATGTGTAGTAACGTTGCTCTGTGGCACGGGAGGGGAATGTGTCTGTAGTAACGTTGCTCTGTGGCACGGGAGGAGATGTGTCTGTAGTAACGTTGATCTGTGGCACGGGAAGGGAATGTGTCTGTAGTAACGTTGCTCTGTGGCATGGGAGGGGAATGTGTCTGTAGTAACGTTGCTCTGTGGCATGGGAGGGGAATGTGTCTGTAGTAACTTTATTCTGTGTTACAGGAGATATTTTGGCTGCCTGTTCGGTTCTTCCATCCTATGCAATGGAGCTTGAAGCTCTGTGGTGGAAGGGACAGCTTGCTGCTGACATCCATCAAGCTCTGCGGTATAAAGTAAGTTAATTTCCCTTTAATTACCCACAGACCTTGTGCATTGTGCTGGTGATTTATTCCCCTAACGGTAACGCTACAAATACAGCGTCCATATGACATGCGTGTTTACATTCATTTAAAGTGTTAATGTTCTTTTCCTACCCCACCCCCTCTTCACGTGTCAGAGGTGCACCCCAAGGGTTAATGTGCTCCTGCTTTGTAATTTTGGGCTCCGTTCATTTGATGGCTTTTAAGTTATATCTAGAAACAGATCTGGAGGCCACACAATTTTTTAGGTCTTATTGCTAAATATTTATGATTTTTCTTTCTATGTATGTATAAGTTAATGCAAACCAGGACTCCAAAAAAACAACCTGTCTGTCTGCTTCTTACAAACTGTTAACATGTTTTCAGTCCAGACACTATAATATACCTGTTGTACAAAGGACTTTTTTTATTTCAATTGTCTTAGTTTTGTGGGGTTTTTTGTTTGTTTTTGGAGATTGTAATTATTTTTATTTATTTATTTTTATTTCACGCCTTAATTAAAATCCAAGTGTGGGAGGTAAAGGATTCCTCACCCCCCACCCCCCTTTCTCGTTGCCTAAGGGTAGGGCCTTTAGTGTTTTATTGTCCTGGGGGTCTCCTGGCTGGGACTGTGCTAAGGACCAGCTGGTAGCTTTCCAGTGTTTCTTTTCACAGGCTAGTGTTAGGTATCGCAGGGAGTCTACAAATCCCCCAGGTCATATCTGTTTGAAAATACTTCTGGAGCAGACACGGGGCTGCTTATGTAGCAAAGGAGATTTTCACGGTCTAAATCCTTTTGTTAGTCCACAGCCTGGGACATCCCTTGGAGGGAATGGCCGGCATTTCAAGTGCTTCTTTTGTCCGTCATCTGGTTTTGTCGTTTTTTTGTTCTTTTTAGACTTCATTCTGCATATTAACAGTTTGGGATCTTTCTTTAGATTATTGTTTTCATTTCTAGCCGTTGCAGATATTAATTGGGGTGGCAGAGGAGTTGGGGGAAATCCAGCCCCTCTTTTTTTTTTTTTTTTTAATTCCTTCAGCGAGTTAATTGAGTGGATTATGTTGCTATAGTTACCAACATTAATTATTTTTGATGAATGCCTGTTTGTCACAAGTCAGGGTATGTCTGTGATCTGCACAATGCAATTTGTTTTACAGGCTGATCCTAAACGGCTAAATTGGAGTGTTACGGAGAATTTTGAAAGTGTCTGTAATTTCTGCAAATTTGGATTTAATTTTTTTTTCTGGTTTGAAAAAGTTTTTGTTCGCAAAATGATTTAAATCGCCTGGGATTCATTTCAATGCAATGTTCTTGCATGCTTCATTCATTTCATGATTGATTTATTTTTTTATTTTTTTGCTTCCTTTTCGAATCTGTCCTCCAATCTCCTGCTCTGATTTTAAAGGGACAGTATCACCTAAACATTTGTTTTACTGTGCATATAGAGCATAAAAAAAGATTGAAAATGATCTATACATTGTGTTAGCAAAACTGCAAGCAAGTGCCTAAATTAGGACAAAAATGTGTTTTATATCTGTCTGTGGAGTCTCCTGCTTATGACATCACCTGTGGCACGGTATGCAAATGAACTGTTTTTCAAGGGGAAATGTGTAATTTGCATATCAAGCCACAGGTGATGTCACAAACAGGAGACTCCACAGATACATTTAAAACACATTTTTCTCCTAATTTAGGCACTTACTTTCATTTTTTACAGTATAAAACCCTTTAAAAAAATCCAATGTTACAGAAATTGAGTAGGAATTCAATGATCAATGAATAAAATCAGTCAGTTTTTCTGTAAAGCAGAAACATATGGGGGGGGGGGGGGGGGGGGCGGTATTTATAAAAGTAACTGCTAGAGCAAAGTTCTTAAAGTGGAGCAGTCACCATGGAACCCATGGACTATTCCTGCTGATTACATCACTTTTAGAACTTTACCCCGGGATGAAGTTTATTAATGGCCTCTGTAGACTATTGTGTGTTTGCTCGGCCTGTCTTCCACATATGCTGCGTTTTATAAGAAGCCTCCTTTTATAGGGTTGTATTTTGGAAGAAAGGGTTACTCGGTATCGTAATATCGTAGCAAAGTGGGCCCCACAACTCCTATCAACCTCAGCAAGGATTTATTTGGTTATTAAAAAAAAAAACATTTAAGATGTAAAACGCCAATCATTAGTTAATTGATTACAACGGCCATTTTCCCCCTACTGGGGTGGATGTGGTGAGCTGCAGTCTGAAAAGATCAACGTGAGTTAGTCGTCTTGTCTGTGTAACTGTTAGTATAGTTGCAGGCAGCATTGTAGACACTGTTAGGTTTTTGTACCAAGCCGGTATTTCGTTTACAGATCTGCTCTTTCAGTTTGTTTAGACCCGGACCTTAAACTGACCTTTTCTCCACTTCTGCCAAAATCCCATCAGACTGTCACCTTGTCTGAAATCCATACATTCCTGTAATCTTTATCATGTTCATTGTCTAATGTACCAAGATGTACTAAGCAGTCAGTTTAAAGCCCATGATAAAGTCTCCCGAGAATATATCCTTCAAAAAATGGATGAATTATTTTATCCTTTTTATTATTACTGAATGAGCAAAAAAATGGAAATCTGACACTTTTTTTTTGTAAAGAATTAAAAAGAACTCGGTTACCTAAACTTTGCTTAGTCTGTGAACATAGAGATTAAAAAAAAGTTGACTAAAATGATCTATACGTTTTGTGTAGGCAAATGTGTAAATAAAGTGAAAAATCCATTAAATGGGTGGTCTTGTGATGTCATAAGTATGGGGAAGCACAGAATGCATTTTTCACTTTATTTAGGTGACAGTCACCACCTTTTAGGAGCCAGTCTGATTCAGATATTTTTTTTAGGAGGCAGGGAAGGGTTACGGACATGAAGGTAAGTAACCTGAAAGCAGCTGTAGCTCCTGGAGTCTGTCAGAGGATCTTGCAGGCGTGGGATTGTATGCATTAGGTTCGCTCTGATGGTGTTTGATGCTTTGTGTAGTAGTGCGACTGTTTTAATCATTGTGCTGTCTCTGTTTATTTAGGAACTGAAGCTTCCTTCCTACAAAGCCCAGTCTCCTCAACTGAACCTCAGACGCTACTTTGCAGATCTGATTGCTATCGTTAGTAATCGTTTCAAGCTTTGTCCCACTGCCCGGCATCTTGCAGTTTATCTCCTAGATCTATTTATGGACCGATATGATATTTCCATCCAGCAGCTGCATATCGTGGCTTTATCCTGTTTGCTTCTAGCAAGTAAGTATCCCGTGTGTTCATCCACAATCTATTCATGTGAGCATCCAATGGGACCATGAGGGTTACGTTTTAAAGCAATCCATTCTGCGGCAACGGTCTGAAAACTGAACAATCGCCAGCAGCGTTATATTGGTGTCCATGGTGATTGCTTTTCTTTTTTAGAATGTAGCCGCTCTATTAACCTTTACATATAAACCCACATAACTCCCTGGAACGTTAAAAAAAAAAAAAATCTCTATTTTGGAATATCTGCCTGGCTATAAGTCAAATAATAAATATTCGAATGTTTTCTCGGTGCTTTTTGGATATGAGTAGAATTTTAGTCTCTTTAAAGAAACCTATTTTATTAGAAAAAGAGATTTGAAGGTACATGGATCTGTAATGAATCAAACCAGTGACTGGATTTTCTATTCCTTTTTTTTATTTTTTATTTTTTTTTATTTTTTTGAGGTTTGTTGCTTAAATATCTCAATTAACAACTTGGATGATAATTTTCTAGACAATTACACTGTATACTGGTGGCCGGTATAACGTATACTATATTATTCAAGGAAGTAAGGGTTAAAAACAAGTTAAATTGTCCTTCTAATAACTGCAGGTAAAGTGTAATAGGTTTATTGGTGTTGCCATAGTTACTGTCCCGCCTCTCCACCCCCTTCCTAATTGGATATCACTGAATTTAGAAGCCCCGCTGTAATTTATTTTCAATATAAAAATGAAGGATATCTGTAAAATGTTTTCAAGTAAAGTGCATTTTTGCATATTTAAGAACATACAGAAAAGCTATGTGGAGCAGCCCCCTTTGAAACTCCGAGGTCAGATTGTTGGCTTTCCTCTGTTAATAGGTGTGTTCAGATAATCGTCCCTCCCTCCCTCCCAAGCCTAATTACATTTCTCAGATATTTATCTTTGGCTGCGGGGGTTTTTTATGGCTTAGGTCCTGTTACCAGCACATTTTTTGCCAGATTGACATTCGATATGTGTGGCATTTAAGACGTTAAAAGATTTTTTTGACTGATTGCCTAGGGTCAGATTTTTTGGATTGATCGCTTAAGGGAGACATGCAACTCCAAATCTCATAATGCTCATCCAGCCTGTTAAATTGTTGAAATTCCCTTGTTAATTCCCTGCAGTCCTCCCGGTCATGAATAAAGCAAACATGCGCTCTGAAAGAATCATTATACGCTATGAAAGAGAGCGCTCTAAACTTTCATTATTTGTAAAAATGGCCAATTTTGTCATCCACTTTCATGACTTCCAGCAGGGACTGACGAATATCTGTAGACCAGCTCCGCTAGCTCCTCTTGGAAGCCATAGAGTTCTGTAGAAGGCAGTAGGGGTTTTAGGAGCCCAGCCTTCTGGAATTCGCCAAGCGCCGACTTCATCATGACTTATTCTCTAATAGGGACACTGGATCTGTCTCACTTTCCTTCAGCCTTTGAAGTGTTTAACAATGAGCCACAGAGAGAATAATTCTAATAATCCATTTAAAACGTAATAAGTTTTGTTTTTCTTGCTTTTTTTGAGTGCTATGAGCTTGTGTTGATTTGGATATCCCTTACAAAAACATGAGCAAAACCCTACTAGGACATTTCACCCACAGTAACATTGACATGCTATATAGACACGCTTTATTAATAAAGAAATAGTCACAATCTGGTGACCAATACCTCCCCATTGGTCTGTCAGGCTGATTGTGCTTTGTGACCAAGCTTGTCTGTCAAGCTGACCGACCGATGAGAGAGCACCTCCACAGCTGGCCCTTGAAACCACACCCACAGCGGGCCCTTGAAACCACACCCACAGCGGGCCCTTGAAACCACACCCACAGCGGGCCCTTGAAACCACACCCACAGCGGGCCCTTGAAACCACACCCACAGCGGGCCCTTGAAACCACACCCACAGTGGGCCCTTGATTCGGCTACTTTGTTTTTAAATTTGCATTATCTGTCTCCCTGCGATTTCTCTCTTTATTGAATAGACCTTTTATGGCTACTAAACAGGGCTAGCTTACTTCTAGTAGAAAAAGTATTGGCACTGGACACGTTTCACAGAGCCCAGTTACTATCTGCCCGATGATGATGTCTTTGCTCTACCAATGAGATTACATTTCAGATCCTAATCGGGAGATTGTAACTATATATGTTTTCTGTATCTTCGCTGATCCAGCAGGTTTTTGCTTTTTTGGTTACATAGTATGATCTTCGTGGTCCATGTGAATACACCCTCTGAATGTCGGGGTGGGCTTTGCATATATGTTTTTCACCCCCTTCTTTAATAGTATATTTAGCAGAATGACCCATATCGGCTTACAAAGTCATTACACAGAGAGTAGCTGGCCAGACCCCTTCTGATCAAACAGAGCTTTCAGTGATTTATAAAGTCTTGGATTCAAAGTGTAGAATGGGGTTAATTTAGTCTTGATCCAAGGGGTGACTCTAATTATAGGGTGGTTAATGGGCCCTTTGTCACCATGTGAATTAGCTCTGTTAAAAGCCTAGCTGTGAGCAGATTTGAGCATTTCTTGGGGCACATTGGCACAATTTAAAGTATTTGTATGGCTGCCGTCTATGACGATCGTTACATTCTGCTCTCAGGTTACTGATGGTAAATTAATACATTAATGGTTTATTGTATTTGCATGAATTGTATTGTGAAACCCACTCTATGTATTAATGTACAGTAAGGGGGGGGGGGGGGGGGGTAGAGGTTTGTCCACTGAATACATTATTTTAATGAATCGGCTGTATTCCTGGTGGAAAGGTCATGTTTATAAGAAGCTCTGTGTTGTAGTAGAGGATGAAGCTATGATGCCATATCTGTGTGTCTCTATATGAGCACACGTCATGAGAGATACGCTGTCTGACCCATAGGCCTCTGAGCTTACAGTCCTTTGTATTAGACCTTGGTAGCTATTCCCATCTGCAGGGCTTGACTACTTATATCTAACTCCTACCCTTTTACATAAATCTCTGGAATCTCACTGGCTCCAAAAAACAACTAGTCTGGCTTCTGAATTGGTCTGTTTGATTTTTAAAGTCTACAAATATTTGTCGAGCCCTATCTTTCTGTATTGATCCAGATAAAGACAAACGAAACCTCACATCTCTTCCCTCATGTCCTAAAATGTTAATGGACGCATGCCTCTAGACACAGTCGCATAATCTCCTTTATGTGTTTAAATGTTTGTATCATATCCCCCCTGTTACGTCTTTCCTCCAAGCAATACATGTTAAGATGCTTTAACCTTTCCTGGTAAGTTTTATCCTTCATCCCATGGACCAGTTTAGTAGCCCTTTTCCCAGGCTCAATTAAAGGATAAAATCTTCTGATTTATTTCACAATCTATGAAAAAAACCCCACGAAAAACCCATTGAGCAGTAAGTAATACATAAAAATGGTAATATTACATAGGAACATAAAGTGCAACTTGCGTATAATATACTGAAAGATAGTCAACTCCTTCCTGCTGCCACCAGGGTAATCAGGTACTCCGAAAAAGCTGTAGTCTTGGTCTCAATGCATTTCACCTGCTTCCTCAGGAGAAATCTTTGTGTGATAACTAAATATTACCAGTTTATACACTTTGTACTGTATTACACTATATTCATTTCTTTTCTCCCGTACATGCGCCTCTTCTTTGGTGTGCTTTTGCCACGTGTTGTGTGCAGACATTGTACTGTTGAAGATTTTGTAGTATTTTATTTTTGAAGGATTGTACGCCTCTATTTATCATAGGATTATTATTTTACTCTGGGGGGTTAAGACACCCAGCGATATAGCTTAATTCTCCAGTTGTAACATACAATTACTCCACAGCTATCCTTGACAAATGTTTATAGACTTTAGAAGCCAGATATACCAAACCAGGAACCAGCCTATATTTCTTTAGGGAGCCAGGGAAATGGTCGTCCCGTAGAGTTCCAGGTAATACAATTAGAAATAGGAGCCAGGCAAATGGTCGTCCCGTAGAGTTCCAGGTAATACAATTAGAAATAGGAGCCAGGCAAATGGTCGTCCTGTAGAGTTCCAGGTAATACAATTAGAAATAGGAGCCAGGCAAATGGTCGTCCCGTAGAGTTCCATATAATACAATTAGAAATAGGAGCCAGGCAAATGGTCGTCCCGTAGAGTTCCAGGTAATACAATTAGAAATAGGAGCCAGGCAAATGGTCGTCCTGTAGAGTTCCAGGTAATACAATTAGAAATAGGAGCCAGGCAAATGGTCGTCCTGTCGATTTCCATATAATACAGTTAGAAATAGGAGTCAGGCAAATGGTTGTCCTGTAGAGTTCCAGGTAATACAAGCAAAATAAGAGCACTGGCTCCTGGGATTTGCCATGCCCTGTTCTACATTAAATAATGGTTTGTGTGAATGTGTCCATAATGGCCAGCTCTCTGGCGGAGCTCTGTTCAAAGCCTCGGAGAGGAGTTTTTATAACTTTGTTTATTGTATCCGCAGGTAAATTTGAGGACAAGGAGGATCGGGTGCCAAAGCTGGACCAGCTGAACACCCTTGGATGCATGACCAACATGAATTTGGTCCTCACCAAACAGAGTTTGCTTCACATGGAGCTCTTACTGCTAGAAACCTTTGACTGGAACCTGTGTCTCCCGACGCCAGCCCATTTTATCGAATACTACTTGTCCATTGCTGTCCATGACACCGACCTCCATGACGGCTGGCCAATGATCTGTTTGGAGAAGACCAAGATATACATGGCAAAATATGCAGATTACTTCCTGGAAGTATCTTTGCAAGGTGAGTCTTCCACAGGACTCCTTCAGCTAAACTCTCTTGGTTTCTCCTTGTGTTTTGGGCCCAGATCCTCACAACTTGTTCTTCTTCCCTTGTAGATCACATATTTCTAAACTATATCCCGTCGCTCATCGCTGCAGCGTGCGTAGCTGCGTCTCGCATTATCCTGCGCCTTGCGCCATCCTGGCCGACAAGGCTGCATCGTCTCACTGCGTATGCGTGGGACATCCTTGTGCCTTGTATTGAGCGATTACTGATGTAAGTACCTCCGTGATTTGAAAATCTTATCTTTGTTTATTTTACTTTTTTGTCTTGTTTTGTATTAAAGTGCGTGTTTATTTAGCATTTTTTAATGTTCTGCCTGTTTTTGTATTTGTAACTCTATATAGGTAGTATGGTTTAATATTTAACACTGGTCATTTCTAGAGCCTGATTTTATGCAGTAGTTCTGAGAAACATAGAATGTGTCGGCAGATAAGAACCATTCAGCCCAGTTTCTGACAAATCTCTATATATTTTAATTAGTCCCTGGCCGTATCTTATATCTAGGATAGCCTTATACCTATCCCATGCATGCTTAAACTCCTTCACTGTATTAACCTCTACCACTTCTACTGGAAGACTATTCCATGTATCCACTACCCTCTCAGTAACGTAATACTTTCATTAGTCCCTGGCCGTATCTTATATCTAGGATAGCCTTATACCTATCCCACGCATGCTCAAACTCCTTCACTGTATTAACCGCTACCACTTCTACTGGAAGACTATTCCATACATCCACTACCCTCTCAGTAATGTAATACTTTCATTAGTCCCTGGCCGTATCTTATATCTAGGATAGCCTTATACCTATCCCATGCATGCTTAAACTCCTTCACTGTGTTTACCTCTATAACTTCAGCTGGAAGGCTATTCCGTACATCTACTAGCCTCTCAGTAAAGTAATACTTCCTGATATTACTTTTAAATCGTTGCCCCTCTAATTTAAGACTATGTTCTCTAGTTGTGGTAGTTTTTCTTCTTTTAAATATACTCTCTTCCTTTACTGTGTTGATTCCCTTTATGTATATAAATGTTTCTATTATATCCCCCCTGTTACGTCTTTCCTCCAAGCTATACATGTTAAGATGCTTTAACCTTTCCTGGTAAGTTTTATCCTTCAACCCATGAACCAGTTTATTAGCCCTTCTCTAAACTCTCTCCAAAATATCAATATCCTTCTGGAGATACGGTCTCTAGTGCTTTGTACAATACTCCAAGTGATGTCTCACCAGCGCTCTGTACAATACTCCAAGTGAGGTCTCACCAATGCTCTGTACAATACTCCAAGTGAGGTCTCACCAGCGCTCTGTACAATACTCCAAGTGAGGTCTCACCAGCGCTCTGTACAATACTCCAAGTGAGGTCTCACCAGCGCTCTGTACAATACTCCAAGTGAGGTCTCACCAGCGCTCTGTACAATACTCCAAGTGAGGTCTCACCAGCACTCTGTACAATACTCCAAGTGAGGTCTCACCAGCGCTCTGTACAATACTCCAAGTGAGGTCTCACCAGCGCTCTGTAAAATGCTAGAAGTGAGGTCTCACCAGTGCTCTGTACAGTGCTCCAAGTGAGGTCTCACCAGCGCTCTGTACAGTGCTCCAAGTGAGGTCTCACCAGCGCTCTGTACAGTGCTCCAAGTGAGGTCTCGCCAGCCCTCTGTACAGTGCTCCAAGTGAGGTCTCACCAGTGCTCTGTACAATACTCCAAGTGAGGTCTCACCAGCGCTCTGTACAATACTCCAAGTGAGGTCTCACCAGCGCTCTGTACAATACTCCAAGTGAGGTCTCACCAGCGCTCTGCACAATGCTCCAAGTGAGGTCTCGCCAGCGCTCCAAGTGAGGTCTCGCTCTATACAATGGCATGAGCACTTCCCCATTTTTGGCTATAGTTAAGATAAGTTGTACAGCCTGCCCAAATTTTATATTGTGTATTTCAGCAGTGCGCTGTACGGTGTGAAAAAGAGATCTGGGTTTTTTGGGGGGTTATATCTTATCTTTTTACAATATGTTCCAACTCTCTATCCAAACTTTCCATTTAGCCAAGTTGGAATCATTCTCCAATTCAGTGGAATGGAAGAATTTTTACAATTCTACTACTCAAATTTGAAATTCCTGCTCATTTCTCTGAATTTCTCTCTTTCCGATTTTTTTAAAGCTGTTCGTTGCATTGTGTAGGGGTCATATTTCCTAGTGGCGGTGTTACATAGGAGAGTTCATTGTAAACACCCACTCCGCATTATATATTGGTAGAGTGGTTTAACCCCTTCGTTGCGCGTGGTGCTTTCGTCCCAGACGGTGCAATCGCCAAAATGACCGCTTTTTCGTTCTTGGCCACTAATCACAAGGTGATCGTTCTCCAGGAATACAATGGCAGAGTCCCGGTGGGTGCCTCCCGATGTCGCGTGTCCGAACCCAGAAGTTATCGGCTACATTTTCCCTGTCAGACTGGAGCCAGTCAAACTCGGGGACTTGCAGCGGGATCCGGGCACAGCTCATCACGGAGAGCTGCGATGAGCAGTTAAACACTGGACGTTCTATGCTGTCCTAGCGTGTTTTAGGACCAGTAAAATTAGGACGGCGTAAAACATGCTAGTGTCACAAAGGGGTTAAGGATGTAACTTTTGGTAAAATACCGTGTTCATCAGACTGGTGACTGTGAGGTGTCAGGGACAGGTTTTGTTTTCTGGAATAAGCTCATATTCAGAGATGTCCGTGTCTGGCCTCATTATTCTATATATTTACAGTAATGGGGAAGAATAGCTTGTCTCTTAGCCATAAAAAATGATTTTCCTTTTGACCAGTAATATAAAAGCAGCTCAAAACAAGCTGCATTTATTCTGTAGGGATTGTGAATATTTTGGGCAGTTAGGTCCCACGGGCCGCATGTTGGACGACCCCTGGTATAGGTGGTACCTCTATAACCATGGAAATACCATGTATTAGCTCTTTATAACCTTATTTAAGAGAGCAGGCTCTGTTAATCTAGCTGCTCAAGACAAATTCATATTCTTTTCTTTTTTTACTGTGGTGCATTTATTTTTTAAATGTAAGCTCAAATTGACGAAAAAAAGGCTGTTTCCCTTTTTAAAGGACCTTGTCGCATACACAGGGTTAGCAGCAAAATAAACTGCTTTACACACAGGGGAATTGATAACCTTGTTGGAGGACCTAACCCGAGATACATGGAAAGTTCCGCCCCCCCCATTTGAAGTGGTAGAGGTTTTTTCAAGGCAGAATAGATGGGACGGATGCTTCTTATCTGCTCATACATTTTATGTTTGTCTACCTGCTGATTTTAAAGATGGGTGGGATCTGGCCCTGATCTCTGGTAGTCTACGTGTTAAATCCTGGAATGTAACTCTGTAACGGGACAAATACCTGCAATTCTCAGAAACCCAGGCTCACGGTTTTGGTCGGGTTACCGCCGTGGTCTTGTACGTGGTCTGCACTCTACAGAGCAGCGCTCACATGAGGCTCTGTAAACGGGAGCAGAGGGAGCAGCTGAATGACCCTCGCAGGATGTGAAGGTCTCATCTTACAGTGTGTGTGTGATCTGAGCAGAATTAAACTGCAGCTGGGAATAAAATTACCCTTTCATCCTATAGCAGGGTCCAGGCTTTCAAAATCATAGCTGTTCCCTATGTTTTTATTTACACTCGCAGGGCGTGGGGGAGGATAAATCAATTTATCTAATGTTTAATTTAAAAATGATTAGCTGGGTTAATATTTGGTGACGTGGAAAGAAAAAGTCCAAAAAGTGAACGGACAAGTTTGAAGATTAGTCATTAATAGCAGATTTGGAAAAGTTTTACCACCGTGCCTGTCTTTCGACCTTATATATTGGCGGTATTATTATTATTAAACGCAAATCTACACACACCAGACAAGGCAGAAGACTTGATTTACCCACAGAAATTCTAAACTCCCAGGGCTAGTACCACTACTGCAAGGGATTCTGGGTAGCCATATGCAAATAAGGTCAACAGAGATCACTTTTTGTACCTCTATATCCACTTTATACATGGACCCCTTGGAGCAAATAACTGCTGTACAAGACCACCATTAACCATAGCCCAGGACAGGCTATTATCATCAACCACACAAATGAGTGTGTCTGCCGAGTGGTGCGCCATATGAGTATAATTTTAAAGAATTTTCTTTTGTAAACTTTTCTGTAATTTATTAACCCAGGGCTTGATAAATATTTGCAGACTTTCAAGTGCCAACCAGACTAAATCAGGAGATGGCCTAGTTATTTTTTTTAGGAGCCAGGGAAGTAGGTAGGCGTAGGGATTTTAGCAGTTGCTCAAGCCCTCTAATAACCGTAATCCGATTTTTATATAATTTTGTACGTTTTACAGAATGTTCCTGGTCCCCTTATTTGTAGGTAACTAAATAGAAATGTTTCGTTAAAGATGTTCCCGATGGAAAGCCTGACGACTTTACCTTCTTTTCTAGCGCACACGACAATGATGTGAAAGAAGCCAACAAGCATAAAGTGCAGTTGGGTCATGCGGCCACGCAGTGTCTGTTCCCTCCTCCGTCCCCAGCCCCGCCACAGGCGCACATCCAGCCGCACATGGCACAATATCTGCATGCCCAGCCGTCGCACCAGCTACAGTTCCACCAGCCAGCCACTCAACAGCAGATCCTAACGACCGCCCACCCCTCTACGTATCCCCTGCAGACGTGTACATCCGGCATCCCAGCTCCGGTGCAGACACGGGCGCACATACAGACTGCTGCCAGCATGTCTTTGGCCACTGTACCCATCGAAATGAAGCCATGTCTTGGCATGTCGTATAACCGGAGTTACCAAGTCAACGGACACTACCCCTGTATAACTCAGTGCTTTGAGAGGTGATAGGAGCTCACACTACCAGACGATGAGTCAAAAACACACTGTGAATTCTACAGTCAAGTTTTGTTTTGTTTTTCTTTCCGGAAGGATAACCTGTGGATACCACGAAGTGTCTGTTACAAAAGACGAGGGGAAAAAAAATAAATAAATCGTGAATTTCTAATGATTTATATGACTATTAAACCAAACCTCCATGCGCTGCTAATGTGCTACTTGGCGAATTTCTGGGTAACACTTGACACTACGCAAAAGTTCTTGTTTTTGTTATGAAGGAGAGTTACAGTATTAATCTTGAACAATGTCCAGCCGCTGACCTAACCCATCCCATCCCATTCAAATGTTACGCACCCCATGTTGATGGTCTGTAAAGAGCTCTTAAAGTTATTTGTAAAATGTTGTTTGACATTTTGAAACACTACAACGTATTTTGAAGAGTGCATGGCAGTTTGCTGTTTTGTTACGTGTATGTATGTTGGGTTTTTGTGTGTGTTTTTTTTATTGTCCGTTTCTGCTTTGGACTGAAAGCATTGAGGCCTGGTCAATGGCAAATCGTTTTGATTTCTTAAAAAATAGACGAAAATCTAACTAGCTTCCCTAGTGCAGTTTTGTAGCAACATAGAGCGTCTCACTTTAGGAGCAGCGATCAAAGAAGTGTTTTTTCAGGGGTAACAGCCCATGGATCTTCCAAAATGAGTGGCATTTCTTCAAAATGCCAGGTGTACTATTAAAAGAAAAAAAAAACCCAAACCTGCCAGGCATCTTACTATTTTCTCCCTTTGAAATTTCAATGGCCCTTTTTGTAAATAACTTAAAAGAATATTACTGGCTCTTAAACAGAGTGGGATTGTCCACTACATCTGTTTAATTATAATCTTTATTTGCAGATAGATAACGAAATCTATATTTCACTTATACCTCATGGGAAATATTTCTTTAAAAAATAAAGCAATATTCCATTCTAACTCAGGGAATTAATAATAATAAAAAAAAAAGTACAATCCTTTCATGCTGCTGGTGAATATTTAACGTACGGTTAGACTAGTTCTATTTTTCTTGTTTGGCTAATGTCTAATTTTTTTATTTTGTATTTTTTTTTTATGCTGCTCAGTTGCCGATTGGACTCTCAACCTCCGGCCAACTGACAAAGTCTACATTTCGTTTTGGTAAATAATGTAGCGCTAATTAGCCATTGTTGTGTTGCAAAGGGGGGTTTAAATGTAACGAAAATTTTGTATTTTTTTTTTTTTTTTTTTTTATAGCTAGGGATATAATACTGTAGTTAGCCTGAGTAGGACAGACAAACTGTTAGTTATTTGAAAGCCAAACCATGAGACAGAATTGCAGCCATTTTCTTTTTTTTTTTTGGTCCTCTATAGTCTGGCTTACAGGGTTTCCTCTGCCCCTAGACAATATACAATTTTATTAGGATGAATGGGAGGAAACTGAGTGTTACTTGGGCATGCAATGCTCTCCATTCCTCCTCGTTTGGGGGGTTCAAATCGGAGATCTCCTGCCATTTTAGTGAAATATGCACGAACGCAGTATAGAGTAGGTCAAAGGATCGGCTTGGGACCCTTAATGTCCTTTTATATATATATCTAACCCCCCTTTGTTTATGTAAAAATATAATTTTGTATTTTTTTGTTATTTTTAGTTGTAGGATTAAACCTAACAATCTGTGTGATTTAACTAGCGTTTATACAGTGTATTTTGTAAATATTGTATTGACCTTCAGGATGTACCGCAGCCTTGGGGAGCGCCGGTTTGACAACTCCGTAAAGATCTTTGACTACCTCATTGTCACAAATGTCCGTCCAATTTAAACAAGACAACTTGAATTTCATCTGACTTGTGAGCCTAGTTATTTTCTTGTCATTTGTAGGTGCAGATTTGTTTTTTTATATAATTTTTGTTTGTTTGTTTTTTCCTCCTATAACACTACGACCTGATTTTCGCAAACTTTACAAACACTGATATTTTTCTTTGGAGATAAAGGGAACAAGGAGAAAATATGGAACTGATAACTACATATCTTACTACTGCATCTGCTCCATTGTCATTTATTTTTTTTAAATCGTTTTAGGCCGTAGGATCCGACATCAGTATACTGTTTTATTATTTATTGTGTAGGTTTACCTTTTTTTTTTTTTTTCTCTTGGTGTAACTACATGATCATGATACAAACAGCCAAAGGTAAATGCACTGTGAACTGTTACGACTATTTAAGAAAGGACTTTACCCCATCTTACATTTCTTATTCAATGCAGAAGCCAAAATGTTGTGGTATTCTCATCAGAGTGTTAAAGATAGTCCGAGGATTCGCCACAACCAAGATTTCTGGATGAGTGCTATGCACTTCATTTTTTAAATAAACATTTTCTCTGCCTAAATCTTTTGTGTCTTTTTTTTTAAATTTTTTTTACTTGCATTAAAAGAGTTTAAGCGTGTCAATTATTGTCCCATCTAGTTTTAATCACAGGCTAAATTATGGGAATGAAAATCCACTCTCCTCTGCTCAGAGCAATAGCCGTTTTTTAATTCTGCAGATGTTTTTTTTTTTTTTTAAACAGATGTCGGTTATGGAAGGTGGTTGGCTGACTCATTCAGTGGGAGTTTGTGTACAAATAGTGGCGCTGTTTTACGTTTAATTCTCATTTATTCTCTGTTTCTATTTCCTTTTTAGTCTTGTTTTACACGTAGCAAAAAATAAAACAGCCACTTTTTAGGCTCAATGTCTGACTTTTTTTCCCCTCTCTTTTTGTTACTTTTTATTCAATGCTGATAACGGCAGATCAGGGTTTGGCGGTGAATTGTACCCAGATTTGCAACTTTTTTTTTTTTTTTTTTAATAGTCTGCAACAGAATTCTTCGTTAATTTGGGCGCAGGAGGTACACAGTGACTTTTTTATTTCTGGTCGAAATATTTTTAGACTTGGGAGTAGACCAGAATTATGGCACAATTGCGCTATATTTGTGATTTGAATCCGCGTTATACCTAACCCCCAATATATCCTCATAAGAGATGTTAAATTAGAGGTCTAACGGATTAAAAGTAATATCAGGAAGTATTACTTTACTGAGAGGCTAGTGGATGTATGGAATAGTCTTCCAGTAGAAGTGGTAGAGGTTAATACAGTGAAGGAGTTTAAGCATGCATGGGATAGGTATAAGGCTATCCTAGATATAAGATAAGGCCACGGACTAATGAAAGTATTACTTTACTGAGAGGGTAGTGGATGTATGGAATAGCCTTCCAGTAGAAGTGGTAGAGGTTAATACAGTGAAGGAGTTTAAGCATGCATGGGATAGGTATATGGTTATCCTAGATATAAGATAAGGCCAGGGACTAATGAAAGTATTACATTACTGAGAGGGTAGTGGATGTATGGAATAGTCTTCCAGTAGAAGTGGTAGAGGTTAATACAGTGAAGGAGTTTAAGCATGCATGGGATAGGTATAAGGCTATCCTAGATATTAGATAAGGTCAGGGACTAATGAAAGTATTACATTACTGAGAGAGTAGTGGATGTATGGAATAGTCTTCCAGTAGAAGTGGTAGAGGTTAATATAATGAAGGAGTTTAAGCATGCATGGGATAGGTATAAGGCTATCCTAGATATAAGCTAAGGTACTAATGAATGTTTTCAGATAATTGGGAGGACTGAATGGGCCGAATGGTTCTTATCTGCCGGTAACACATCCTATGTTTCTGATGTAAATGTTTGTTTGCAGCCATATAGCCAGATAGGATTTCAGCAAGAGAGAAAATTGTAAAGCCGTCTAAACATAAATCATTTAAAAAAAAATCGTGTCCCTTTTGATATATAAAAAATTCGGCGGAGATAGTAAGCTGTATTCTCACATTATTGTCTCAGATATTGTCCTGAAATGGATTTGGCTCATACAATACTTTATATTAATGTTATAATATTATAATGGTATATTTACATTAATATAAGCAATTTAAAATTGTATTCATTTTTTTATGTTCATTTAAGTTATTTTTATGTATTTCATGGTTTTTTGTTTGTTTTTCATTTGTACTGGTTTTTATTTTATGACACTTTGGGCAGTTTCAGGAGGTCTATTTTCTTGCCATCATGCTAGCACACAGAGAGAGTGAGCGAGAGAGAGCTCCTCCTTCCTGAGAGAGGACAGTGACAAAAAAAAATCAAGTCTCCTACAAATAGCCCTCATCCTCTAAAGGTGTTTTCTTGCCCTACCTCAGATAGGGTGCAGACTTCTTCCTCCCAATTTTTTGTTTTCTAGGACACATGGCTGAGTACTTTTCTCAGGCAATATACCACCTTGGTTGGATATAGACCTCTGCAAATGTATCTCTATATGCCACCAGTGGTGGATAGGCTTCATTTATTCTCCCAGGCCATACATGCCATCGGTGGGGAAATGCCTTGTTTATTTTTCCAGGCCATACATCCCCTCGATGGGGTATAGGCCTCATTTATTCTCCCAGGCCATACATGCCATCGGTGGGCTATAGGCCTCAGTTGCTTCACCAGGCCATGTGTGCCCTCGGGGGGGGGGGGTATAGGCCTCAGCTGTTCTTGTTGGCCATGCATACATTCCCATTGACTACTTAATGCATCTCTGTCCTCTGGTTATGTGCCCAAAACCTGGAAAATAGCTGTGTCTATGTGGTTTGGGACAAAGGCTAAGCAACTTAAACAATCCTCAAATATACATGAAGACCAAATCATTTTAAAACCCAATCCAGGTAAATTACTATAAACTTCTCGGTATGTGGCTAGATCCCAACTTCTCTTTTGGTCTCCATATTGATAAGCCTTCACCAAACCTGTATCCTAGAATTGGCTCTCTATACAGAAACACTGAAGTGCTGAACATGCACTAATAAGCAAGATGTGTGTTAAGACCTCTTGCTACCCCTTTTGTAACATTATTGACATCCGTCTCAGTCCTCTGCAGAATAAAGGCTATAACACGAGATCCTGTTCTTACTTTCGCCAGCGTAACAGACCTCTGAACACACCGAATTTGTAAAAAAACAGAAAATTTAAAAAGGTTTCACTTTCATGCAGACACCAGTATTACTGGATCATGGTTTCCAATAATTCATACTAGGGATAAGGTTGAACTGGAGAATTTATATGACATAAGTTCTCTATAGCGTGACAAACTTTTCCTTGGGCGCGGTTTAAGGGTAACGCAATAGAGATGCTAAGTATACCCAGACAGATCAAACATTGTTGGGGTCCGCATGGATATACACAGCAATAGCATATCCAGCCTGTTTCACGGCATTGATTATTGACTATCTCAGAACATGGGCAATGGATAGGAAATCCTGTAACCTGCACTGACAAACAGAAGCAGTCCTTAATAACAGACATACAAAACTACAGTCATTATTCTACGGTACTTGGAAATACTATAGGATACGTATCCCGGCTGACTTCCTACTGTTATATAATAATTTAGGGAATTATTCCTACATTATCTGGTATTTGTAAGACACCGAAATCTTATGATTCCTCACATTTATCTAAAAACACAAAAAAATAATTAAATGATCTTGAGTATTAATAGTGTTTGTGTTGCAAATTTTGCCAGTCGCTCAACACAATATCGGAAGAAGCATCAGATGAATTTTAATTACATCTTTATTCCATAACTTGACAACCGGACAGACTAAAGCACCATGTTGGGCGTGATGCGTTTCTTCCATTATTGCGTTGAGCGACTAGCCAAATTTCCTCTTAGCACACCATGTTGTATGCGGATGAAACGCCACTGGTGGACTTCTCATCCATTCCTCATCCACTTCTTATTATTACACTTCATTAATAATTTTGGAAGAGATACGTGTAAGTTTCCGGTCTTGTCGGATATTTACTGGTATTACTGGTAGTTCCAGTATAGAAGTTCCCTACTTGGGATCTACCTGCCAAGTATCGTGTTTGTAGAGGCTTCTATATCATCATCGTCAATAACCAACTTAGGTTTCACGTTACAGCTCATTAATCATTAATCACCCCATTAACCTTTTTGTGAGCCACAGGTTAAGAAATTCTTCATTCCCCTCTTTTAATAACAGGCCAGATTAATGACCCTTTAGCTTATAATTAAGTCATGGCGATGGATGGGAGATGCTAATTTTTTTAAATTGAAGTTACCGGGTAACAAATCTAAAGCAAGAAAGAGTATTGTAGGGTCATTACTACAGAGGTGGACTGTTACCCGGGTCTAGTATGGCTTTTTATATATTGGGGCATGGAGTTTACGTGTGTTTGAAAGGCAAACGTTCTCTAACAGTCTCCCCCGGGCTTTGGACGATGAGGTCCTCTTTGGACAACAAAGTGAGATTTTTTTAGAAGACAATTGTTTAATTGAAAGATGGCATCAAATGTAGGCATTTTAAATATAAATGTTTTAATTAAATAATATAAATACCTCATTGAGCCCTCTTTGTTTGTATAGTTCCATCAGGGGGCGGACATGTTGTTTAGAATCTTTGCGCTGTATAGTTCCATCAGGGGGCAGACATGTTTAGAATCTTTGCTCTGTAAAGCTCTAGCAGGGGACGGACATGTTGTTTAGAATCTTAGGTCAAATCTTCCAAAGATTCTAAACATCATGTTCGTCCCCTGATAGAGCTAAACAGAGCAAAGATGGCTCAATAAGGTACTTTACGTGTATTATTCCATTAAAGCATTTCTATGTAAAACACTTGATGCAGTATTTCAATGAAACATCTACCGACCATTATAATTTAAGAGCAGATTACCGGAGCCAGTTGGCTTTATGAAGTAGTTTCATTATCCTTTTTAATCAATAAAGATTCCAAATTTCATAAAAGATAAGTGACTACTTGTGTTTCTTTAGAGATCTCTTATCTGCTGGAGAAAGTCTGGAGAATCTTGCTATACAATCTGTTTATTAAGACACTGTGCACATAATTAAAGCCCTGTGAATACGATGGAACTTTTTAATTATAGCAGAAAAGTCTCGTATAAACTGGTCAAAAAGTACTTTTATATAACCGTGAAAGACTCCACTTTGTGCTAATTTAAAATAGGAAAAAAACGACTTTTTCGTTATTTTCCACTTGTAACTATTTCTTTAGTGTGAGATCAGCCCCGGGGGAGCCTTCCTTTTATAGGGAGAGGACTATGTCAATAGTCTGAGCTGCCTGTTGGAGGCCATGTTTGATTGAGCTAATTCTGGCAATAAGTGAAAACCGTCTATAAATTACCTTAATTCTTTTTTATAGTGTTTAATACCCAGGAAGGTTCATTATTCAGATATGCTCTGGTTTCTCAGTACGTCCTGGGGATGTTACTTTTGCCCTATTGTTAATATGATTCCAGCTCTTGGGGGGTGGGGGGTTCAAGAGAAGGAAAGCAAATATAATCTGGGCACTGTAGAGTTGGTGTAGCGGAGATTGTACCGGTTATGATGTCATATCATTGAGGTCACTGCTGAGCTCAGCATTATTACATAGTTGCAAACTTTTTTCCTAGGGGGTCCCGGCATGAAAAATGGGAGGAGTCTAAAGAGGACGGACTTGCGCAGTCGCTACACATAAGTGAAAATAAAGTTTATTTAACATTAATTTTTTTACCAGCCTGCCAGTAAAATACCAAATAGGTGTTATCAACTAGGTGTACCCTACAAGTAGCACAAAAAAAGAGACCCCTCTGCAATCTCACACTAGCCCCCTAAGCCTACAAATTCCAAATTTATCTCAAGTGAACCTGAGGAACAGAAAGAGGTCCAAAAATGTGATTGGGGGTTATCCCCCCCAAGTTTTTAAGTCTTTTTTTTTTATTTTTATAAATTTGTTATTGTAAATGGATGTGCCCCCAAGTTTTTCATTAAGAGTCTTGCCCAACCCTTGGATTGGTTTGAGGTGGGTGATTAGATTTCAGCACAAATCACCATAACTGTGGACAGAAGCTGTTATTTTTGGATTATGTTATGCCTCATTTATTTAGGGAGTGTCTGCACTTTAATGCTGGGATACATTGATTATGGATTTGAAATTAAATTGGTCCCGATCAATCAGAAAGAAATGAAAGGTCCAAATAACCCCAGATCCTCCCGCTGCTGACCAGACAAAGTCTGAGAGCTGAGTGGGACATGGAAACTGCAAAATAAAAACATATTTAAAATGCAGATATTCAAGTTTTATCTAATACATACATGTTTATACTTATCTGACTTACAAAAAGCCACTTATGTTTCATTGAACGATTTCATTATATAGCCATTTTACAAATGTTTTAATGAAAGAATAATCATAAAATATCTAACTGAGTCCCCTTAATAAGATTATTTGTATTGCGCTAGTTAAATCCTTAATTTACCTTGAGATCGACATTCCAATGCCAAAAAGTGGGTAGTGTGTGATTCTACTCCCCTGGCCATGTACCCGTCAGCAGTGGTGTATGCTGCCCTAGGCCCCCACGTTGCACACCTACGATATGACCCATCACTCCAATACATGCCCAATCACCTACATTGAATACACTCTAAATGCCCCATCACCCCCATTACATGCCCCCATCACCCCCATTACATGCCCCCATCACCCCGATTAATTGGAAGGAGCTAAAGCTTGCTGAACAGTGGAGGAGGGAGCAAAAGTTTTTGAAGCACTAGAAGTGTGCTTTAACACTCTCTGGCAAAGTGCCGCCCTCTGGCAAAGTGCCGGCCTAGGCGAGTGCCTTGTTTACCTTATGGAAGATACACTATTGACTTTCAGTATCCCACAATGCTATGGGCACAGGATACAGAGGCACAGTATACAGAGGTTCAAAACATCCTCCCAATCACTCGCTAGCACAATATATATATATATATATATATATATATATATATATATGTATGAATTGGGAATATATATAGTAATATGTGTCAGATGTTATTTGTAAGACTCTCGGGATGGTAAATCTAGTGATTTTCTGCTGTTTCTTGATGGATTCCTTTATCTATTTCTTTTCTATGCTAATTAACATAATCAAAGTCAGGGAGACATGGGGACAATGGAGCCAGTGACAAAAGACAAACGATTTAAAGGTCAGTGTGTTAATGAAATGGCCGAGCAGACTGAATGATACGACAGGAGAATGTGACCAAAGGCTCTCTATACAAACTTTCCACACAGTGTCTGGGATTATTGGGTTTGAGGCAGGTTTAAGGAGAATATATACATTATTTCAAATTAAAGATCAAATCAGGTTTTATTGGCTTTTAAGAAACTAAATATTGTCCATGCTGTAAACGTACAGAATAAAATATCAAAAATTATCAATACACACATTTGTTGTATCCTCTATATTAACACTGGATATTCTTTTATAAGGACCCAGTCACCCAAACCTATAGCTTATATTCTGACTGTAGACATGTATTTTTTTTTTTTAATCAAAAATGATCTATACATTGAGTTAGCAGAACTGCAAGTGATACTGTGGTTATTACACATTTCAAACTGAAAAGTAATTAATTTACATATCAAGCCACAGATGATGCCATGAATAGGAGACACCACTGACACCCTTAAAACACATTTCTCTCTTAGCAAAATTGCAAGCACATACATACATTAACAGAATGTATAGATCCTTTTTGATAAATTAAATAAAAAAGAATTCTACATGCACAATATATACTAAATTTAGACGACTTTTATAGCATTTTCCATGGGAATGTAGAGCATGCTAAAAATGAAAATGTCTGGTGTCTCATGTTTATGACATCAATTGGTGGCTTTATATGCAAATTACACATTTCTCACGGCATCAGTAAATTTGCATTTAAAGACACAGAGACGGCTCGTAGCATATTAAAGGGCCAGTACCAGCCAGCTTGTTTCCTTTTGAGCACTTTGCATGTTAAATGCTTTAATTAAAACCATTAAAAAGACACTTTAATTACAAACAAATGACAGTTCTCCTATTAAAACAAAACGTTACCAGTAAATATAGACAGCTCTACACGCTCTAGTAAAAAAACTAAATGGCTGTTTAGGTCACAGATGTGGTTTAAATACCACCGTGGAGTCAAGTTAATTAACAAACTGACAACTGAGCTGAGGTGTTACCAGGATTAGCAGGAGAGCAGCATTGTTTAACATGAAGGTAATTCTGTTTTTCCTGCCTGGTGAGACGAAGTGCGTAAATAAACCCCAAATAAGTGTGAGAAACTTTCCTTGTACACAGAGTGTGAACGTGATAAATCACTCACTATCATCCTACAGGACTTTATCTTTCAGTCATTACTCTTTTATTAAAAATGCCACTTTTCACCTTAAACACAAATAGAGATTTATTTCTGAGAGAGGGATTTGGAAGTAGCCAAGCTGGAAAAAGTCTCCCTATGCAGCTCAATGGGAGCATGTGATCAGCTGCTTTGGGCTTAAGTGTGAATTTCCCTTCTCAATTCCCTACAATGCTCTCTTTCACGAATAAAGCCCATAGCTTTTATATTTTATATGTCTGCGCATGCAAAGCTTGGCTCCACCTACCGGCCATAGTTTGGAATGTTCCAATGTACAGTTGCACACTCCAGCAGTCAATCTCAGGGTCCTCTTCTACTACAGTACTGTGCGGCAATGAGCAATATTATGTAGCCACAGACTGGTGGCGACTGCCCTCGAGATGCTCTGTACTCATCTTATGACCAGTGGTGTTTTGGTATCTAACTCTCCACAGTTGCCGAATTACTATCTAGCACCACGGTCATAGCATACAAACGTGTACTAAATCTATTATCATGATTATTGGTAATCAATTAAATTATCCCTCAATAACTTAACACATCAAACACCCAAACAATAAAGAAGTCATTTTGATTTAGTCTTTTGTAATATATATTATACTTTTTTTTTAATTATTATTATTATTATTAATCTGGTCATTTTTTTAATTATTTGGGTTTTAATCTGTCAAATTATTGAGTAATCATTTGGTTACGTCTGCTTGATTATTGATTATTAATACTGTATTAAATATCACTTCAGTATGAATTGTGTGTTTTATAAATTACTTTTTGCATCAATTAATTAATTTTTATTTAATATTCATAAACACACATTTTGTTATGTTTTATACATTTTAGTAACTGATATTTATTTTTTCAAGATCTGTCTATTTTTTTGTATTAACAAATGGAAGTAATCTAATTAAATATGACATCTATTTTGCATTTAATACATGATTATTTTCCAAGTGTTATTATTGCGTGTAAATTGTATATTAAAGACAAATGATTTAAAAACAAATTATAATATGTAGATTGATATTGAATAATTAACACGTGAGCATCAAAAAGAGGATAATCTATACATTACCTACTGTCCCACAGACTCAGTGATATGAAAATTCTTGGGAAACATTGGTCTCCAGTGGGTTTCTTTTTCTGCGTTGAGATCCATTGACATTGTCTGGTTGTGGGTTTTAATATTGAAATTTTAAAATTGTTTCATACTTACCATAGTTTTCTTTTCCTATTTGTTTCCTGGTGGCAGCTGGACCATCCCATCACTTTTTTGGTTCCTTGATGAGATTTACGACTCAGACTGAGTTAGGGGGGTGTGTGGGGGGCCGGGGTTGGTATTTATAACTTTAGTTTTACCTGCCCTGCCTAAAAAACGAGTTGTGTGTTTAATTGTAATTTACTTCTGGCACTTTCCATTTTTTAAGTTTACCCTCACTAATTCTGTAAAGCTTTCTTAAGAAACCGTAGAGATACATTTTGACAACAAATGTTTTAAAGAGGGAATAAAAACACGTTTTATAAATATTATTAGCCTGGCGCGGTTTCACTGACTTACGTTTTATATTATTGACCTGCAAACTAAGCACTAGCACACACTTACTTTATGTTTAGTCATGTGATTGAAAAGTTGATGAAATCTGGGAAAGTGTAGGGACAGTATATTACCAAGATACGATTTCTCATCTCTTTACGCTTCAAGGGTTACAAAGGACGTGTGTAACCATATATATACGTATAGATGTATATGGTTTTTAAATCAGATGTCATCCAACATTCCCTGGTCTCTCAATATCTCTGCAAGGAATTAAAGACACAAATCTCGCAACAGCCATCTATTAATAATGCTAAAGTATAATGAGCAATCAAACAAACATTTATAGAACAATAAATGTACAAACGTACACTTAAAACAAAGAAATATTTAATTCCGTACGTCAAAAACAAATAATCTGAAATATTGAAATTTCAGGGACAAGGAAGAAAGTGATACATTGAAATAGTTTTATTGGTGGGAATGCATTAGAAATGACTAAACAATCGAATAAAATGAGACTTGATTGTTCTACATTACATGTGCAATTCTTTATAGTTCCTTTTTGCACTATGCTTTATTACTTACTAATCGTACTATTATTTTGTATATGTGTTTTTTTCTTCGAAGTATTTGCAAACAGGGAGTTACCCGTACATCTCTTGCAGACTAATTCTAAACAAACTCCTGGGCAAAACAACTGAGAAGACCTTCTCATTCAGTTTCCCAGACTCTGTCCAAAATGGCAGCCCCCATTACCAAGCTCTAGAAGTCATTTGATCTAATGTCCAGTTCTATTTGTCGTTTGACGAAACCTTTATACACGAATGGTGTTTACTGGGCTGAATACAGTATAAAACATCAAAAACACTGATGTGACTTTTCCGTTTTAAAATAAGGTTGAATTAATTTGTTTATTACAGTGATAATGATGTTACAGCTCTGTCATAAATAACCAAAAAATATTTTTATAGGTTGAAAATATTATTGTAATGACCTGTTATCTTATGTACAGCAGCTGTTTATCTTAATACCTTCCTGTTATAATGTTCTGTAATAAATATCTCCCCGGCTCCATGCGCGTTACCTCAGGTTAGCGTTTTGCCCAGACTTGCGTGTGGTTTGTGATATATTATGTTATGGGGCTTTATAGATCTTCATACATTTTTTTATCCAAGAAACCAGGCGATTTCTACACTTTTCACACAAACAATTCAGTCTTTGAGACTGTGGACTAATTTCTGTAGCTCTTTGTAGTCATTATTTGCTATTTTTGTAGATAAAGATGGAGGAATCACCTTCCATGAGTCTTAGACTGTCACTGTTCACATTAAACTGAATCTGATACTAAAACCTTGTTTAAAGAGAATAAAATCAGGCCTATGCTTTGAATTTGCAGATTTTCATCACGTGTAGCTATTTTAAATATAAATGCTTTAATGAAAGAACAGAAATAAAGTACTTTATTGAGTCCTCTTTGCTCTGTATAGCTGTATCGGGTGCAGACATGTTGTTTAGAATCTTTTTGTTCTGTTTAGCTCTATCAGGGGCAGACATTTTGTTTAGTATCTTTGTTCTGTATTGCTGTATCAGGGGCGGACATGTTGTTTAGAATCTCTGCTCTGTATAGCTCTATCAGGGGGTGGACATGTTGTTTAGAATCTTTGCTCTGTATAGCTCTATCAGGGGGCAGACATGTTGTTTAGAATCTTTGCTCTGTATAGTTCTATCAGGGGGCAGACATGTTGTTTAGAATCTTTGCTCTGTATAGCTCTATCAGGGGACAGACATGTTGTTTAGAATCTTTGCTCTGTATAGCTCTATCAGGGGGCTGACATATTGTTTAGAATCTTTTTGTTCTGTTTAGCTCTATCAGGTGGCAGACATGTTGTTTAGAATCTTTGCTCTGTATAGCTCTATCAGGGGGCGGACATGTTGTTTAGAATCTTTGCTCTGTATAGCTCTATCAGGTCATAGACCATTGTAATTATTCTCCTTTTTGGGATCATTTCGACTTGTTCAAATGTGCTTGCTGTGTCCAGAAGTATATCCTGAAATCTGAAAGAACAAAGTTCTTCATTTCTATGTTTAACATATTGCTTTAAAAATATGATTTCTAATACCCCCAATGCACTTATAATTGGATATGTGCTGCATCATATTAGTGAAAGACAAAAAAAACTAATCCTCACTCTGTCCCATGAATACTAGAGGAAGATACAAATAGAGCTCCTGCTTATGTAACAGTTGTATCAATGTTCCAAACCTCTGTTCTGTGTGTTACATATGCCATACAGGCCAAAAGTCTAATAAAACTATGTCTCAGGCGTTAAATATTTATAGCACATAAGATAAGGCCATCCGCCAGGCAACACACAAACATTGAAGAATCCAGAAAAAAATATTTACAAACTAGATGTTTTTCTCTTTAAATCGAGTCCATGTTAATTAACAAGATCACCAGATAAACATCAAAATACCTAAGTAATTAAGATATCTGAAAAACCAGAGAGCAGGTTGAACAGCCCTGTTAATAATTAATGGCATTCCTGTTACAGGTACTACACAAGAAACATATTATACACGTAGCAACAAAAGAAAAACGATGTTTATACATTGATTATAGGGGGGTCTTTACTGTCTTAGTCCTCATGACATCGCCAGTGTTTGTTAGAAGGATCCTTTCTGTATTTGTGTTGAAAAAACCATGATGTTTTCTTTACAATTCTGTCCGGCCTTGCTCTACCCCCGTCCTACTTTCTGAGACAGAGGTAGAGTTCGGCGGGATCTGGGACACATGTGGGGTAGCGCTGTAATTTTGACAATGCTAGCTCGAATCCGTGGTAGTTCTGACACTCAACTTCCCAAGCTCAAAATTTCCCAAGCAGAAAACAAGTTCTGTTTAATTGAAAGATTATATGTCTTTAATAAAAGATGATAAATCAAGAACCTTATTGATATCCGCTTTATTGTATGGCTCCGTCAAGGGGCGGACATGTTGTTTAGAATCTTGGGTCAGGCGAAGGAAGGTCTGACCCATTTAACCCAAGATGGCGCCCTCAGATAGAACAATACAAGCAGAAAGGGCTCAATAGGGTCATTTATTTGTATTCTTTCATTAAAGCATTAAAAAATGCCTATATTTGATGTAATCAATTACACAGAACTTAATGTTTTCCCAAAAGTTGCCTTTTCAATAAATGTAGCTAAATATCACCTTATTCACTATCCCTGCCTTATATAATCCATGTGTTTAGTAGTGATTCAATGTTAAAGAATGATTAAAACGCCAAATCTATTTACTTCATGTTGTTTTATCACCTCCTCACCATAAACATTAATTAGCCATTATTGTGGAATCAGCCTCCAAATCAGCAGCTATTACATCTTATTACAGCCAAACTAATTGTACTCATTCAACTACCTCAATAAGGTGAAGGGTTAAGCTGTCCCTGCCTACAACCCCAAGGTTTGAACAGGTACTAATATTTGGGTGCGTTAACTTGTTAAATGTGTCAAAATCCAGACAGATAAATGCAATATACAAAAACATATATAACATATAATATTTAATAGTACAAACTCTTATCAACAAAATAATATATATAGATTTATTATTTTATATGTTTGGGTGGGACCTATACATATATTAGTTATTTGTAAAATATGTATACACATATATTTTACATTTATAATAATATATATGCATAATTTTTTTAAATGTAAAATGTATCTAAGTACAACAAACCTGGTATTTTCAGGGATATATTACTCCAAAGGGAGTGTTTATTTTATTTATTGTGGCTTGATTATCTATATATTTTTTTTCTTCACTAATGCACATCTATTTTTAAGGTACAATTAGAAAAATTGTAATCATTTTTTTTTGATTAATTTTTAGAACTAAGCTCTTCTATGTGTATGTCGTATTCTCTGAAGCATCTTTGTTTGAAGGTTAGGGAGGGTTTCCGAAAACCGTCAGATAGTCTGTGTGAATGTTAGTTAATTAGATGGACGGTATCCTAGTCATCAAAGGTTATGACGGTTATTAAACATTTTTGAAAACTTATATAGACAAACACTGGCTTTGATGTACAGTTTATTTGTTAGGAAGCATTACTCCCACTTCTAAAACCACATTATCCTCTGTTCAAATAATCTTCAAATGCTTTGAATTTTAAGCAATATAGTACAGTGCCATGTTTCTGGAAGGATAATGTCATGTTAAAAACAAAATCCAAAAACATATAATTAAAGAAACTAATTCATGTTTCTACCTGTTTACAAAAAAAAAAGTTTTAGTAAAGAAAATATATTTAGAAAAGCATATTACAATGTTTTTTCAATTCCTACGTACTAAAAACAGAATTACTGCTGCCCAAGCCCTTCTTCTTGTGCACAGAGAGCTGGCTGAATCAACACCACATGAAACAACTTAGTACAGAAGAAAGAGGCTGATTCCACAGTAATGGCTTTCTTACAGGGAAAAATGAGAAAAGTTCCCAGAAATAATTTCAATAAACTGTAATTTATGGTATATTTAAGATAAAGTGTATTTCACATATATTAAAACCACCGAGAATGTACAGTTTTCAAACTGTCCCTGAAAACTCTGCTTAGAAAATTACAGATAAAGATCCTATTATCTTTTGTAATGTTCTTTCTAGTCACCATAATATAGAGTCAACAATCCAAGATAGAAATAATTAAAAAATGTTTTATTTAAGTGCATCAATATATTAACTTTCCCCGCTCCCCTGTAGCATCGGCCACATGACTAAGAAGCTGACAAGGCCCCCTACCCTTTGGTTACCATTGATCTGATCCAACCAATGGGTGAAGGGGGGTATTTCTCAGCAACACAGGATAACTAAGTTGAGGGACTGAATCCTGAGAGTACTGGGAGTGCGCAATAATAACGCTACAAAGGAGACTTCTGGGAAGCAACCTACGTGGAAGAACTTAATATATAGATTTGCCGGTGATTCCACTGGCCGAGCTATACATTAAGTGACATCACCTGCCTGTATTGTCTGGTAAACAGGATAACTAGGAAATCTGGTCATACTTTTACTTTGTAAGTGCAGATAGCTTCACAGAGCAGCATTTGTAATAAAAATTGCCAAATGTCTGCATTACTTCCCAATATGTCTATTTCAAGCCTGCACAGGAAGTATTATACATAATTTCCTGTTTGGCTTCCAGTAAGTGTTTAACCCTTTTTAAAACGAGGCAAGCAAACTTCATGCTCAATATATATTCATATAAAGTTATAATGAATATATTACTTTCCAAATACTTTATGATTAGCCGATATGCGTATATGGAACAATGAGGTGTAAAGGTAAACTTTACCCCCAGAATCACATGGAAACCAATGGAATGTTCCTGCTGATTACATCACTTTTAGAACTTTACCCCCCGGAATCACCATGGAACCCAATGGAACGTACCTGCCGATTACATGACTTTTAAAACTTTACTCCCCGAATCACATGGAAACCAATGGAATGTTCCTGCTGATTACAGCACTTTTAGAACTTTACCCCCCGGAATCACCATGGAAACCAATGGAATGTTCCTGCTGATTACATCACTTTTAGAACTTTACCCCCAGAATCACCATGGAAACCAATGGAATGTTCCTGCCGATTACATCACTTTTAAAACTTTACTCCCAGAATCACCATGGAAACCAATGGAATGTTCCTGCCGATTACATCACTTTTAAAACTTTACTCCCAGAATCACCATGGAAACCAATGGAATGTTCCTGCCGATTACATCACTTTTAAAACTTTACTCCCAGAATCACCATGGAAACCAATGGAATGTTCCTGCCGATTACATCACTTTTAGAACTTTACTCCCAGAATCACCATGGAAACCAATGGAATGTTCCTGCTGATTACATCACTTTTAGAACTTTACCCCCCGGAATCACCATGGAAACCAATGGAATGTTCCTGCTGATTACATCACTTTTAGAATGTTTTCCCAGATATGACTTTTATACAGAGCCTCCCATTATTTCTTGAAAGAGGTTATTGGAGGTTACAGCGGTTCAAGAGTCCTCATTAAATGCACATGGTTAGGGCCTGCTCTAGGTATCGGGAATTTGCGTACACTTTGACACAGGTGAGCTGCACAGCGAGGAGTTCACCGTCCTTGAGGATTCAAAAATATGACATATGCTGTGTTAATGTAAATTAAATGGGCATTATGGTATAGCAAACTGTTAATTTATTAGGCATTTAAAATGGCATTTTGTTTGGTAATTCCCCGAGTATTAGACTGGCTCCAGTGCAGAATTTATACTTCCACCATGTTACATGTTAAATACATTTTTTACTCCATTGCACTCTTCCAAACGTTACATTTTCATCGTCTAATAAAAATGGTGTAATCACACACTGAGCATGTTCTGGGCCAGTCTCGTATACCAACGAGACTGATAGTTACCAATCCACCAAAAATCCCGGAAAGCAAATCTGAGTCATGTATCATACACACCGCACCCATGCAACAAGTCATTACTCACAGAGTAGCTATTAACCACAACATAACTAATCTATCCCGCAGTCATACCACACCTACCCCGCAGTCATACCCCATCTACCCGCAGTCATACCCCATCTACCCGCAGTCATACCCCACCTACCCGCAGTCATACCCTATCTACCCGCAGTCATACCCCATCTACTCCCAGTCATACCCCATCTACCCGCAGTCATACCCCATCTACTCGCAGTCATACCCCATCTACCCGCAGTCATACCCCATCTACTCCCAGTCATACCCCATCTACCCGCAGTCATACCCCATCTACCCGCAGTCATACCCCATCTACTCCCAGTCATACCCCATCTACCCGCAGTCATACCCCATCTACCCGCAGTCATACCCCATCTACTCGCAGTCATACCCCATCTACTCGCAGTCATACCCCACCTACCAGCAGTCATACCCCATCTACCAGCAGTCATACCCCATCTACTCGCAGTCATACCCCATCTACTCGCAGTCATACCCCATCTACTCGCAGTCATACCCCATCTACTCGCAGTCATACCCCATCTACCCGCAGTCATACCCCATCTACCCGCAGTCATACCCCATCTACCCGCAGTCATACCCCACCTACCCGCAGTCATACCCCATCTACCAGCAGTCATACCCCATCTACTCGCAGTCATACCCCATCTACTCGCAGTCATACCCCATCTACCAGCAGTCATACCCCATCTACTCGCAGTCATACCCCATCTACTCGCAGTCATACCCCATCTACCAGCAGTCATACCCCATCTACTCGCAGTCATACCCCATCTACTCGCAGTCATACCCCATCTACCTGCAGTCATACCCCATCTACTCGCAGTCATACCCCATCTACTCGCAGTCATACCCCATCTACCCGCAGTCATACCCCATCTACCCACAGTCATACCCCATCTACCCACAGTCATACCCCATCTACCCGCAGTCATACCCCATCTACCTGCAGTCATACCCCATCTACCCGCAGTCATACCCCATCTAACCGCAGTCATACCCCATCTACCTGCAGTCATACCCCATCTACCTGCAGTCATACCCCATCTACCCGCAGTCATACCCCATCTAACCGCAGTCATACCCCATCTACCTGTGCATTCTGATGATCGTGTTCTCCCTGGTTGGAGGTGTGTGCATTCTGATGATCCCTGGTTGGAGGTGTGTGCATTCTGATGATCCCTGGTTGGAGGTGTGTGCATTCTGGTGATCCCTGGTCGGAGGTGTGTGCATTCTGATGATCCCTGGTTGGGGGTGTGTGCATTCTGATGATCCCTGGTCGGAGGTGTGTGCATTCTGATGATCCCTGGTTGGGGGTGTGTGCATTCTGATGATCCCTGGTTGGAGGTGTGTGCATTCTGATGATCCCTGGTCGGAGGTGTGTGCATTCTGATGATCCCTGGTCGGAGGTGTGTGCATTCTGATGATCCCTGGTCGGAGGTGTGTGCATTCTGATGATCCCTGGTTGGGGGTGTGTGCATTCTGATGATCCCTGGTTGGAGGTGTGTGCATTCTGATGATCCCTGGTCGGAGGTGTGTGCATTCTGATGATCCCTGGTTGGAGGTGTGTGCATTCTGATGATCCCTGGTTGGGGGTGTGTGCATTCTGATGATCCCTGGTTGGAGGTGTGTGCATTCTGATGATCCCTGGTTGGAGGTGTGTGCATTCTGATGATCCCTGGTTGGGGGTGTGTGCATTCTGATGATCCCTGGTTGGAGGTGTGTGCATTCTGATGATCCCTGGTCGGAGGTGTGTGCATTCTGATGATCCCTGGTTGGGGGTGTGTGCATTCTGATGATCCCTGGTCGGAGGTGTGTGCATTCTGATGATCCCTGGTTGGGGGTGTGTGCATTCTGATGATCCCTGGTTGGAGGTGTGTGCATTCTGATGATCCCTGGTCGGAGGTGTGTGCATTCTGATGATCCCTGGTCGGAGGTGTGTGCATTCTGATGATCCCTGGTCGGAGGTGTGTGCATTCTGATGATCCCTGGTCGGGGGTGTGTGCATTCTGATGATCCCTGGTTGGAGGTGTGTGCATTCTGATGATCCCTGGTCGGAGGTGTGTGCATTCTGATGATCCCTGGTCGGAGGTGTGTGCATTCTGATGATCCCTGGTCGGAGGTGTGTGCATTCTGATGATCCCTGGTCGGGGGTGTGTGCATTCTGATGATCCCTGGTCGGAGGTGTGTGCATTCTGATGATCCCTGGTCGGGGGTGTGTGCATTCTGATGATCCCTGGTCGGAGGTGTGTGCATTCTGATGATCCCTGGTTGGGGGTGTGTGCATTCTGATGATCCCTGGTTGGAGGTGTGTGCATTCTGATGATCCCTGGTCGGGGGTGTGTGCATTCTGATGATCCCTGGTCAGGGGTGTGTGCATTCTGATGATCCCTGGTCGGAGGTGTGTGCATTCTGATGATCCCTGGTCGGAGGTGTGTGCATTCTGATGATCCCTGGTCGGAGGTGTGTGCATTCTGGTGATCCCTGGTCGGAGGTGTGTGCATTCTGAGGATCCCTGGTCGGAGGTGTGTGCATTCTGATGATCCCTGGTCGGGGGTGTGTGCATTCTGATGATCCCTGGTCGGAGGTGTGTGCATTCTGAGGATCCCTGGTCGGAGGTGTGTGCATTCTGATGATCCCTGGTCGGGGGTGTGTGCATTCTGATGATCCCTGGTCGGAGGTGTGTGCATTCTGATGATCCCTGGTTGGAGTTGTGTGCATTCTGATGATCCCTGGTTGGAGGTGTGTGCATTCTGATGATCCCTGGTCGGAGGTGTGTGCATTCTGATGATCCCTGGTCGGAGGTGTGTGCATTCTGATGATCCCTGGTCGGGGGTGTGTGCATTCTGATGATCCCTGGTCGGAGGTGTGTGCATTCTGATGATCCCTGGTTGGAGGTGTGTGCATTCTGATGATCCCTGGTCGGAGGTGTGTGCATTCTGATGATCCCTGGTTGGGGGTGTGTGCATTCTGATGATCCCTGGTCGGAGGTGTGTGCATTCTGATGATCCCTGGTCGGAGGTGTGTGCATTCTGATGATCCCTGGTCGGAGGTGTGTGCATTCTGATGATCCCTGGTCGGAGGTGTGTGCATTCTGATGATCCCTGGTCGGAGGTGTGTGCATTCTGATGGCCTCACGGATGTTTACTTCCTCACTAAATCTGCCAGCCCCTTCCTGGGTTTAACTTTCAAAAGTTTCTTAAACACCATGTTTTTCATCTGAACATTTAAACTGGTACTACGTGTGGACTTAATCAGTTACATGGCTGCTTATAAAGCAGACCAGCCAAGGATAGCTTGATTTCTTGAAAAAGTGTACGAATCCGCAAACAGGACTGACGCCAAGTGAAGAGGGGCACGCGTTGGGCCAGCTGTCATTGGTTTATTGTCCCCCAGGATCCACCTCGGCCAGCAGTTACACCTTATGTTGGGAATGAGGTGGTATCGGTCCTGAATTTCCAGCTGGAACCGTTTATATCATTTCATCTCTACGTCAGGAACAAAGTCGAATTCTTCCTGCAGCTGTTCCAGCCGGAAAAACAGTTTGTGTCTTGTCATTTGCACCCGGCACAGGAATCCAGCAGACGAGTTACTGTCACTGGCAACTCGTATGATTGGATTTAAATAACAAGCTCAGTGTTCCCCACGCACAGGGATACACTTCATGGGGAAACTATCCACTGAACTCACTGGGGCTATTAACTCAAGAGGAAGCCGATTATATTAACACTGATTCATTATTCCACTAATTATATTATACAGCAGGGAAACAGAGGTTATTCATGCAATATCTCAGGATTATCATTCATCCTTATGATATATTTGTTCTTATTGTATAATCTCATGGTCAAGATGACCTACAAAGTCATCAAAATAACTCCAAATATTTCACAACGCCAAAGAGGAACATTGTGGTTTTAGGGGAAAATAAATTATGTTTAATTTAGAAATTGCATCAAGTATAGGCATTTTAAGTAGAAATGCTTTAATGAAAGAATAAAACTTAAGTGCGTTATTGAGCCCTCTGTGCTCTGTATAGCTTTATCAGGAGGAAGACATGTTGTTTAGAATCTTTTTTCTGTATAGCTCTATCAGGGGTGGACATGTTGTTTAGAATCTTTGCTCTGTATAGCTCTATCAGGGAGCAGACATATTGTTTAGAATCTTTGCTCTGTATAGCTCTATCAGTGAGCAGACATGTTGTTTAGAATCTCTGCTCTGTATAGCTCTATCAGGGGGCGGACATGTTGTTTAGAATCTTTGCTCAGTATAGCTCTAACAGGGGGCGGACATGTTGTTTAGAATCTTTGCTCTGTATAGCTCTATCAGGGGACGGACATGTTGTTTAGAATCTTTGCTCTGTATAGCTCTATCAGGGTGTGGACATGTTGTTTAGAATCTTTGCTCTGTATAGCTCTATCAGGGGACGGACATGTTGTTTAGAATCTTTGCTCTGTATAGCTCTATCAGGGGGCGGACATGTTATTTAGAATCTTTGCTCCGTATAGCTCTATCAGTTTTTGGCCCACACCCACTCCCCAAGTAGTCACATCAGAAAATGCGAATGCTTTTGCACAAGGCGCATTGTGGGAAATCAATGTCTCAGCTGGGAGAGGATGACTGCACAGTCGTTTTGGCAGCCATTTTTCTGAACAGTTGGGGTCCATATTGGTAAGTATATTGTTGCTGCAGCTCATTCGGACCTAGAAGAGGTTAACTCAGGCAGGAAGGACCGATATACTTGGCTATTTCGAATGTAGCCAAATTCCTCCCAGAGAAGCCAACGAGAGGACTTTGGCTACAGCCGAAATAGCCTAAGACCTTCTAAAATGTCCCGATTATACGTAATAAAATAGAAATCAGTAACAAAATAAGATAATAATAACATTATACATTAATTAAATAATAATCAAGTAAATAAGCATACAAAATATGTTTGATTAAAATTTGAAAATCCTTAGATTAATGTAAATATACTATTATAATATATAAGGCTTATAGGCTTGTCAGGAAGAGCAAAACATTTGAAAAAGGTCTGTGGAATTCTGCAGAAGTGGCAATAATAAAAAAAACACCAGATTGAGAAAGATAAATATAAGATGCCAATAAGATGAGGCAGAAATAGGCAAAGTAAGTTATTAGAGCATTGAAAGCACACGCAGAAGAGAAAATAGTCCAGTTAGATAAAAAGGGGGATACAATGTGTTTTATTTAGATACATACAAGAGAAAAGGAAAATAAATAAGGATTAGTTGGAACTGGAGCATTTTAACCAACGTAAGTTCATAGTCACTTGGTTAATTTATTTAGAATAAAAATCAAGTATTTTACTTATAAAATATACGTTATATGCTGGGTTTTATTGCTGTGGATCTCTGTGATACAGAAGGAGGAGGAAAGAGGGGCCGAGAGATTTGTGTTCATTATAGGGGTACTGAGCAGGTATCTTAACCCTAACCAAATGTCTATCTCTATCCTCCCCCAAACCCTGACTCTAAACGAATGTCTCCCTAACGCTAATTACCCAGTGAGGACTAATCCTTCCGCCTAACGAGCATTGAGGCCAAGGCAATTATTGTGCAACATTATGATACGTAGGACTTATTTTACTTACTTTAATCAAATGTAATGTTGCCACCATATGGTTTAGAGAGGTAATACACACAAGGAACATTACTAAGGATTATTAAGAACCTTATAACGTCAGTTTAACAACTATTATATTGAACTGAAAATATAATATTTCTAATTTACAGAATAGGACAGGAATACATAGTATACTATACTATAATTAACATATCACAGTGTACAAACATACATTCATACATACATAGGGCTACATTTGGATAGAAATGGATCAGTATTTACCTTTTAGACTAGAGCAGCTGCTCTGGTCCATGTGAGTGTGATACAAGTTTAATTACACCTTTGTTTTGTTCCACAGTTTTATTTCTGTTCTTTAGATTCATTGTTGTACATTATGTATGAAGGAATCTGCACTGAAATACACATATTTATTATATTATATATGAGTGAGCTGCAGGTAGATCAAGGTCTAGATTTAAAGGGTTCCTGGAGCCCCCTATGGGGGGCATCAGGTTAATAACCTCAGATTTAAACCGTAGTGACTCTGCTCACTTTTTCAGATAGAATTTCAGTTCTGTTGTGCATTTCTCTGGTCCGGACATTTTCATATAACAGGGGGAGTTTTACAGCCAGAACCTGCCCCTCATTAAACAGATGATTATGTGTAAAACCCCCTCGCGGGTGCTGCCGAGTCCCCTCACAATTAATAACAAAAAAACAAAGTTAAAACCAAAACACCAGTTTATGATAGTCCATACAATCTACAATGTTTAATCCACAGGGGAGTGAAATGCACGGGGGTCCATTCCCATCCAGTTCTCCTTATGTCCAATAGAAATAATAAACGTCCTATATCATGTCTGGAAACTTAATTCTTATTGGATTCTGCATTTTCCATTTCTGCAGAAAAATATATGTAAACGTTTGTCACAGTTTGTACAGTGTGTGAAGCTATACATACTCAGCGACGCCATGTGAATGGGCACTCCAGGCATGTAACCGGTAACATACTCAGCGACGCCGTGTGAATGGGCACTCCAGGCCGGTAACCGGTAACATACTCAGCGACGCCGTGTGAATGGGCACTCCAGGCATGTAACCGGTAACATACTCAGCGACGCCGTGTGAATGGGCACTCCAGGCATGTAACCGGTAACATACTCAGCGACGCCGTGTGAATGGGCACTCCAGGCATGTAACCGGTAACATACTCAGCGACGCCGTGTGAATGGGCACTCCAGGCATGTAACCGGTAACATACTCAGCGACGCCGTGTGAATGGGCACTCCAGGCATGTAACCGGTAACATACTCAGCGACGCCGTGTGAATGGGCACTCCGGGCCGGTAACCGGTAACATACTCAGCGACGCCGTGTGAATGGGCACTCCGGGCCGGTAACCGGTAACATACTCAGCGACGCCGTGTGAATGGGCACTCCAGGCATGTAACCGGTAACATACTCAGCGACGCCGTGTGAATGGGCACTCCGGGCCGGTAACCGGTAACATACTCAGCGACGCCGTGTGAATGGGCACTCCAGGCATGTAACCGGTAACATACTCAGCGACGCCGTGTGAATGGGCACTCCAGGCATGTAACCGGTAACATACTCAGCGATGCCGTGTGAATGGGCACTCCAGGCATGTAACCGGTAACATACTCAGCGATGCCGTGTGTGAATGGGCACTCCAGGCATGTAACCGGTAACATACTCAGCGACGCCATGTGTGAATGGGCACTCCAGGCATGTAACCGGTAACATACTCAGCGACGCCGTGTGAATGGGCACTCCAGGCATGTAACCGGTAACATACTCAGCGATGCCGTGTGTGAATGGGCACTCCAGGCATGTAACCGGTAACATACTCAGCGACGCCATGTGTGAATGGGCACTCCAGGCATGTAACCGGTAACATACTCAGCGACGCCGTGTGAATGGGCACTCCAGGCATGTAACCGGTAACATACTCAGCGACGCCGTGTGAATGGGCACTCCAGGCCGGTAACCGGTAACATACTCAGCGACGCCGTGTGAATGGGCACTCCAGGCATGTAACCGGTAACATACTCAGCGACGCCGTGTGTGAATGGGCACTCCAGGCATGTAACCGGTAACATACTCAGCGATGCCGTGTGAATGGGCACTCCAGGCATGTAACCGGTAACATACTCAGCGACGCCGTGTGAATGGGCACTCCAGGCATGTAACCGGTAACATACTCAGCGACGCCATGTGTGAATGGGCACTCCAGGCATGTAACCGGTAACATACTCAGCGACGCCGTGTGAATGGGCACTCCAGGCATGTAACCGGTAACATACTCAGCGACGCCGTGTGAATGGGCACTCCAGGCCGGTAACCGGTAACATACTCAGCGACGCCGTGTGAATGGGCACTCCAGGCATGTAACCGGTAACATACTCAGCGATGCCGTGTGAATGGGCACTCCAGGCATGTAACCGGTAACATACTCAGCGACGCCGTGTGAATGGGCACTCCAGGCATGTAACCGGTAACATACTCAGCGACGCCGTGTGAATGGGCACTCCAGGCATGTAACCGGTAACATACTCAGAGACGCCGTGTGTGAATGGGCACTCCGGGCCGGTAACCGGTAACATACTCAGCGACGCCGTGTGTGAATGGGCACTCCAGGCCGGTAACCGGTAACATACTCAGCGACGCCGTGTGTGAATGGGCACTCCAGGCCGGTAACCGGTAACATACTCAGCGATGCCGTGTGTGAATGGGCACTCCAGGCCGGTAACCGGTAACATACTCAGCGACGCCGTGTGTGAATGGGCACTCCAGGCCGGTAACCGGTAACATACTCAGCGACGCCGTGTGTGAATGGGCACTCCAGGCATGTAACCGGTAACATACTCAGCGACGCCATGTGTGAATGGGCACTCCAGGCATGTAACCGGTAACATACTCAGCGACGCCGTGTGAATGGGCACTCCAGGCATGTAACCGGTAACATACTCAGCGATGCCGTGTGTGAATGGGCACTCCAGGCATGTAACCGGTAACATACTCAGCGACGCCATGTGTGAATGGGCACTCCAGGCATGTAACCGGTAACATACTCAGCGACGCCGTGTGAATGGGCACTCCAGGCATGTAACCGGTAACATACTCAGCGACGCCGTGTGAATGGGCACTCCAGGCCGGTAACCGGTAACATACTCAGCGACGCCGTGTGAATGGGCACTCCAGGCATGTAACCGGTAACATACTCAGCGACGCCGTGTGTGAATGGGCACTCCAGGCATGTAACCGGTAACATACTCAGCGATGCCGTGTGAATGGGCACTCCAGGCATGTAACCGGTAACATACTCAGCGACGCCGTGTGAATGGGCACTCCAGGCATGTAACCGGTAACATACTCAGCGACGCCATGTGTGAATGGGCACTCCAGGCATGTAACCGGTAACATACTCAGCGACGCCGTGTGAATGGGCACTCCAGGCATGTAACCGGTAACATACTCAGCGACGCCGTGTGAATGGGCACTCCAGGCCGGTAACCGGTAACATACTCAGCGACGCCGTGTGAATGGGCACTCCAGGCATGTAACCGGTAACATACTCAGCGATGCCGTGTGAATGGGCACTCCAGGCATGTAACCGGTAACATACTCAGCGACGCCGTGTGAATGGGCACTCCAGGCATGTAACCGGTAACATACTCAGAGACGCCGTGTGTGAATGGGCACTCCGGGCCGGTAACCGGTAACATACTCAGCGACGCCGTGTGTGAATGGGCACTCCAGGCCGGTAACCGGTAACATACTCAGCGACGCCGTGTGTGAATGGGCACTCCAGGCCGGTAACCGGTAACATACTCAGCGATGCCGTGTGTGAATGGGCACTCCAGGCCGGTAACCGGTAACATACTCAGCGACGCCGTGTGTGAATGGGCACTCCAGGCCGGTAACCGGTAACATACTCAGCGACGCCGTGTGTGAATGGGCACTCCAGGCATGTAACCGGTAACATACTCAGCAACGCCGTGTGTGAATGGGCACTCCAGGCCGGTAACCGGTAACATACTCAGCGACGCCGTGTGTGAATGGGCACTCCAGGCATGTAACCGGTAACATACTCAGCGACGCCGTGTGTGAATGGGCACTCCAGGCATGTAACCGGTAACATACTCAGCGACGCCGTGTGTGAATGGGCACTCCGGGCCGGTAACCGGTAACATACTCAGCGACGCCGCGTGTGAATGGGCACTCCAGGCATGTAACCGGTAACATACTCAGCGACGCCGTGTGAATGGGCACTCCAGGCATGTAACCGGTAACATACTCAGCGACGCCGTGTGAATGGGCACTCCAGGCCGGTAACCGGTAACATACTCAGCGACGCCGTGTGTGAATGGGCACTCCGGGCCGGTAACCGGTAACATACTCAGCGATGCCGTGTGTGAATGGGCACTCCAGGCCGGTAACCGGTAACATACTCAGCGATGCCGTGTGTGAATGGGCACTCCGGGACGGTAACCGGTAACATACTCAGCGACGCCGTGTGTGAATGGGCACTCCGGGCATGTAACCGGTAACATACTCAGCGACGCTGTGTGTGAATGGGCACTCCGGGCCGGTAACCGGTAACATACTCAGCGACGCCGTGTGTGAATGGGCACTCCAGGCCGGTAACCGGTAACATACTCAGCGACGCCGTGTGTGAATGGGCACTCCAGGCCGGTAACCGGTAACATACTCAGCGACGCCGTGTGAATGGGCACTCCAGGCCGGTAACCGGTAACATACTCAGCGACGCCGTGTGTGAATGGGCACTCCAGGCCGGTAACCGGTAACATACTCAGCGATGCCGTGTGTGAATGGGCACTCCAGGCCGGTAACCGGTAACATACTCAGCGACGCCGTGTGTGAATGGGCACTCCAGGCATGTAACCGGTAACATACTCAGCGACGCCGTGTGTGAATGGGCACTCCAGGCATGTAACCGGTAACATACTCAGCGACGCCGTGTGTGAATGGGCACTCCAGGCATGTAACCGGTAACATACTCAGCGATGCCGTGTGTGAATGGGCACTCCAGGCCGGTAACCGGTAACATACTCAGCGATGCCGTGTGTGAATGGGCACTCCAGGCCGGTAACCGGTAACATACTCAGCGACGCCATGTGTGAATGGGCACTCCGGGCCGGTAACCGGTAACATACTCAGCGACGCCGTGTGAATGGGCACTCCAGGCCGGTAACCGGTAACATACTCAGCGACGCCATGTGTGAATGGGCACTCCGGGCATGTAACCGGTAACATACTCAGCGATGCCGTGTGTGAATGGGCACTCCGGGCCGGTAACCGGTAACATACTCAGCGACGCCGTGTGTGAATGGGCACTCCGGGCCGGTAACCGGTAACATACTCAGCGATGCCGTGTGTGAATGGGCACTCCAGGCCGGTAACCGGTAACATACTCAGCGACGCCGTGTGTGAATGGGCACTCCGGGCCGGTAACCGGTAACATACTCAGCGATGCCGTGTGTGAATGGGCACTCCAGGCCGGTAACCGGTAACATACTCAGCGACGCCGTGTGTGAATGGGCACTCCAGGCATGTAACCGGTAACATACTCAGCGACGCCGTGTGTGAATGGGCACTCCAGGCATGTAACCGGTAACATACTCAGCGACGCCGTGTGTGAATGGGCACTCCGGGCCGGTAACCGGTAACATACTCAGCGACGCCGTGTGTGAATGGGCACTCCAGGCATGTAACCGGTAACATACTCAGCGACGCCGTGTGAATGGGCACTCCAGGCCGGTAACCGGTAACATACTCAGCGACGCCGTGTGAATGGGCACTCCAGGCATGTAACCGGTAACATACTCAGCGACGCCGTGTGTGAATGGGCACTCCAGGCATGTAACCGGTAACATACTCAGCGATGCCGTGTGAATGGGCACTCCAGGCATGTAACCGGTAACATACTCAGCGACGCCGTGTGAATGGGCACTCCAGGCATGTAACCGGTAACATACTCAGCGACGCCGTGTGTGAATGGGCACTCCAGGCATGTAACCGGTAACATACTCAGCGATGCCGTGTGAATGGGCACTCCAGGCATGTAACCGGTAACATACTCAGCGACGCCGTGTGAATGGGCACTCCAGGCATGTAACCGGTAACATACTCAGCGACGCCATATGTGAATGGGCACTCCAGGCATGTAACCGGTAACATACTCAGCGACGCCGTGTGAATGGGCACTCCAGGCCGGTAACCGGTAACATACTCAGCGACGCCGTGTGTGAATGGGCACTCCGGGCCGGTAACCGGTAACATACTCAGCGACGCCGTGTGAATGGGCACTCCAGGCATGTAACCGGTAACATACTCAGCGATGCCGTGTGAATGGGCACTCCAGGCATGTAACCGGTAACATACTCAGCGACGCCGTGTGAATGGGCACTCCAGGCATGTAACCGGTAACATACTCAGCGACGCCGTGTGTGAATGGGCACTCCGGGCCGGTAACCGGTAACATACTCAGCAACGCCGCGTGTGAATGGGCACTCCAGGCATGTAACCGGTAACATACTCAGCGACGCCGTGTGAATGGGCACTCCGGGCCGGTAACCGGTAACATACTCAGCAACGCCGCGTGTGACTGGGCACTCCAGGCCGGTAACCGGTAACATACTCAGCGACGCCGTGTGTGAATGGGCACTCCGGGCCGGTAACCGGTAACATACTCAGCAACGCCGCGTGTGACTGGGCACTCCAGGCCGGTAACCGGTAACATACTCAGCGACGCCGTGTGTGAATGGGCACTCCGGGCCGGTAACCGGTAACATACTCAGCAACGCCGCGTGTGACTGGGCACTCCAGGCCGGTAACCGGTAACATACTCAGCGACGCCGTGTGTGAATGGGCACTCCGGGCCGGTAACCGGTAACATACTCAGCGACACCGTGTGTGAATGGGCAATCCAGACATGTAACCGGTAACATACTCAGCGACGCTGTGTGTGAATGGGCACTCCGGGCCAGTAACCGGTAACATACTCAGCGATGCCGTGTGTGAATGGGCACTCCAGGCCGGTAACCGGTAACATACTCAGCGACGCCGTGTGTGAATGGGCACTCCAGGCCGGTAACCAGTAACATACTCAGCGACGCCGTGTGTGAATGGGCACTCCAGGCCGGTAACCGGTAACATACTCAGCGACGCCGTGTGTATATGGGCACTCCAGGCCGGTAACCGGTAACATACTCAGCGACGCCGTGTGTGAATGGGCACTCCGGGCCGGTAACCGGTAACATACTCAGCGATGCCGTGTGTGAATGGGCACTCCGGGCCGGTAACCGGTAACATACTCAGCGACGCCGTGTGTGAATGGGGACTCCAGGCCGGTAACCGGTAACATACTCAGCGACGCTGTGTGTGAATGGGCACTCCAGGCCGGTAACCGGTAACATATTCAGCGACGCCGTGTGTGAATGGGGACTCCAGGCCGGTAACCAGTAACATACTCAGCGACGCCGTGTGAATGGGCACTCCAGGCATGTAACCGGTAACATACTCAGCGATGCCGTGTGTGAATGGGCACTCCAGGCCGGTAACCGGTAACATACTCAGCGATGCCGTGTGTGAATGGGCACTCCAGGCCGGTAACCGGTAACATACTCAGCGACGCCGTGTGTGAATGGGCACTCCGGGCCGGTAACCGGTAACATACTCAGCGACGCCGTGTGAATGGGCACTCCAGGCCGGTAACCGGTAACATACTCAGCGACGCCGTGTGTGAATGGGCACTCCAGGCCGGTAACCGGTAACATACTCAGCGACGCCGTGTGTGAATGGGCACTCCGGGCCGGTAACCGGTAACATACTCAGCGACGCCGTGTGTGAATGGGCACTCCGGGCCGGTAACCGGTAACATACTCAGCGACGCCGTGTGTGAATGGGCACTCCAGGCCGGTAACCGGTAACATACTCAGCGACGCCGTGTGAATGGGCACTCCAGGCCGGTAACCGGTAACATACTCAGCGACGCCGTGTGTGAATGGGCACTCCAGGCCGGTAACCGGTAACATACTCAGCGACGCCGTGTGTGAATGGGCACTCCGGGCCGGTAACCGGTAACATACTCAGCGACGCCGTGTGAATGGGCACTCCGGGCCGGTAACCGGTAACATACTCAGCGACGCCGTGTGTGAATGGGCACTCCAGGCCGGTAACCGGTAATATACTCAGCGACGCCGTGTGTGAATGGGCACTCCAGGCCGGTAACCGGTAACATACTCAGCAACGCCGTGTGTGAATGGGCACTCCGGGCCGGTAACCGGTAACATACTCAGCGACGCCGTGTGTGAATGGGCACTCCAGGCCGGTAACCGGTAACATACTCAGCAACGCCGTGTGTGAATGGGCACTCCGGGCCGGTAACCGGTAACATACTCAGCGACGCCGTGTGTGAATGGGCACTCCAGGCATGTAACCGGTAACATACTCAGCGACGCCGTGTGAATGGGCACTCCAGGCCGGTAACCGGTAACATACTCAGCGACGCCGTGTGTGAATGGGCACTCCGGGCCGGTAACCGGTAACATACTCAGCAACTTCGTGTGTGAATGGGCACTCCGGGCCGGTAACCGGTAAAATACTCAGCGACGCCGTGTGTGAATGGGCACTCCAGGCCGGTAACCGGTAACATACTCAGCGACGCCGTGTGAATGGGCACTCCGGGCCGGTAACCGGTAACATACTCAGCGACGCCGTGTGTGAATGGGCACTCCGGGCCGGTAACCGGTAACATACTCAGCGATGCCGTGTGTGAATGGGCACTCCGGGCCGGTAACCGGTAACATACTCAGCGACGCCGTGTGAATGGGCACTCCAGGCATGTAACCGGTAACATACTCAGCGACGCCGTGTGTGAATGGGCACTCCAGGCCGGTAACCGGTAACATACTCAGCAACTTCGTGTGTGAATGGGCACTCCAGGCCGGTAACCGGTAACATACTCAGCAACTTCGTGTGTGAATGGGCACTCCGGGCCGGTAACCGGTAACATACTCAGCGACGCTGTGTGTGAATGGGCACTCCAGGCCGGTAACCGGTAACATACTCAGCGACGCCGTGTGTGAATGGGCACTCCGGGCCGGTAACCGGTAACATACTCAGCGACGCCGTGTGAATGGGCACTCCGGGCCGGTAACCGGTAACATACTCAGCGACGCCGTGTGAATGGGCACTCCAGGCCGGTAACCGGTAACATACTCAGCGACGCCGTGTGTGAATGGGCACTCCAGGCCGGTAACCGGTAACATACTCAGCGATGCCGTGTGAATGGGCACTCCGGGCCGGTAACCGGTAACATACTCAGCGACGCCGTGTGTGAATGGGCACTCCGGGCCGGTAACCGGTAACATACTCAGCGATGCCGTGTGTGAATGGGCACTCCAGGCATGTAACCGGTAACATACTCAGCGACGCCGTGTGTGAATGGGCACTCCAGGCCGGTAACCGGTAACATACTCAGCGACGCCGTGTGTGAATGGGCACTCCGGGCATGTAACCGGTAACATACTCAGCGACGCCGTGTGTGAATGGGCACTCCAGGCCGGTAACCGGTAACATACTCAGCGATGCCGTGTGAATGGGCACTCCGGGCCGGTAACCGGTAACATACTCAGCGACGCCGTGTGTGAATGGGCACTCCAGGCATGTAACCGGTAACATACTCAGCGACGCCGTGTGAATGGGCACTCCGGGCCGGTAACCGGTAACATACTCAGCGACGCCGTGTGTGAATGGGCACTCCAGGCATGTAACCGGTAACATACTCAGCGACGCCGTGTGTGAATGGGCACTCCAGGCCGGTAACCGGTAACATACTCAGCGATGCCGTGTGTGAATGGGCACTCCGGGCATGTAACCGGTAACATACTCAGCGACGCTGTGTGTGAATGGGCACTCCAGGCATGTAACCGGTAACATACTCAGCGATGCCGTGTGTGAATGGGCACTCCAGGCATGTAACCGGTAACATACTCAGCGATGCCGTGTGTGACTGCACACTCCGGGCCGGTAACCAGTAACATACTCAGCGACGCCGTGTGAATGGGCACTCCAGGCATGTAACCGGTAACATACTCAGCGATGCCGTGTGTGAATGGGCACTCCAGGCATGTAACCGGTAACATACTCAGCGACGCCGTGTGTGAATGGGCACTCCGGGCATGTAACCGGTAACATACTCAGCGATGCCGTGTGAATGGGCACTCCAGGCCGGTAACCGGTAACATACTCAGCGACGCCGTGTGTGAATGGGCACTCCGGGCCGGTAACCGGTAACATACTCAGCGACGCCGTGTGTGAATGGGCACTCCAGGCCGGTAACCGGTAACATACTCAGCGATGCCGTGTGTGAATGGGCACTCCAGGCCGGTAACCGGTAAAATACTCAGCGACGCCGTGTGTGAATGGGCACTCCAGGCCGGTAACCGGTAACATACTCAGCAACGCCGTGTGTGAATGGGCACTCCGGGCCGGTAACCGGTAACATACTCAGCGACGCCGTGTGAATGGGCACTCCAGGCCGGTAACCGGTAAAATACTCAGCGACGCCGTGTGTGAATGGGCACTCCAGGCCGGTAACCGGTAACATACTCAGCGACGCCGTGTGTGAATGGGGACTCCAGGCATGTAACCGGTAACATACTCAGCGACGCCGTGTGTGAATGGGCACTCCGGGCCGGTAACCGGTAACATACTCAGCGACGCCGTGTGTGAATGGGCACTCCGGGCCGGTAACCGGTAACATACTCAGCGATGCCGTGTGTGAATGGGCACTCCGGGCCGGTAACCGGTAACATACTCAGCGACGCCGTGTGTGAATGGGCACTCCGGGCCGGTAACCGGTAACATACTCAGCGACGCTGTGTGTGAATGGGCACTCCAGGCATGTAACCGGTAACATACTCAGCGACGCCGTGTGAATGGGCACTCCGGGCCGGTAACCGGTAACATACTCAGCGACGCCGTGTGAATGGGCACTCCAGGCATGTAACCGGTAACATACTCAGCGATGCCGTGTGAATGGGCACTCCAGGCATGTAACCGGTAACATACTCAGCGACGCCGTGTGAATGGGCACTCCAGGCATGTAACCGGTAACATACTCAGCGATGCCGTGTGTGAATGGGCACTCCAGGCCGGTAACCGGTAACATACTCAGCGACGCCGTGTGTGACTGGGCACTCCAGGCATGTAACCGGTAACATACTCAGCGACGCCGTGTGTGACTGGGCACTCCAGGCCGGTAACCGGTAACATACTCAGCGACGCTGTGTGTGAATGGGCACTCCGGGCCGGTAACCAGTAACATACTCAGCGACGCCGTGTGAATGGGCACTCCAGGCCGGTAACCGGTAACATACTCAGCGACGCCGTGTGAATGGGCACTCCGGGCCGGTAACCGGTAACATACTCAGCGACGCTGTGTGTGAATGGGCACTCCAGGCCGGTAACCGGTAACATACTCAGCGACGCCGTGTGTGAATGGGCACTCCGGGCCGGTAACCGGTAACATACTCAGCGATGCCGTGTGTGAATGGGCACTCCGGGCCGGTAACCGGTAACATACTCAGCAACGCCGTGTGTTAATGGGCACTCCGGGCATGTAACCGGTAACATACTCAGCGACGCCGTGTGTGAATGGGCACTCCAGGCCGGTAACCGGTAACATACTCAGCAACGCCGTGTGTGAATGGGCACTCCGGGCCGGTAACCGGTAACATACTCAGCGATGCCGTGTGTGAATGGGCACTCCGGGCCGGTAACCGGTAACATACTCAGCGACGCCGTGTGTGAATGGGCACTCCAGGCATGTAACCGGTAACATACTCAGCGACGCTGTGTGTGAATGGGCACTCCGGGCCGGTAACCGGTAACATACTCAGCGACGCCGTGTGTGAATGGGCACTCCAGGCATGTAACCGGTAACATACTCAGCGACGCCATGTGTGAATGGGCACTCCGGGCCGGTAACCGGTAACATACTCAGCGACGCCGTGTGTGAATGGGCACTCCGGGCCGGTAACCGGTAATATACTCAGCGACGCCGTGTGTGAATGGGCACTCCGAGCCGGTAACCGGTAACATACTCAGCGACGCTGTGTGTGAATGGGCACTCCAGGCCGGTAACCGGTAACATACTCAGCGACGCTGTGTGTGAATGGGCACTCCGGGCCGGTAACCAGTAACATACTCAGCGACGCCGTGTGAATGGGCACTCCGGGACGGTAACCGGTAACATACTCAGCGACGCCGTGTGAATGGGCACTCCAGGCCGGTAACCGGTAACATACTCAGCGACGCCGTGTGAATGGGCACTCCAGGCCGGTAACCGGTAACATACTCAGCGACGCCGTGTGAATGGGCACTCCGGGCCGGTAACCGGTAACATACTCAGCGACGCCGTGTGTGAATGGGCACTCCAGGCCGGTAACCGGTAACATACTCAGCGATGCCGTGTGAATGGGCACTCCGGGCCGGTAACCGGTAACATACTCAGCAACGCCGCGTGTGAATGGGCACTCCAGGCATGTAACCGGTAACATACTCAGCGACGCCGTGTGAATGGGCACTCCAGGCATGTAACCGGTAACATACTCAGCGACGCCGTGTGTGAATGGGCACTCCAGGCATGTAACCGGTAACATACTCAGCGACGCCGTGTGTGACTGGGCACTCCAGGCCGGTAACCGGTAACATACTCAGCGACGCTGTGTGTGAATGGGCACTCCGGGCCGGTAACCAGTAACATACTCAGCGACGCCGTGTGAATGGGCACTCCAGGCCGGTAACCGGTAACATACTCAGCGACGCCGTGTGAATGGGCACTCCGGGCCGGTAACCGGTAACATACTCAGCGACGCTGTGTGTGAATGGGCACTCCAGGCCGGTAACCGGTAACATACTCAGCGACGCCGTGTGTGAATGGGCACTCCGGGCCGGTAACCGGTAACATACTCAGCGACGCCGTGTGTGAATGGGCACTCCGGGCATGTAACCGGTAACATACTCAGCGATGCCGTGTGTGAATGGGCACTCCAGGCATGTAACCGGTAACATACTCAGCGACGCCGCGTGTGGATGGGCACTCCAGGCATGTAACCGGTAACATACTCAGCGACGCCGTGTGAATGGGCACTCCGGGCCGGTAACCGGTAACATACTCAGCGATGCCGTGTGTAAATGGGCACTCCAGGCCGGTAACCGGTAACATACTCAGCGACGCCGTGTGTGAATGGGCACTCCAGGCCGGTAACCGGTAACATACTCAGCGATGCCGTGTGAATGGGCACTCCGGGCCGGTAACCGGTAACATACTCAGCAACTTCGTGTGTGAATGGGCACTCCAGGCCGGTAACCGGTAACATACTCAGCGACGCCGTGTGTGAATGGGCACTCCAGGCATGTAACCGGTAACATACTCAGCGATGCCGTGTGAATGGGCACTCCAGGCCGGTAACCGGTAACATACTCAGCAACTTCGTGTGTGAATGGGCACTCCAGGCCGGTAACCGGTAACATACTCAGCGACGCCGTGTGTGAATGGGCACTCCAGGCCGGTAACCGGTAACATACTCAGCGACGCCGTGTGTGAATGGGCACTCCAGGCCGGTAACCGGTAACATACTCAGCGACGCCGTGTGTGAATGGGCACTCCGGGCCGGTAACCGGTAACATACTCAGCGACGCCGTGTGTGAATGGGCACTCCAGGCATGTAACCGGTAACATACTCAGCGACGCCGTGTGTGAATGGGCACTCCAGGCATGTAACCGGTAACATACTCAGCGACGCCGTGTGTGAATGGGCACTCCGGGCCGGTAACCGGTAACATACTCAGCGACGCCGTGTGTGAATGGGCACTCCGGGCCGGTAACCGGTAATATACTCAGCGACGCCGTGTGTGAATGGGCACTCCGGGCCGGTAACCGGTAACATACTCAGCGACGCCGTGTGTGAATGGGCACTCCAGGCCGGTAACCGGTAACATACTCAGCGACGCCGTGTGTGAATGGGCACTCCGGGCCGGTAACCGGTAACATACTCAGCGACGCTGTGTGTGAATGGGCACTCCAGGCCGGTAACCGGTAACATACTCAGCGACGCCGTGTGAATGGGCACTCCAGGCCGGTAACCGGTAACATACTCAGCGATGCCGTGTGTGACTGCACACTCCGGGCCGGTAACCGGTAACATACTCAGCGACGCTGTGTGTGAATGGGCACTCCAGGCCGGTAACCGGTAACATACTCAGCGACGCCGTGTGAATGGGCACTCCAGGCCGGTAACCGGTAACATACTCAGCGATGCCGTGTGTGACTGCACACTCCAGGCATGTAACCGGTAACATACTCAGCGACGCCGTGTGTGAATGGGCACTCCAGGCATGTAACCGGTAACATACTCAGCGACGCCGTGTGTGAATGGGCACTCCAGGCCGGTAACCGGTAACATACTCAGCGATGCCGTGTGTGAATGGGCACTCCGGGCCGGTAACCGGTAACATACTCAGCGATGCCGTGTGTGAATGGGCACTCCAGGCCGGTAACCGGTAACATACTCAGCGATGCCGTGTGTGAATGGGCACTCCAGGCATGTAACCGGTAACATACTCAGCGACGCCGTGTGTGAATGGGCACTCCAGGCATGTAACCGGTAACATACTCAGCGACGCCGTGTGTGAATGGGCACTCCAGGCCGGTAACCGGTAACATACTCAGCGATGCCGTGTGTGAATGGGCACTCCGGGCATGTAACCGGTAACATACTCAGCGACGCCGTGTGTGAATGGGCACTCCGGGCCGGTAACCGGTAACATACTCAGCGATGCCGTGTGTGAATGGGCACTCCAGGCATGTAACCGGTAACATACTCAGCGACGCCATGTGTGAATGGGCACTCCAGGCCGGTAACCGGTAACATACTCAGCGACGCCGTGTGTGAATGGGCACTCCAGGCCGGTAACCGGTAACATACTCAGCGATGCCGTGTGTGAATGGGCACTCCAGGCCGGTAACCGGTAACATACTCAGCGACGCCGTGTGTGAATGGGCACTCCAGGCCGGTAACCGGTAACATACTCAGCGACGCCGTGTGAATGGGCACTCCGGGCCGGTAACCAGTAACATACTCAGCGACGCCGTGTGTGAATGGGCACTCCGGGCCGGTAACCGGTAACATACTCAGCGATGCCGTGTGTGAATGGGCACTCCAGGCCGGTAACCGGTAACATACTCAGCGATGCCGTGTGTGAATGGGCACTCCGGGACGGTAACCGGTAATATACTCAGCGACGCTGTGTGTGAATGGGCACTCCAGGCATGTAACCGGTAACATACTCAGCGATGCCGTGTGTGAATGGGCACTCCGGGCCGGTAACCGGTAACATACTCAGCAACGCCGCGTGTGACTGCATACTCCGGGCCGGTAACCGGTAACATACTCAGCGATGCCGTGTGTGGATGGGCACTCCGGGCCGGTAACCGGTAAAATACTCAGCGATGCCGTGTGTGAATGGGCACTCCGGGCTGGTAACCGGTAACATATTCAGCAATACCGTGTGTAAATGGGCACTCCAGGCATGTAACCGGTAACATACTCAGCGACGCCGTGTGTGAATGGGCACTCCAGGCCGGTAACCGGTAACATACTCAGCGATGCCGTGTGTGAATGGGCACTCCAGGCATGTAACCGGTAACATACTCAGCGATGCCGTGTGTGAATGGGCACTCCGGGCTGGTAACCGGTAACATATTCAGCAATACCGTGTGTAAATGGGCACTCCAGGCATGTAACCGGTAACATACTCAGCGACGCCGTGTGTGAATGGGCACTCCAGGCATGTAACCGGTAACATACTCAGCGACGCCGTGTGTGAATGGGCACTCCAGGCCGGTAACCGGTAACATACTCAGCGATGCCGTGTGTGAATGGGCACTCCAGGCATGTAACCGGTAACATACTCAGCGATGCCGTGTGTGAATGGGCACTCCGGGCCGGTAACCAGTAACATATTCAGCAATACAGTGTGTGAATGGGCACTCCAGGCATGTAACCGATAACATATTCAGCAATACCGTGTGTAAATGGGCACTCCAGGCAAGGGGAGGGGAAAATGTGACCCCTGGAAAAAAAAAAAAACACAAACAAAATACAAATAATAATAATTCCTTTGTGTTTTATTGTGTTAGTGTTCCTTTAATAACGCCTTATGGCTGCCTGTGAACGTGCCTTGGAAACACATGCGCAGTAACGAAGGCGAGGGCTTTAGACTCACACTGAAGCCTCTGAGCATGCGCATTAGGGAGGCTATGGCTATGCGCCGACGAGTTCTGGATTTTGGACATGCGCAGTCAGGTCACCCTGCTCTCGTCGCGTGCGCGGTGACGTCACCGAGCGCTCTCCGCATGCGCAGTACCAGTATCGAGGCCTGCTCGCTAGTTGCGCCGCCGCTCGCTGCGTGTGAAGTTCTCGCTGCCTTCCACCTCCTACCTGGAGCGGTTCCCAGGCCTCGCACCGGCGGATCCTAGGATAGGAATTAGGGACCGGGAGAACCCGCGCCGCTCACGGGAGTATCCGCCGTGGAATTACGAGCCCTGCGTTAAACAGGCGGCGGGTGGTGACTGTAGCTCCTCCCCCTCCGGCCGGCCGTTACCATGGTGAAGAAGAACAGTATCCCTGACAGGTGAGTATCCCTGGGACAAGGCCTGGGGAACAGGGGGCGGGCGGGAGGGGGGTCTGAGCCACACAAACACCCCCCATATCCGAGCCTCTGTCACTGGTGATCAGTATCCAGCATGAAACCCCCTGCTGTACATGGGGGGAGCACACAGCCCCTGTATTCAGGGGGACTTATCATCCATGCATGCTGCAGGGCTCCCTGCACCATGCATTTATCATAATCCCCCTGAGTTGGCAGAATGGCGCCTGGTCTACAACTCCCATCATGCAGTGGTGGAGCGTTGACGGCCCACGTAAGAGTAAACTGTGCTTTAAAGTGTGTCCTCGCCGGCGCCTTGTGGGGCACCGTATGCAAACTAGGGTTTATTTGGGCGATACTTATGGAAAATGCATGCCTTGGGGTTGGCAGACTGATCACAGTGCTGGAGTATGTATTTATTATAAGCGTGCCCAAATAAAGAACCAATGAGTTTGCACTCACGCAGACGCCGTATTGTAACTCACCTGGTCGGATACGAACAGGAAACATTTAAAGCCTACGTTTTCCCTCTTTGCTCGAAGGTCTTGTTCCGCCGGCGCTTCTGCTAACAAAATGTACACCGTGGGGGGTTATTATTACCTGGATATTTCTGGTTTAGAGAATAATTTGGCGAAAATCTGTTTTAATTGAGAGAGAAATTATTAAAATAAGTTTAAATGGATTAAACAACAAGTAAACTACACCTCTCCGCTGGTCCCAATACAGCCAGTCGCCACTGGAAGTTTTTAGCAAAAATAGTCAACAATAGTGACATTTTCCTGTTACAGAGCAATATATACTGCAAGTGCCCAGCTCTGTACCTTACTATGTTGGGTTCATAAAACATTCATTTGGTGGAATACAAAAATAACTGAATTGGTAAAATATAGAAAATAAGGAGATTTCTAGTGGTGAGAGGGAAGTCAGTACAGCATCATATATAGTATAGTATCAGTATAAAGGCTAATCGGTAATTTAATTTAGAGAGGTGTTGGCAGAACACAACAATTCAGAAATGAAAATCAGCAAGAAGTTTAGGATGCAAAAATATGATAGGTGCGCTCATTAAATAGAAATATATATAATGCAGATAAGAACCGTTTGGTCCATTTACCGGTAGACTGCTCAATTTCTAATAGTTATATTAGTCCCTGGGTCCTAGGATATTGGTATCCTATGTCTAGGATAGCCTTATACCTATCCCACGCATGCTTAAACTCCGTCACTGTATTAACCTCTACCACTTCTACTGGAAGACTATTCTATGCATCCACTACCCTCTCAGTAAAGTAATACTTTCATTAGTCCCTGGCCTTATCTTATATCTAGGATAGCCTTATACCTATCCCACGCATGCTTAAACTCCGTCACTGTATTAACCTCTACCACTTCTACTGGAAGACTATTCCATACATCCACTACCCTCTCAGTAAAGTAATACTTTCATTAGTCCCTGGCCTTATCTTATATCTAGGATATCCTTATACCTATCCCACGCATGCTTAAACTCCATCACTGTATTAACCTCTACCACTTCTACTGGAAGACTATTCCATGCATCCACTACCCTCTCAGTAATGTAATACTTTCATTAGTCCCTGTCCTTATCTTATAGCTAGGATAGGCTTATACCTGTCCCATGCATGCTTAAACTCCTTGCCTGTATTTACCTCTACCACTTCTTCTGGAAGGCTATTCCATGCATCCACTACCCTCTCAGTAAAGTAATACTTTCATTAGTCCCTTTCCTTATCTTATATCTAGGATATCAACCTCTACCACCTTTGCAAGGTAATTACAGAGTGGATGTGAGTGCATTCAACGTGCTTACTGCTAATTCACTAGATGGAAAATATTTTCCTTGGGTTAGATGTCAACATTGATAGATCCCCTGTTTTGCTTTTAATTTTAAAGGACTGAGATTAAGAGGTGACCAGCTAAAACCATTTTAAAAATGCAAATCACTTTGGTTTATAGTTTTGTAACCAGTAACTTGGTTGCAATGTAATGAAACACACATGGAATTAATTTGTAAATGATGTAGTATAAACTTTGTTTAATCCATTTGAACATAAATTAAGAATTTTCTCAATGTTTTAGTATAATCATTGCTTCAGAAGAAACTGTGTAATGTCTTTTGTGGGTCAATCTTTAAGTCACGGGTGTAAACGCTGTACACAGCCTCTTTTATAAGTAAGTATTGATGGCAAATGTATCCCTTTTAACGATGGAGGAGTGAAGACCATTCACCCCTCCAGTACTCAAATGGTTCTTGGACTGCAAGACTTGTTCTGTTATTCATGGGCCTTCATTACATGTGGTGTGCGGAGACAAGGTCAGATGGCCATCTCCAGCAGGGTAGGTATCACCACTCAAGGTGAGTATGGCCCCATGTTTATATACTCCAATGCTCTGTATGTTTGGCTACATGTATGTGCTGTGTATTGCATGTATGATCACACTATATTGGAGTGTTTTTATTTCTGAATGATACGGTTTATCTCTTGTGAAAGTAGGTGTAGAGCAGGGGAGAAAAATATTCAACTGAATGGGAACATTTTCCCAACTCTGCTACTTTGGTCTTAAATCTGAAATTCCCTTCAGTTCTCTCTGTCATGATTAAAGCCCATATAGTAATGTGAGCACTAATTCACAACAGTACGCTGGGCAAGGAAGGTCCGTAAAGTATTTTCTTACCTAACGGATCCCCCATCACATCCATTACAGCATGCTACATTATGCACGAACTTCTCTTTACTCTGTTGTTCAAAGGTTTTTTCATAATTAGATGTGGAAGTTAGTAATTTCTATCCTATTCTTAAAATCGTAATATTCAGAGAGTATAGCGGTCCACTCCAAGCACTTCCCGGTTGAGAGCAGTGAGGGAAGCAGTGGCGTGATAGGTCGCACATACCCATGCATGTCTGTAGAGCTTGGGACTTGAAAGGCCCATTCATGTGCATGTTACACATATATACATGTATCTCTGCAGCAGTGCACTTATTGACTTCCACAAGGAGGATCATTCCCCGGGAGAACCCTTGCAAACTAAAACACAATTCATTTATTAATGGATAATTACATTTCTAACGTTGGTTTTATTTAATGTAATGGCTAAAACTTGACCTTCGTCAAGACTGTAACGACCCTTTGACCGTCGTGTCAGTAGTGCAACGGGAACTACTAGTTTATTAGAAAAGCAGCCAGGACAAGAGAGAAACAAGACTGATCCATTATCATCCTGATCGAAATTAAACACTCCCCAACAAGTGTGTTCATTCATGAATATCAATGTTACACGTTACTGAAAAATGCTTTGCTTTTACACAAAATATAAAGCTACTTCCGCAAGCCTAATCTCCCGTAACAACGATCACTAGTGTTTTACAATGTACATGCGTAATATTTGTACTATTACATTCCCGTGTGCAAGTAATTCAACCTAAGAATTAATTACTTTTTCATAAAGGTAATGTATGATATATGTTTTTAGTTATTAAAGGTAATGTATGATATATGTTTCTAGTTATTAAAGGTAATGTATGATATATGTTTTTAGTTATTAAAGGTAATGTATGATGCATGTTTCTAGTTCTTACAGGTAATGTATGAAATGTTTCTAGTTATTAAAGGTAATGTATGATATATGTGTCTAGTTCTGTAAGGTAATGTATAATAATATGTATCTAGTTCTGTAAGGTAATGTATGATATATGTGTCTAGTTCTGTAAGGTAATGTATAATAATATGTATCTAGTTCTGTAAGGTAATGTATGATATATGTATCTAGTTCTTAAAGGTAATGTATAGTATGTTTCTAGTTCTTAAAGGTAATGTATAGTATGTTTCTAGTTCTTAAAGGTAATGTATAATGTGTTTCTAGTACTTAATGGTGTAATGTATGATCATTTTTTATTTTATTTATAAAGTATTTTACTAGGATACATTGAGATTTCTCTTGTTCTCTTTGTGACTTTGCTCTTTTCTCCGTGCTTGCACTGATTAGTACATGATTCAGACACACAAACAAGTGCAAGGAATCTTTGCTGTCCAACACATTTATTTAAGGAGGGTTCTATACATCTCTGACCACCCTTAGTAAAATTATAGTACAGTTTTTTTGTTGTAGATACCACTTGCCTATCTCCTAAGAGTAACATGGCTTTCTCCGGAATTGGTCTGGATAGCTCCCAAAGCCAAGTTTGTCACTCCATTCTCGCACGTTATTATATTTAATTAATAATAGTAAAATAACATCTGTTTACCTTGTAAAGGCTGACAGCGTTGCTGTTTTCGGATTGTAACTTTAAGCCGACTCACATTCTGCAGCAGAAAAAAAGGATTGAAACTGATTGTCAGTGAACAGAAAGGTGAATGTGCTTTACACGTCATTCACACATTTGTATCTATTTACTGGCGTTTCCGTCCACCCCATGTGGTCTGTCCCTGTATTAGTGCAACAGATTGGCAGGCGCAGTGTAAAGATATATTAATGGAACGTTTAATTGTTCCACATCGTAGATCAATATAAAGTGATACAAACAGAGCTTCCCCAGGAGATATGTTAGTGTAGACCATTAGAATATCCAAGTGAGACTTTAATTACTGCTGTGAATCCATGTTACATCATATATAATCCTGGTCATGTGATATCAGTCCCAGTTCGGCTGGGTCAAGTTTGTGCTGCTGGTTGGTTGTGTTTAATTGGTATCAGTGGTTTTTTTTGTCATTTGGGTATTAAATTAAATTATTTCCGATTTTGTGGTCTTGGTTCTTTTTCTCGGTTTCAAACCAATGATTTGTGTGTGTGTGTGTGTGTCTGTGTGTGTGTGTATTTTCTCTCTAGCGTCTGTACATAACCCCGTTACACTCATTAGTATTTTTGTAGCATGTGTTGCATTCAGTTGTCTTTTTGGGGTACTTTCCAAATAGCTGCAAGCGGAGCAGTGTCAGTTTGTATATCACATGGTGCTTACTGACGGTATTAAACCAAAGAACACAATGGGGGTAATGTGTAAGAACTCCGCACTGCAAAGTGTCGGGACATTTATAAAAAAAAAAAAACTGCAATTGCCCTTTTGGTATAATGGCGATTGCGCCGTTTTTATAAGTTCCGTCACTTTGCAATGCAGGAGCAAGATCTTTATACATAACCCTCATTGTGTACATGTGTTTGTTTCAAAATAAAGAAAATCTGTCTTATTCTATACTTTATAACAGGGCTCTTTAAATCCCGGGATGGATTTTTTTTTTATTGTTTTCCATTGAACCCTATAGATGTCCCATTTCCCTGGCACCCTATAGATGTCCCATTTCCCTGGCACCCTATAGATGTCCCATTTCCCTGGCACCTAAAAATAATCAGGCTAGTTTCCGAATTGATCTGTCTACAGACATTTGTCAAGCCCCGCTTTATATAAATGTTACATAGATGTTTATTTGAACACTATTTGCTAAACAACAGTAGTATTTTGTAAAAGTTACAATTTGAATCAATACAAATGGTCACTTAATGTACACACCAGGCTTTATATCCCTCAAAAGAAAGGTCCATTTGTTGCTTTATGTGACAGTCTATTGCTTGGGGGTGTATGGAGCTGGAGGGATCTTTTTGTTCCCCCATTTAAATAAGGAATATTGAAGACCATTACACGATGTAGTTTAATGTATGGCTTCTGATGTAATCCTTCACCTAAAGCAAGGGTGGCTTTGATTTAAATCAGGATGTACAGAATTTACATTATTTCTGGTGGTTTCAATCTTTATTATTTGCACGCAGATGAAGATTTCATATTTAGAATAATCTGTCAGATTAGTAAAACCGCTATAACAGATCTTATTTTAGTTTAATAGGTTAATTACACATATTTGGAGAACTACTTAAATTGTTTTATTTAACAAAGATAGTAACCTTATATAGCGACATATTCCTGTATTTGCATAAATGTCAGTGTTTATAAACTGTAGTGGGAATGTGGGAATGTTATGTGTTCTTTGTTTGTATATAGATTTGCAGAACAAAATGGAATTAAAGTTGTTTCCCGAACTTTGTTTATTCTATTTTTACTGTGAATCAGTTGTCTCAGCTTGGATAACTTGGATTAATTGAATTAGTTTAAAAAAAAGAGAGAGAAAAGGTTGCAGGGAGGGAGGGGGAGAGAGATAACACTGGGGGGACAGACAGAGACAACAGTAAGAGGGGCAGAGATAGACAAACCTGGGGGGAAGGAGGAGAGAGAAGCAGCATTGGCACATAAAAGGAAATAAAAACAAGAAATGAATTTTTTTAATGTCATAATTATTATTAAATATTAAAAATAAATTTGCATGTGAATATATACAAGTTAAACTTTTTTTCTATAGGATAGTCTTATATTCAGGGTTTTAGCTTTTTTCCTAAAGGAATATCCAAAGTTTGATACACAGGAAAAAGTGGTGTTTTCAACAAAATACAATGAAAAGCAATAAATACCCTTGTGTGCAAACGCTGCCACTCTTGGCACTCCTCACTGTGCCATATGTAAATAGAAAATGGTCAGGAAACGAGGGCGCAGATTGTTACACAGGGAACATATAAAACAAGAAATATATATATATAGTGCAACACTGTTAAAATATCCTGTGCTGAAAGATACGTGTGTTAACCCCTTAACGACAGGTGACGTGCCAGGCACGTCACGGCAAATCGAGGACTTGCCGACAGGTGACGTGCCTGGCACGTCATGCACTAAATGGAGTTTTCTTTACTCTAACGGTGTTGCTACAATGCCTCTAGGTAGAGGCATTGTGCAACACCCCCCAAATGTGCAGGGGCGCGCTACGATCACTCCACGGAGTGATCGTAGCAGCCATTTAAAAATGGCTGCGCCCGCTGCACACATGTGCTTAGAAAGCGAACGATCGTTCGCTTTCTAAGCATCTGCGGTGTTGTTAAAGTGCCTCGCCAGCGAGGCACTTAACAACACCTTCAGCTGCCCCAGAGCCGATGGTGGTCGCTCTCCTGAGCGACCCCATCGGCTCAGTAGAAGGGAACGCTGCCTATACAGGCAGCGCTTCCCTTCTAATGGCAAGAGCATCGGAAGTGAAAGTATTTCACTTCCGATCCTCTAGGGGGAGCCAATCGATGCCGGCACAACAGATCTATGTGATCTGTGTGCAGGCATGTATGGTAAGTGCTCTGATGAGCACTTATCATACTGTCAAAGGCAATATTAGCAAATATTGCCTTTGACAAGTATTGATCTGCCTCCCTCACCTTACTAGTTATAGTAAGGGAGAGAGACAGATCAGATAAAGTAAAAAAATAAAATAACATAATAAAAAAAATATTTAATAAAATTTTAAACACCAAGGGCTTTTATAAAAGCCATTTAACCCCTTCCCTGCCATTGATCGCTGTGTACGCAGTGATCATACACAGCAGCACATTTTTTGCTGTCTGCATTTTTTAGGGGTTCATTTTTTTTTTTACTGTAATTCATTACAGTATAAAAAAAAGCTCTTTTAAGAGAGATTAACCCCTTTCTTGCTGTAGATCACTGCCTAAGCAGCGATCTGACGCAAATGCAGCAATCTTGCTGCAGAAGCATTTTTAAATTTTTTTTTTTTACTTTTTTATTACACCCGTCACGTGTTAATTATACCCGCTAGGGGACTACGTTTAACGTAAAAAAATTTTTTTTAGCTGTCTGACCGCATGTATAGCGATCAGTAACAGCTGATAAGTGACAAAGGCGGGTTGGCGTTTGCTTAGATGAGCATCACCATTCGTCTGGTTAGATCAATATTTGTAAATATTTGATCTGACCCGTGTAGATCTGCCTCCCTCTCACTTGAGTTTTAGTGAGGGAGGGAGACAGAGCTGTATAATGTAAGTTTTTAATTATAATATATTTAATAGAATTGAGACCCAAAGGCTTTTATAAAAGCCGTTTCCAGTATTTAACCCCTTCCCTGCAATTGATCGCTGTGTACGCAGTGATCTTACACAGCAGCACATTTTTTGCTGTCTGTGCATTTTTTTAGGGGTTATTTTTTTTTACTTTGATTTATTACAGTATATCAAAGGCTCTTTTAAGAGCTATTAACCCCTTCCTTGTCGTATATCACTTCCTAAGCAGCACATATGGTCACTGCCTAAGCAGTGCATATGGTCACTGCCTAAGCAGCGCATATGGAGCAATCTAGTCGCAGAAGGATTTTTTTTTGCTATCAGCATTTTTTTTGTCAGACTCGCTAGGGGTTAGTTATACCCACTAGGGGATTACGTGTATTCCTTTTGAAGCTGTCTGAACGCGTGTATAGCGATCAGTAACAGCCGATCAGTGGCAAAGGTGGTTTGGTGATTTCTCAGATGAGCATCATCATTCGTCTGGTTCGTAAATATTGTTCTGACCCATATGGATCTGCCTCCCTCTCCTCACTTGAGTTTTAGTGAGGGAAAGAGACAGATCTGTATAACATAATTTTTTAATTGTAATAAATTAAATAAAATGTAAAAAAATTGTGAGTCCCAAGGGCTTTTATAAAAGCCATACCCTTTGTATAGTGTAGTGTATTAACCCCTTCCCTGCCACTGATCACTGCACAGCAGAACCTTTTTTCTTGTCTGTGCATTTTTAGGGGTTAATTTTTTTGTACAGTACTACAAAGGCTCTTATAAGAGCTATTAACCCCTTCCTTGCTCTACATGTTCAAATTCCAAGTTTGAAAATCAAAAAGCGCACCTCTCAAATGTAGCCTTTCAACACCCAACAAAGCTGACAAAGCTATGCATGGGTGGTATCCCTGTGCTCGGGAGATGTTGCTGAACATATATTGTGGTATTGTTTGTCAGTGACACATACCGAAATATGTGAATTTGTGTCTAAAGTACAATGTATGTGGGAAAAAATACACAATAAAATGACTACCACAAACTTTGACAAAGGCTGGTGGTAGAATTGGTGCATGGAAAGTGTTAAAATAACACCATTTAAAATAGCCTAGGGTGTCTACTTTTACAAAATATATACTTTTTGGGGTAAAATACACTGTCCTACTTTAAAAAAAAGTCCCAAATGAAAGATGGGCTCAGGCTGGCTACACGTCAATATTCCAAGTTGAAAATGCGCACCGTCACAATGTGGCCCTTTTAGCCCCCAAACAACCCAACAAACCTATGCATGGGTGGTATCCCTGTACTCAGGAGATGTTGTTGAACACATATTGGGTTATTGTTTGGCAGTGACACATACCAAAATCTGTGAATTTATGTCTAAAATACAATATTTGTGAAAAAAAAAACACACAAAAATTACTACCACAAACTTCGACAAAGGCTGGTGGTAGAATTAGTGCATGGAAAGTGTAAAAATACCACCATTTGAGATAGCCTAGGGTGTCTACTTTTAAAACATATATGGGTTGATGTGGTAAAATACACTGGCTGGTTTCAAATATGTCCCAAATGGGACATGGGTGCAGGCTGTCTGCATGTCAAAATTTCAAATTGGAAAACCAAAAACTGCACCTCCCAAATTTGGCCTTTTACCCCCCAAACAATCCAACAAACCTATGCATGGGGGGTATCCCTGTACTCAAGAGATGTTGCTGAACACTTATTGGGGTGTTATTTGGCAGTGACACATACCAAAATCTGTAAATTCATGTCTGAAGTACAAGGTTTGTGAAAAAAAAACACAAAAAAATTACTACCACAAACTTTGACAAAGGCTGGTGGTAGAATTAGTGCATGGAAAGTGTTAAAATACCACCATTTGAGATAGCCTAGGGCAGGGCTTGACAAATTTATTTTGATTTTAGGAGCCAGACATTTTTTTTAGGAGCCAGACAATCACGCAAACATAAACACAATTCATAAACACACACGCCTACTTCACATATATACAAACACACATACTTTACATATACACATATACACAAACACCTCACACACACATATATACACAAACACCTCACACACACACATATACACAAACACCTCACACACACACATATACACAAACACCTCACACACACATATATACACAAACACCTCACACACATATATACACAAACACCTCACACACATATATACACAAACACCTCACACACACATATATACACAAACACCTCACACACACATATATACACAAACACCTCACACACACATATATACACAAACACCTCACACACACATATATACACAAACATCTCACACACACATATATACACAAACACCTCACACACACATATATACACAAACACCTCACACACACATATATACACAAACACCTCACACACACATATATACACAAACACCTCACACACACATATATACACAAACACCTCACACACACATATATACACAAACACCTCACACACACATATATACACAAACACCTCACACACACATATATACACAAACACCTCACACACACACATATACACAAACACCTCACACACACACATATACACAAACACCTCACACACACACACATATATACAAACACCTCACACACACACATATATACAAACACCTCACACACACACATATATACAAACACCTCACACACACACATATATACAAACACCTCACACACACACATATATACAAACACCTCACACACACATATATACAAACACACATACTTTACATATACACATATATATACAAACACCTCACACACACACATATATACAAACACCTCACACACACACACATATATACAAACACCTCACACACACACACATATATACAAACACCTCACACACACACACATATATACAAACACCTCACACACACACACATATATACAAACACCTCACACACACATATATACAAACACACATACTTTACATATACACATATATACAAACACCTCACACACACACATATATACAAACACACATACTTTACATATACACATATATATACAAACACCTCACACACACACATATATATACAAACACCTCTCACACACCTACTTTACAATACATACAAACACACACCCACCGCACACAGTCTTTTCTTGGGGGTTTCTTCTTGATGTGTCCCCCTCCCTGCTGCTTTACCTCACTGCAGGGGAGGGGGACATTCACGCTGCAGCTTAACTCCGTTGGTCGGCGTGCTGAGTGCCAGGATGTCACGTGACGACACCCGGCACTCAGACACGCGTTGCTCGAGGGGGCGGAGCTTGCAGTCTGTGCCATCGGCCATCGGCACAGACTTTACCCCCTCGCGCTGCGGAAAAATCGGATGGCTGCGGCAAGGGGACCAGGAGGCTGACAGCACCCAGGCGCCAGGTCTAATTTCCTGGTCGCCATGGCGACCTGGCGCCTGGGGTTTGTCGAGCCCTGGCCTAGGGTGTCTACTTTTAAAAAATATATGGGTTGATGGGGTAAAATACACTGGCTGGTTTCAAATATGTCCCAAATGGGACATGGGTGCAGGCTGTCTGCATGTAAAAATTTCAAGTTGGAAAACAAAAAACTGCACCTCACAAATTTGGCATTTTAGCCCCCAAACAACCCAACAAACCTATGCATGGGTGGTATCCCTGTACTCAGGAGAAATAGTAGAATCTATTTAGCATGTTTTTTCGTTCGCTATTGTCGATGAGGAGAAGTTGTTTCAAATAAAAACAAAGAAATTTGTGTATTTTTTTTTTTTTTTACCATATTTTATTATTTTTTTTTAATAATATGATAAGATATGATCAAAAATATGGCATCCATAGAAAGCCCTTTTTGTCCCGATAAAAACAATATATAATATGTGTGGGTACAGCAAATGACGAAGAAGAAAATTACTGCTAAACACAAACAGCACAGAAATGTTAAAATAGCCATTGTCCAGAAAGGACAAAAATGTTTCAAAGGCTCTGTCCTTAAGGGGTTAAATGGACTCACAAGTATCCAGGTTAAAAAGCTTCAAAGCAGATACTGTTCTGTACAAACTTCTTGTTATGGAACATTATCTGCTTTGAAGCTTTTTAACCTGGATACTTGTGAGTAAATTTAACACACGTATCTTTCAGAACAGGATATTTTAACAGTGTTGCACTATATATATATATTTCTTGTTTTATATGTTCCCTGTGTAACAATCTGCGCCCTCGTTTCATACCCAAAGTTTGTCGTCTTATATTCGAGCAAATAACATCTGATTTAAATAAAAAAATCGATTTTACTCTACCCTGTCTAAAACTCATCCAATGTGAATGTAGAGCACAAAAGGATCTGTACCAGTTTGTTACCGGAACTGCAAACATTTCAGCAGACTTGGCATAGGTATAAGGCTATCCTAGATATAAGATAAGGTCAGGGACTAATGAAAGTATTACATTACTGAGAGGGTAGTGGATGCATGGAATAGCCTTCCAGTAGAAGTGGTAGAGGTTAATACAGTGAAGGAGTTTAAGCATGCGTGGGATAGGTATAAGGCTATCCTAGATATAAGATAAGACCAAGGACTAATGAAAGTATTACATTACTGAGAGGGTAGTGGATGCATGGAATAGCCTTCCATTAGAAGTGGTAGAGGTTAATACAGTGAAGGAGTTTAAGCATGCATGGGATAGGTATAAGGCTATCCTAGATATAAGATAAGGTCAGGGACTAATGAAAGTATAACATTACTGAGACGGTAGTGGATGTATGGAATAGTCTTCCAGTAGAAGTGGTAGAGGTTAATACAGTGAAGGAGTTTAAGCATGCATGGGATAGGTATAAGGCTATCCTAGATATAAGATAAGGTCAGGGACTAATGAAAGTATTACATTACTGAGAGGGTAGTGGATGTATGGAATAGTCTTCCAGTAGAAGTGGTAGAGGTTAATACAGTGAAGGAGTTTAAGCATGCGTGGGATAGGTATAAGGCTATCCTAGATATAAGATAAGGTCAGGGACTAATGAAAGTATTACATTACTGAGAGGGTAGTGGATGTATGGAATAGTCTTCCAGTAGAAGTGGTAGAGGTTAATACAGTGATGCAGTTTAAGCATGCATGGGATAGGTATAAGGCTATCCTAGATATAAGATAAGGTCAGGGACTAATGAAAGTATTACATTACTGAGAGGGTAGTGGATGTATGGAATAGTCTTCCAGTAGAAGTGGTAGAGGTTAATACAGTGAAGGAGTTTAAGCATGCGTGGGATAGGTATAAGGCTATCCTAGATATAAGATAAGGTCAGGGACTAATGAAAGTATTACATTACTGAGAGGGTAGTGGATGTATGGAATAGTCTTCCAGTAGAAGTGGTAGAGGTTAATACAGTGATGCAGTTTAAGCATGCATGGGATAGGTATAAGGCTATCCTAGATATAAGATAAGGTCAGGGACTAATGAAAGTATTACATTACTGAGAGGGTAGTGGATGTATGGAATAGTCTTCCAGTAGAAGTGGTAGAGGTTAATACAGTGAAGGAGTTTAAGCATGCATGGGATAGGTATAAGGCTATCCTAGATATAAGATAAGGTCAGGGACTAATGAAAGTATTACATTACTGAGAGGGTAGTGGATGCATGGAATAGTCTTCCAGTAGAAGTGGTAGAGGTTAATACAGTGAAGGAGTTTAAGCATGCATGGGATAGGTATAAGGCTATCCTAGATATAAGATAAGGTCAGGGACTAATGAAAGTATTACTTTACTGAGAGGGTAGTGGATGGATGGAATAGTCTTCCAGTAGAAGTGCTAGAGGTTAATACAGTGAAGGAGTTTAAGCATGCGTGGGATAGGTATAAGGCTATCCTAGATATAAGATAAGGCCAGGGACTAATGAAAGTATTACTTTACTGAGTGGGTAGTGGATGTATGGAATAGTCTTCCAGTAGGAGTGGTAGAGGTTAATACAGTGATGCAGTTTAAGCATGCATGGGATAGGTATAAGGCTATCCTAGATATAAGATAAGGTCAGGGACTAATGAAAGTATTACATTACTGAGAGGGTAGTGGATGTATGGAATAGTCTTCCAGTAGAAGTGGTAGAGGTTAATACAGTGAAGGAGTTTAAGCATGCGTGGGATAGGTATAAGGCTATCCTAGATATAAGATAAGGTCAGGGACTAATGAAAGTATTACATTACTGAGAGGGTAGTGGATGTATGGAATAGTCTTCCAGTAGAAGTGGTAGAGGTTAATACAGTGATGCAGTTTAAGCATGCATGGGATAGGTATAAGGCTATCCTAGATATAAGATAAGGTCAGGGACTAATGAAAGTATTACATTACTGAGAGGGTAGTGGATGTATGGAATAGTCTTCCAGTAGAAGTGGTAGAGGTTAATACAGTGAAGGAGTTTAAGCATGCATGGGATAGGTATAAGGCTATCCTAGATATAAGATAAGGTCAGGGACTAATGAAAGTATTACATTACTGAGAGGGTAGTGGATGCATGGAATAGTCTTCCAGTAGAAGTGGTAGAGGTTAATACAGTGAAGGAGTTTAAGCATGCGTGGGATAGGTATAAGGCTATCCTAGATATAAGATAAGGCCAGGGACTAATGAAAGTATTACTTTACTGAGTGGGTAGTGGATGTATGGAATAGTCTTCCAGTAGGAGTGGTAGCTGTTAATCCAGTGAAAAAGTATAAGCATGCATGGGATAGGTAGAAGGCTGTCCTAGATATAAGATAAGGCCAGGGACTAATGAAAGTATTATATTACTGAGAGGGTAGTGGATGCATGGAATAGTCTTCCAGTAGAAGTGGTAGAGGTTAATACAGTGAAGGAGTTTAAGCATGCGTGGGATATGTATAAGGCTATCCTAGATATAAGATAGGGAACTGGGGACTAATGAAAGTATTACATTACTGAGAGGGTAGTGGATGTATGGAATAGTCTTCCAGTAGAAGTGGTAGAGGTTAATACAGTGAAGGAGTTTAAGCATGCGTGGGATAGGTATAAGGCTATCCTAGATATAAGATAAGGCCAGGGACTAATGAAAGTATTACTTTACTGAGTGGGTAGTGGATGTATGGAATAGTCTTCCAGTAGGAGTGGTAGCTGTTAATCCAGTGAAAAAGTATAAGCATGCATGGGATAGGTAGAAGGCTGTCCTAGATATAAGATAAGGCCAGGGACTAATGAAAGTATTATATTACTGAGAGGGTAGTGGATGCATGGAATAGTCTTCCAGTAGAAGTGGTAGAGGTTAATACAGTGAAGGAGTTTAAGCATGCGTGGGATATGTATAAGGCTATCCTAGATATAAGATAAGGCCAGGGACTAATGAAAGTATTACTTTACTGAGAGGGTAGTGGATGTATGGAATAGTCTTCCAGTAGAAGTGGTAGAGGTTAATACAGTGAAGGAGTTTAAGCATGCGTGGGATAGGTATAAGGCTATCCTAGATATAAGATAAGGTCAGGGACTAATGAAAGTATTACATTACTGAGAGGGTAGTGGATGTATGGAATAGTCTTCCAGTAGAAGTGGTAGAGGTTAATACAGTGAAGGAGTTTAAGCATGCGTGGGATAGGTATAAGGCTATCCTAGATATAAGATAAGGCCAGGGACTAATGAAAGTATTACATTACTGAGAGGGTAGTGGATGTATGGAATAGTCTTCCAGTAGAAGTGGTAGAGGTTAATACAGTGAAGCAGTTTAAGCATGCGTGGGATAGGTATAAGGCTATCCTAGATTTAAGATAAGGCCAGGGACTAATGAAAGTATTACATTACTGAGAGGGTAGTGGATGTATGGAATAGTCTTCCAGTAGAAGTGGTAGAGGTTAATACAGTGAAGGAGTTTAAGCATGCATGGGATAGGTATAAGGCTATCCTAGATATAAGATAAGGTCAGGGACTAATGAAAGTATTACATTACTGAGAGGATAGTGGATGTATGGAATAGTTTTCCAGTAGAAGTGGTAGAGGTTAATACAGTGAATGAGTTTAAGCATGCGTGGGATAGGTATAAGGCTATCCTAGATATAAGATAAGGTCAGGGACTAATGAAAGTATTACATTACTGAGAGGGTAGTGGATGTATGGAATAGTCTTCCAGTAGAAGTGGTAGAGGTTAATACAGTGAAGGAGTTTAAGCATGTGTGGGATATGTATAAGGCTATCCTAGATATAAGATAAGGCCAGGGACTAATGAAAGTATTACATTACTGAGAGGGTAGTGGATGCATGGAATAGTCTTCCAGTAGAAGTGGCAGAGGTTAATACAGTGAAGGAGTTTAAGCATGCGTGGGATAGGTATAAGGCTATCCTAGATATAAGATAAGGTCAGGGACTAATGAAAGTATTACATTACTGAGAGGGTAGTGGATGTATGGAATAGTCTTCCAGTAGAAGTGGTAGAGGTTAATACAGTGAAGGAGTTTAAGCATGCGTGGGATAGGTATAAGGCTATCCTAGATATAAGATAAGGCCAGGGACTAATGAAAGTATTACTTTACTGAGAGGGTAGTGGATGTATGGAATAGTCTTCCAGTAGAAGTGGTAGAGGTTAATACAGTGAAGGAGTTTAAGCATGCGTGGGATAGGTATAAGGCTATCCTAGATATAAGATAAGGCCAGGGACTAATGAAAGTATTACTTTACTGAGAGGGTAGTGGATGTATGGAATAGTCTTCCAGTAGAAGTGGTAGAGGTTAATACAGTGAAGGAGTTTAAGCATGCGTGGGATAGGTATAAGGCTATCCTAGATATAAGATAACGAAAGGGACTAATGAAAGAATTACTTTACTGAGAGGGTAGTGGATGTATGGAATAGTCTTCCAGTAGAAGTGGTAGAGGTTATTACAGTGAAGGAGTATAAGCATGCGTGGGATAGGTATAAGGCTATCCTAGATATAAGATAAGGCCAGGGACTAATGATAGTATTACATTACTGAGAGGGTAGTGGATGTATGGAATAGTCTTCCAGTAGAAGTGGTAGAGGTTATTACAGTGAAGGAGTATAAGCATGCATGGGATAGGTATAAGGCTATCCTAGATATAAGATAAGGCCAGGGACTAATGAAAGTATTACATTACTGAGAGGGTAGTGGATGTATGGAATAGTCTTCCAGTAGAAGTGGTAGAGGTTAATACAGTGAAGGAGTTTAAGCATGCATGGGATAGGTATAAGGCAATCCTAGATATAAGATAAGGCCAGGGACTAATGAAAGTATTACATTACTGAGAGGGTAGTGGATGTATGGAATAGTCTTCCAGTTGAAGTGGTAGAGGTTAATACAGTGAAGGAGTTTAAGCATGCGTGGGATAGGTATAAGGCTATCCTAGATATAAGATAAGGTCAGGGACTAATGAAAGTATTACATTACTGAGAGGGTAGTGGATGCATGGAATAGTCTTCCAGTAGAAGTGGTAGAGGTTATTACAGTGAAGGAGTATAAGCATGCGTGGGATAGGTATAAGGCTATCCTTGATAAAAGACCGGGCCTGGGACCAGTTAAAATAGGATTTCTACAGCAGGAAGTGATATGAGCAGACTAGATGGACAGTGGTTCTTTTCTGCTAACGCGTTCTGTGTTAATCCATTTGTTTGTGCTTATTTCTTGCAGCACAATTGTTATATATATTGTTTTAAGGTGGGGGGGGGGGGGGGGTTCCTCTAGATAACATGTAGGCGACGTTCATGGTGTTCTTGATCCATAGTTGGACCAGAAGTTGACAAATTTTTGTAGACATTGATCAAACACGATAATGCATGTTATGCATGTGTATGTATATGCACCTCGGCACATTTTAAAATAGTTTTTTACATTTTGTTTTCAGAATTGCAACCAAATGTTTTAATTAAGTGGTTTATCACCTATCACGATATGCAAACTCCACATTTAGGCAGCTCATTTGCATATACAGTCACACGGTGATGTCATAAACTGTAGACATCAGAGACATGTGAAACACTTTTCTCCTATTTGAAGCGTTTGTTTGCAATTCTGTTAACAGTATAGATCATGTGTGGTATTTTCTTCATTCTCTCCGTGCACAGTATAAGTGATGTATAACTGACCGTTTATTTAAGCATTCTCTAGGCAGTCTTTGATATTTTACACCTGTCCAAGTCAAATGGCTTTTTTTTCCTTTTCTTTATGGAATAAAAGCATACAGCTGTTTTAGCTTATGATTATGCTTGGAAACGCATCTAGTGCGCTCATCCCACTTTCTGCAGTGTATTTCTATTTTATACTTTGATCACTGCCATTAAAGGGACGCTACCACTTACATAAGATATTACTTAATAACCTGTGCATTTAAAACAAACACACATATATGACAAATGCCACTGTTTTTCTTCTTCTATGTTTGAATTAATTGCATTTCAAAGTAAAAATAAAATTAGGTGTCGATCTCCTGCATCCATTTTGAGAATTTTACCCATGATGCAACATTCTCCAAAATCTTCCATCTCAATTTACAACTGTGGCCAAAGCCTGCATGATGATGGCATAAAATACTCCCCTGCTCTCATACTGGCTCCTGTGTATCATAGTGGCAGGACTAGGTGGCTGTGTACAACTTTTTTTTTACCTGCCTTACAACACAGAGAGGAGATTGACCTGATCAAACAGGGTCATAACTCTGCCCCCTTGTGATGTAATGGTTACATCGCGTAGACATCCTCCCCTGCTGCCCGGCACGACCGGGTCCTTCCGGCTTCATCATAAAAGTCCCGGCGGAAGTGCCGGGCAGCGGCGGAGGATGTCTGCGCGTATCGTGCAGACATCCTCCGGCTGCCTCCCATAGGCACCAGGGATATCTGGGCAGCCGGGGGATGTCTGCACAATAGTGCAGACATCCTCCATGCTGCCTGACACTTGCGTCTATTATGACGGACCGGCTATCGGTCCTAATGGACGGAAGTGTCGGGCAGCATGGAGGATGTGTGTACGTATTGTGCAGACATCCCGCGGCTGCCCCCACTAGCCACCAGGGAAAGAAACAAGGTGAGGGGGGGGGGAGAGAAAGAAAAATTGGGGGGGAGGGAGAGAGGCAGCATTGGCACATAAAAGGAAATAAAAACAAGAAATGCATTTGTTTAATATCATATTGTTTTTATTAAATATTAAAAAGCAATTTACATGTGAATATATACAAGTTGAACTTTTTTCCTATAGGGTAGTCTTATATAAAGGCTTTTAGTTTTTTTCCTAAAGGAATATCCAAATTTTGGGGGGGGTCGTCTTATAATCAGGGTCGTCTTATATTCAAGCAAATATGGTATATTTCACAAAATGGCCGCGCCCAGTCACACTTGTTTAGTAAAATATTTCATAAAATAAACTCACATAACAAACACAAAAGACATATCTGAAATCAACAGTGCAAAAAAATTAAATAATCCCCTTTCATTTTTTGGTGGGAGTGTCCCTTTAAATATATTTTTTTCATGTTGAAATCTGGTGTCAGCCTTTTGTTCACTTATTATGTTTTGGTTTAGGCGTCGGTTCGTTACAGTCTGCGTGTGGTCATCCCAGTTGTGGTCAATCATTGGTGTGCTTTTTCTGGATAGAGCTGATTGCAGTCAGTGTATCAGTTGATTGTTGAGGGTCCGATGTGCCCTTTCTCAGGGCGAATGCAGAGACCACAAGCTGGATTTCCAGTGAGCTTAGCTGGCTGCATTGGTTATAACTGATGGAAAACATGCATTTTCTATTCTACCCACGACCCGGGCCGAGTGACTTCTTCACAAAGGTCAAAAATCTAAGAAGGTTTTGCAATGAATACAGAAGAAGTGATGCTGAAATCCGAGAAGACGGAGTGAAGCCTGACATTACCGCTCTTACACTCCATTTAATCTGTGCACATTTTTATAAATGGATTGAATGAATGTATTGCACACAAGATTTTCTATTTTGCAATTGTATTCAGTCTACTTTTAAATATTTGATGACTTGAGACATTGAATAAAATGCCAGTATCTAGTTATATAAAAACTACACCTGCTTTTCCTTGATTCGTTGTAATTTGGGGGAAAATAGAAGCATTTCAAGTAATGTGTATTGTCTTGCAGCTCAAGATAAAATCAAACAAATCAGAAAATTCAGTAATTTTAATACTATTTTATTACTGTCCAATATCTAGCTTTTAATTGTGCAAAGAAATTAAAATCCCAAAAATAAAACCCCTGAAAACAATTAAAGTAACAGATTTAGATTGGGGGAAAATAGACCACCCCCCGTTTAACTCTTAACAGCAGTTTATATATTTTGTCAAAGAGGGGAGCCATTTTTACCTGCAGAATGGTGTGTATAGCACCTCCTGATTCTGCATGAATGAATCACACAAACCAACAATTGGGCTGACTTTTCCCTTTTTGTTTGGTAATATTTTGGTTTATTTTATGTTTAAAAGTATAGTTTGACAAGCTTGCGAAGCAGTCTGTTCTGTTTAGGAGCCAGGCTGCTGGGTTTCTGGAGACAGTGAATGGTTATGTAGCCCTATATAAAATATATGAGCATTATCCGTAGGAGCATCCTGGATCTTTGGGATTTGTCACACCATGTGTAGAACCTCATTTAATTGTTGGGAAATCCCATTGAAGTGCAGTTAATAAGATGTAAGATTAAGCCAGGGACTAATGAAAGGATTCAGAACATTGGCTAGACTAGATGGGCAGAATGGTGGGAGTCTGTTTGCAGTGGGCTCATGGCACGTGTCTGCCCCTTTTCTGTTTTTGTAGGACATCTGATGCAATCTGCAGAGTATCTGTGAAGGCTTTGTTTGTTTGAAGTGTGCTTGTTGTCCCATGCTTCAGGGATATTAATGTTTATGCTTTTCCTGTGCTGATTGCTGGATGTGTGTGATGGGAATTGCAGTACCAGGAGTGCCAGAGGCAGCATGTTCAATGCCACGCAACTGAACAGCAAAGCTAGAATTGCTGTAATTTCACGAGTACAATAACAGAGTATTTACATAAGTGGAGAAAGTGATAACATATAATTTGACACATTGCTCCTCTTGTGACAACACAGTATGCAAATTACACATTTCACACTGAAAAGCAGCTCATTTACATACCGTGCCCCAACTGATGTCATAAGCAGCAGACTCCACAGACACATTTAAAACACCCTTTACTTCCTGCTAAATCTGTAGATCATTTTCATTCATTTGTTTATGCTCTACATGCACAATAAAAACCACATTCAATTGATTCAGTCCCTTTAAAATCTGAAATTCCTCCTGAAAGAAACCTTGTAGGGAGGCAAACGGCAAGTGTCCTAAGAATTTGGAGAGTAAAAGGTAACCTTTTGCTGTGTGTGTAATATATATATAATTACACACATAGACACATGATTAGAGACACACACCTTGGATGTATCTGTACTTTGTTACATAGCGTATTTGGTTTGGTTTAAGAATTCAGCCGCATATGATAACGTAGACTAGTGCAGTGAGGGTGAGTATCAAACGCCCTGGTTATATTGATCGGAGTCCAGAGTGAGCAGAAAGGTTAGATTATTAACCTGTGACAGCGCTTTCAACATTAAAGTACAATCTTCATTACATTTTAATAAAAACGGCAAGATTTAATGTAGACAGAAACCATATGACGGACGTCTTTACTCTCTTCCATCCACTGTGGTTAATCAGGGCGTCTTTCCCCTAATCTGACTAAAGATGGAGGTTGGACGCCACAAGCATGCAATTATGTGGCGCTGGTTGTGTTCTTCTTTTCCAAATGCACAGTTACATGATTTATAAATAACTGCGCTACCTGCGACCCGGACACCATTTTGTTGGGATGTGGGGAATTGTAAACACAGAACTAAAGACGAGGTCTGTCCAAACGCTGAGATACTGCATGATATAGGAACGTGGTAATCATTTCCAAACGTATAATAACAAACAATATCCATGGCTAACAGAGTAATATCTGTTAATAGTACCCATCCTACTATAACTGATTTATTACGCACTGTTCTAGTCCATGGCTAGGGTTGCCATCTTTTCTTAAAAAACAAACCACCGCTCATTCTATTGCCTCCATAGACAACCGGTAAAAGCTAATCAGACAGGCTTGAGAGGCCGGTGAGGACAGGATAACGGTAGACGTTTTATTTATTCATGAAAGGTGCAATTAACCAGGGAATTTCAGACTTCAGGCCAAAATTCTCCAATTCAGCTTCAAACTCTGCTTAATTATATCCCACGCATGTATAAACTCCTTCACTGTATTAACCTCTACCACTTCCGCTGGAAGACTATTCCATACATCCACTATCCTCTCAGTAATGTAATACTTTCATTAGTCCCTGGCCTTATCTTATATCTAGGATAACCTTATACCTATCCCATGCATGCTTAAACTCCTTCACAGTATTAACCTCTACCACTTCTACTGGAAGACTATTCCATACATCCACTACCCTCTCAGTAATGTAATACTTTCATTAGTCCCTGCCCTTATCTTATATCTAGGATAGCCTTATACCTATCCCATGCATGCTTAAACTCCTTCACAGTATTAACCTCTACCACTTCTACTGGAAGACTATTCCATACATCCACTACCCTCTCAGTAATGTAATACTTTCATTAGTCCCTGCCCTTATCTTATATCTAGGATAGCCTTATACCTATCCCATGCATGCTTAAACTCCTTCACTGTATTAACCTCTACTACTTCCGCTGGAAGACAATTCCATGCATCCACTACCCTCTCAGTAATGTAATACTTTCATTAGTCCCTGGCCTTATCTCATATCTAGGATAGCCTTATACCTATCCCACGCATGCTTAAACTCCTTCACTGTATTAACCTCTACCACTTCTACTGGAAGACTATTCCATACATCCACTACCCTCTCAGTAATGTAATACTTTCATTAGTCCCTGGCCTTATCTTATATCTAGGATAGCCTTATACCTATCCCACGCATGCTTAAACTCCTTCACTGTATTAACCTCTACTACTTCCGCTGGAAGACAATTCCATGCATCCACTACCCTCTCAGTAATGTAATACTTTCATTAGTCCCTGGCCTTATATTATATCTAGGATAGCCTTATACCTATCCCACGTATGCTTAAACTCCTTCACTGTATTAACCTCTACCACTTCTACTGGAAGACTATTCCATACATCCACTACCCTCTCAGTAATGTAATACTTTCATTAGTCCCTGGCCTTATCTTATATCTAGGATATCCTTATACCTATCCCACACATGCTTAAACTCCTTCACTGTATTAACCTCTACCACTTCTACTGGAAGACTATTCCATGCATCCACTACCCTCTCAGTAATTTAATACTTTCATTAGTCCCTGGCTTTATCTTATATCTAGGATAGCCTTATACCTATCCCATGCATGCTTAAACTCCTTCACTGTATTACCCTCTACCACTTCTACTGGGAGGCTATTCCATACGTCCACTACCCTCTCAGTATAGTAATACTTCCTGATATTACGTTTAAATCGTTGCCCCTCTAATTTAAGACTATGTCCTCTAGTTGTGGTAGTTTTTCTTCTTTTAAATATACTCTCCTCCGTTACTGTGTTGATTCCCTTTATGTATATAAATGTTTCTATCATATCCCCCCTGTTACGTCTTTCCTCCAAGCTATACATGTTAAGATGCTTTAACCCTTCCTGGTAAATTTCATCCTTCATCCCATGGACCAGTTTAGTAGCCCCTAGTTTGAATATTGCATTGTCCATTATCCTTTCCTGGGATGAAAGCTTTGCATATCCTGGGTATGTGGAAGAGATGTGTTTTCCGGTCTGTGGTTTAGTCTCTAATTGTCTTCTTCAGTCTGTCGCTGAGCCGTCTCCATACGTCGTCTATAATCCCTTCACTAAATAGACTGTGACCTTTTCCTTGCTCTCAGCATTGATATTGTACTTTGTATATTTGTGTTAGTTTGTGATTTCCTAAAGCAAACTCTGTAACCCAAACTCCTTTATTACTGTTTAATTAAATGATTAATATAACATTGTAACAGCAGTCGCCTTAAACCCATTCTGAAGGTTATTCTCCAGACTGGTGAAGTTAAAGTTCTCACACTCCCCAAAAAAGCATTGAAGAATGGCAGAGAATGGCAGAGAATGATGGTAGTTGTAGTGCAGATACCACTCAAGGCTTGCAGTGGGAAGCCTAGGCCCTGTTAACATCCATGTGTCTGTATTTCCTCACCATACTTTATTTTGGGGGTACAGAGCAGATACCCCTTGTGATAAAGCAGAACAGGAGCTATGAATCCTAAAATCACTAGGCTGGCTCCTTACTGGGGTTTTGTTTGCCTGTTTTGTATAGACATGCTCAATAAAGAGAGAATTGCAGGGAATTAAGATGGGAAGTTCAAACTTAAGGCCAAAGTTGGAAACTATCTACCATTCCGCTAAACGGGAGAATGTTTCCAACTCTGCTACATTGGCCTAAAGTTTCAACTTCCCATCTCAATTCCCTGCAGATCTCTCGTTATTGAGTAGATCCTTTAGAGTTAAGCTTGAGATGTGGGATCAGACATTAATACTTTCATTGGGATATGTCTGCTCAAAGTCCCTGCATCTGCCAAATGGGGCATTGATGTTCAAATCCAGGGCTTGATAAATATTAGCCTAGCAGACCACTTCAGGAGCCTAGCAGACCAATTCAGGAGCCTAGCTGACCAATTCAGGAGCCTAGCAGACCAATTCAGGAGCCTAGCTGACCAATTCAGGAGCCTAGCTGACCAATTCAGGAGCCTAGCTGACCAATTCAGGAGCGAGCCTAGTGATTTTTAGGAGCCAGGCATATGAGAATTCCCCAAAAGGAGCAGGGATTTTCGGGGCCCTGTGGTTTGCCACAAAGAGCTAAACAGTGGAAACACGTAGAGCATTTAAACATGAATCTGGAAGTTTTTTTTTTTTTTGAATGGTCTACGATTCGCTTCTAATCACAGCAGGAAATCTGGACATTATAATTATAGCACAATATGGAGACATCACTCACTAGAGTTCATCACATTCTCATTTATTTCTCATGACACAATTCACACAGCTATGAAACTTCTATGTCTATTGAGGTCTCAAAAATGGAAATAATAGGAAATAAAGGACCCAAAAACATATAAAAAGCCTGCTAGGAAAAAAACTGGCGTGAGTGCAAAACCCTTTGGATTCAGTATATGTTATATTCCATATGCCTCTTTAGAGGGGCGGTTCTACCTGGCTTATATTCTGTATGATGTCCATGTGCTTCATATCTGTGAAATACACTTATTTTTACTTTAACACAAGTCACACTTCTGTAGTTTTACATTGAACATAAGTTCACCGGGGTTTCTAAATCCAGTGCCATCCAATAAGGCGGGGCTTCTAAATCCAGTGCCATCCAATAAGGCGGGGCTTCTAAATCCATTGCCATCCAATAAGGCGGGGCTTCTAAATCCAGTGCCATCCGATAAGGAGCGTTCTGGAGAAATGAGACTGTTGCTATGGCAACCGCAATAAAATGATTGCACTTTATTTTCGATCGGTTTGTTGTATGTGACATGCTGCAGCGCTAATGTAAACATATATTTTGCAGACACCGTAGGTGAGGTTCATTCCCGTCTGTAGGATATTCTGTACTAAATGCAGAGTCGTAGAATGTCTTCTGTTTAACAGTTCATCACGGCCCCCCGCTGGGGGGGATCCCACCTGTCAGATGAAGCTACACCCTCCGCGGCAACACCTATACTACCTATATGAAGCAGCGTGTTTACATTGTCTATGTCTGTTGGGAAGAAATGGGCTGCAGACCCCCGATCTCTGTACTCGCTGGGTTACGCAATGACGGCTGGAGTTGCTTGGCCGCGCTCTTTAAGCTCTGCCTCCTTCACGTCCCAGGGCACTCGTAAAGAAATTTGACAAGAGGGGTATAACTGTGGGGTATTGAAATTAGCACCTATTTAGTTTAGCCCTGTTTAGTTCTCTACTATAATTTTTATTATACAAATAAACAGGAACGGAGAGCAATGTCAAAAAACACTTGTGATCAGAGCTACAGTGACCCTCACTTAACGTATTTTTTATCGTTTAAATTGCTGACATTATTTCAGCCATGTGGAAATGAAATAAAAAATAGTAAAAACAATCTCTAATTAATGTTTACGACGTAATGAACTGATTCATAAACACAGAGGGAGAATCCCACATTGGAGGTCTGTGCTCCATATAAGTAGGGTGGGTTCTAACCGTATGCCTCTGTGGAGAGACAGGGCAGCTTGCGAAGTCTTGCAGGTGATAGAGTTTCCACTGTTTCTACCTTAAAACAAATAATATAGCAGCCATGCTGTCGCCTCCATGGACATAGGCCAGCCCGTAAAATACCGGTTTGGAGGTAACTAACAGCTGTGAGTGGGAACCAAACAGTTACCAGGCCAACAAAGCCGACAGATTATTTTCGCCTACGTCTAGTAAAAAAAGAATAGGGGGGTTAACATGACAAACAAGTAGAATTGTATTTCTATTAATTGTTGATTTGCTAACCTGCTTATTTTATAAAGGATGCCTGAGAATCTCTCTGATGTTGACCATTGCCAACCTGGCGGGGGGGGTGGGGGTGGGGGGGGGGGAGTTTGGCATCCCCTCTATTTAGGAATGGCTGCTTAAGTTGATCTTGACAACCCAATCCATATATACTGGCTCATAAACACACAACTCACTGTGGGAGACACGCAACTTGCTACACCAGACTGACACCAGAATGTAGGTTTCTCTTAGATATACAGGGTTATAAATCAGCTTGTAACCAAGAGTTAGGGGTGGGGGGGCTGACATGTTTAGACTCTTGGGTCACATCTTTCTTCTTCATCAGTGGCATAAACTAAGGTCTAACCCAAAATTACGAACAAAATGTCCGCCCCGCTGATGGTTATACAGAGCAGACAGAACGTAATAAGGTGCTTTATTTGTATGTTTTCATTAAAGCATTTCTATTGAAGACATTGTCCTTTATAACCTGTACAAAGCGTGATTGTCGTGTACCGTACACGCGGCCAATTTTCCATGCTGTTGGTGCTTAAAGGGTCTAAACCGCATGAACAGTGTTTGAATTTTACCTGTAGAAAAGAATATTAATTTACGCAGTGTTCTAGCAGATTTACAAACATGGATTTTTTTATAAAGTGTTCCATTTGTACATGTGCTCTTATAACATCGCCTTGTGGTCAATATGCACATTTATTTACATGAATTAATATCGTCATAAACAGAGACCACACAGACTCCTTTACAATTCATTTTTCTTTTAATCTATTTGCTTGCAATGTTCCCAACGCGTTTTCTGTACTACATTTCCACAGTCCGTACTGTTTAGATGATGTCCTGTAACTTATTCACCTGCCACTAAAAGCAAACTGAAATATGGATTAATTAAACAGGCTGATTATTCAAGGGTTTCTAATCACTGATCCGGAAAGGGGGAATTATTATGGGAATGAATAATGTCCGTAGCCATGAGGTGTTTAGATCGTTGACCAGATCATTTTCCAGGAATGTTCTCTACGATCCTGTATGCGAAACACAAACCTGGACTTACTATCTACTGATATATAGGCAGGGGGCCTATCCCCACCCCCGGCGGGCTATGATACGCCTCCTCCGCCACGCCCAGGATACCCCTCTATATTACAATGATCTGCTCACAGCTGGCATGCTGATAGTCTAGTTATACTATATCTCTGCAGCAGGCGTTAGACCTTAGATGCCAAGTTAGTTATACATTCAGAAATCCCAGCATAGCTACTAGTTTACAAACCTTTATAACAGATATTAAAACAAGATTACGTGCCATGCTACGATCTCTATAACATTATAAAAAATGTATCCAATACCAGCAGGATAAATGATGCAGATCACTTTTCTCATTTTTTGTTATGTAATTTCTTAAATATTTTCAACCCAAGAACACAATTGGTAGCTTAGCAGCCAACCCTCTCAATCTCACATGCCATTCGCTAGACGTTAGCTCCCTGCTAAACCTGAATGATGTACACCTGCTGGAATAAAGCCATGGATATACTCTCTGTACAGTATCCCGTGCGATGTATATGACCATTTGCAAGATCTCTCAGGCTCCAGCCAAAAGCTGGTGAGCTGAACGGGAGCAGTGTTCGGTTGCAAACATGATATTTGTGAGAAAGTTAAGCACTATTTCTCTACTTTGGAGCTGTTTATTTATTTATTTTTTAAAACAAATATTATTTTATACAGATCTACTCAATTTGAAATATCTATTTTCTGTGCAAAATTATATAAATCAGAAAATGTAATGTGCCGCCCCACTGTAAATCTATTACATTTGGACAGTATCAAAAAGAGAAATATACATTTATTGTAAAATGAATAATACTGAATAATCTTTAGTTTGCGTAAATCAACCATTTTCTTATCTTATTCTTGACTCCAATATAAATGAGTAATGTCTTCCGTTAAACCTCTGCCGCCATGTAAAAGCATTTTATAGTGAATGACATTTCATCTACAAACATTACTAGCAAATATTTACTTGGAATGTACTACAGAAATGACAATGGTTTGCTTGTCGCTATAACAAGTTCACATACCCAGTAGTTAGCTCATCGAGCGGATACACCCAGATTTTGTCTGGCCGTTATACTTCAATGATTGATTGATGCTAGAGACCTGGATGGGCATGAAGAGGAAGCAATGGCAAAATATTAAATCGACGCTGTTCCTTTGACTAATTCACTCTTTATTCTTTCACATTTTTGTGTACAAGGTATCAGATATATTGGAGGAGCAAACCATTCCTCCGCTCCCTGTTTGTGGGTGTGGTCTGTTAGCTTTGGGTGCATAGGCAGGTGTATAGGTACCAGGCCACACCCACGTGAAATCTAGATACCAGACCACGCCCACATGCAAGAACTCAAGGAACTAAGGGGGGCATGTATAAACACAGCGCACACGCAGATTGTGACAAATATTGAGAGTATGCGTTACGCCGAAAGCATTGGTTTAGATTGTGTCTGCACACATTGCGCTGGCCTATGTATGAAAAATCTCAGGGGTTGTAAAAAAGTGCAAACACTTGTGTTTTTACCCACTGACGGGGGAGATCAATATGTTTAACCCTGTAGGTCCTGCATAGCTCACAATTATACTGCTAACACAAAATGTTTTCTCTTCTTTTTCCTACAACTACAGGTGGCGAACTCTGACCTCGGTTGGGCAGCGCATTCCAGGGTCGCGATTCATTGCCTTTAAGGTGCCACTGAAAGGGGTATGTTTAAATAGGACATAACCGATAAACTGAGCTTTCCTGGGGGCGCGGGTCATAGAAACAAAGAATGTGTCGGCAGATAAGAACCATTCGGTCCATCTAGTCTGCCCAATTTTCTAAATAATTTTATTAGTTTCCTATCTTATATCTAGGATAGCCTTATACCTATCCCATGCATGCTTAAACTCCTGTACTGTATTAACCTCTACCACTTCTACTGGAAGACTATTCCATGTATCCACTACCCTCTCAGTAAAGTAATACTTTCATTAGTCCCTGGCATTATCTTATATCTAGGATAGCTTTATACCTATCCCATGCATGCTTAAACTTCTTCACTGTATTAACCTCTACCACTTCTACTGGAAGACTATTCCATGTATCCACTACCCTCTCAGTAAAGTAATACTTTCATTAGTCCCTGGCCTTATCTTATCTAGGATAGCCTTATACCTATCCCACGCATGCTTAAACTCCTTCACTGTATTAACCTCTACCACTTCTAATGGAAGACTATTCCATACATCCACTACCCTCTCAGTAAAGTAATACTTTCATTAGTCCCTGGCATTATCTTATATCTAGGATAGCTTTATACCTATCCCATGCATGCTTAAACTCCTTCACTGTATTAACCTCTACCACTTCTACTGGAAGACTATTCCATACATCCACTACCCTCTCAGTAAAGTAATACTTTCATTAGTCCCTGACCTTATCTTATATCTAGGATAGCCTTATACCTATCCCATGCATGCTTAAACTCCTTCACTATATTAACCTCTACCACTTCTACTGGAAGACTATTCCAAACATCCACTACCCTCTCAGTAAAGTAATACTTTCATTAGTCCCTGACCTTATCTTATATCTAGGATAGCCTCATACCTATCCCATGTATGCTTAAACTCCTTCACTGTATTAACCTCTACCACTTCTAATGGAAGACTATTCCATACATCCACTACCCTCTCAGTAAAGTAATACTTCCTGATATTACTTTTAAATTGTTGCACCTCTAATTTAAGACTATGTCCTCTAGTTGTGGTAGTTTTTCGTCTTTTAAATATACTCTCCTCCGTTACTATGTTGATTCCCTTTATATACTTTTTAGTCTTCGATTTAGCTTTGACTACAGATCTACTTCTCACTTTGGAAGATTTGATTACAGAGATAAATGTAATTAAGGTTACACTAAAGGACATTTTTTACTTTTACGCTCACTAATAGAAGAAAAAGTTAAATCGTGTTTATTGAGTTCGCTGCCTCTCGGCTGGATACTGGCGCACGTTAGCACTGTCAGTGTGCGCTCAGCCGATCCATGCCCCCCTGCACTGTCTGATAGCCCGCATTCATGTGCTGTTTTAATATTTTTATTATCTTGGTAGAAATATATTTGTTTAAATCCTGAAATATTTAGATCTGTTACTTAAGTTTCATATTATTTCTTCCTTATAGTCCACAAACCAGCGAGTTACTCAGAACCAGAAATTTACACCGAAAGATTTGCTGAGCACTGTACGCACCCAAAACGAAGAGCTTGGTCTGATCATCGATTTAACAAACACAGAACGTTACTACACCATCAAGGTAAATAATAACACCGCAGTCATCAAGAGGTGTGTAATAAAAGCTCACTGATTATATTATCTATATATAAAATCACATATATTGTTATAATTTTATTACTAGTTTCAGTCTCGAATTGCACAGTTTGTCCTTTTTTTTTTTAGATTCCTTTTTTTTCTCTTCTAATTATTGTAATTATTGTGTTTCAGGATCTGCCTAAAAGTGTACAATACGTGAAACTGCACACAGCAGGGCTGAAAATCCCCGATGACTGCACAATTCACCAATTCAAAAGAATTGTGAGAAGATTCATCTGGAATAATACAGATAACGGTAAATCAGTTTGTGTCGCTTAATTAGCGCTTAGGACAGATTACTTTTTGTTATTTTGTTGTTATGCATAATATATACCTACCAAATGTCACTATTTGTTCCCAAAAATCCCCCTGTCCCTCTTTCCTCCTCTTTTCTTGGAGCGCAGAATTTTAGATGTGTGTTAGTGTATCACATACTCCGCATATAGTGTGTTTAAAGCGCCGTAAATTAATTTTTTTTAAATAAAATGTCTTTTTCTTATTCTGAGCTTCTTACCAAATGTCATAATTAGCTCTCAACTGGCCTTAAAGTCGTATAAAAAGCCCCACCCATTACCACACCTTCAGCCCCATGACTCATGGGTTTTTTTCCTGTTCTTGTGCGCAGCGCGAGGGGGCAGCATGTGCCGTTTTGCCCACACTGCCAGCTCCGCCCCCTCGCGCTTCAAAGTCTTGAGTGCCGTGTATTACATGATATCCGTGGCACGCGACTACAAGCCGCTCAGCAGGATTGAACGATGGTCTGTGCCTGGCAGATCAAGATGAAACGGAAGTGATCCCCCTTCCCTGCAATCAGGCAAAGCAGGGATGGGGACACACAACTTTTAGTTTATCCTTTAAAAACCACACAAAAAACGTCTCTATCTGTCTATGGATATGTCTCTGTCTTATGTCTGTCTGCATATGTCTATGTGATTGTCTGTGCTTTTCTGTGTATGTAAGTGTAACTGTCTCTGTCTATGTGACTGTATGTCTATGATTTTATGTATTCTATATTAATACAGTATGTACTCTATATTAATACAGTATGTACTCCATACTAATACAGTATGTACTCTATACTAATACAGTATGTACTCTATATTAATACAGTATGTACTCTATACTAATACAGTATGTACTCTATATTAATACAGTATGTACTCTATACTAATACAGTATGTACTCTATATTAATACAGTATGTACTCTATATTAATACAGTATGTACTCTATATTAATACAGTATGTACTCTATACTAATACAGTATGTACTCTATACTAATACAGTATGTACTCTATATTAATACAGTATGTACTCTATATTAATACAGTATGTATTCTATATTAATACAGTATGTACTCTAAATTAATACAGTATGTATTCTATATTAATGCAGTATGTATTCTATAGTAATGCAGTATGTATTCTATATTAATGCAGTATGTATTCTATAGTAATGCAGTATGTATTCTATAGTAATGCAGTATGTATTCTATATTAAAGCAGTATGTATTCTATATTAATGCAGTATGTATTCTATAGTATTGCAGTATGTATTCTATATTAATACAGTATGTACTCTATATTAATACACTTTATATTCTATATTAATACACTTTATATTCTATATTAATACACTTTATATTCTATATTAATACACTTTGTATTCTGTATTAATACACTTTGTATTCTATATTAATACACTCTGTATTCTATTTTAATACACTTTATATTCTATATTAATACACTTTGTATTCTGTATTAATACACTTTATATTCTATATTAATACACTTTGTATTCTATATTAATACACTTTGTATTCTGTATTAATACACTCTGTATTCTATTTTAATACACTTTATATTCTATATTAATACACTTTGTATTCTGTATTAATACACTTTGTATTCTGTATTAATACACTTTGTATTCTGTATTAATACACTTTGTATTCTGTATTAATACACTTTGTATTCTGTATTAATACACTTTATATTCTATATTAATACACTTTATATTCTATATTAATACACTCTGTATTCTATTTTAATACACTTTGTATTCTGTATTAATACACTTTGTATTCTGTATTAATACACTTTGTATTCTGTATTAATACACTTTGTATTCTGTATTAATACACTTTATATTCTGTATTAATACACTTTGTATTCTGTATTAATACACTCTGTATTCTATTTTAATACACTTTATATTCTGTATTAATACACTTTGTATTCTGTATTAATACACTTTGTATTCTGTATTAATACACTTTGTATTCTGTATTAATACACTCTGTATTCTGTATTAATACACTTTGTATTCTGTATTAATACACTTTGTATTCTGTATTAATACACTTTGTATTCTGTATTAATACACTTTGTATTCTGTATTAATACACTTTGTATTCTATATTAATACACTTTGTATTCTGTATTAATACACTTTGTATTCTGTATTAATAGACTTTGTATTCTGTATTAATACACTTTGTATTCTGTATTAATACACTTTGTATTCTGTATTAATACACTTTGTATTCTATATTAATACACTCTGTATTCTGTATTAATACACTTTGTATTCTGTATTAATACACTTTGTATTCTATATTAATACACTTTGTATTCTGTATTAATACACTTTGTATCTCAATGTCGCTCTTTTTCTTCCTATGTAGAGAAGCTGATTGGAGTTCATTGTACGACCGGCATTAACAGAACTGGGTACCTTATCTGCCGGTAAATGACATTGATTCATTTAACCATTAGTGCTCTGGATTTGTACGTTTAGCTGTGTGTTTTCATTGAGTCCTTTCTTTCTTTCAGATACCTGATTGATGTGGACGGATGGGATCCTCAAACCACTTTGCAAAGTATTTAAATAAACCAACACGTTCTCTGTAATACACGTCTCTGTGTGTGTCTCCATATTAACCTGTCCCCCCTCTATGCACAGTCTTTTCCCAGAGCCGTGGCCACCCCATCGAGGGAGAAGTCTACATTGACGATCTAGTCCTAGGACCTACGAGAAGGTAAAGGTTTCATTGTAACATTCCTAGCCGGACTCAACACCAGCCCCCAAAAAGGCCGCCTTGGGACTTAATGCTAATACTTTTATTGCGCTAATATTCATTTCTCTGGCGTCCGGCAGAGTACACAGCACTTGGTGTAATATGTACTCTATTAAATATAATCTACCTTATATTAATCTCTTATATAATATTCTTTGTCTTTATTATTTTTATTCATTTGTTCTTAATAAGACCCTGTCACCGAAACATTGGTTTTACTGTGCATGTCGAGCGTAAAAAATGAATTATACATTGTGTTAACAGAATTGCAAGTAAATGTCTAAATTAGGAGAAAGATGTGTTTTCCATGTTTCAGTTTTCAGTTATTTGACATCACCTGTGGCCCTGTATGCAAATGAACTGCTTTTCAGTGGAAAATATGTAATTTGCATACCGTGCCACAGGTGATGTCATAAGCAGGAGACTCATGTAAAATACAATTGTCTCCTAATTTAGGCGTTTGCTTAGACCACAGCTAACATAATATCTAGAAGTTTTTTGATCATTTTGTATTCGTTAAAGTCGCAGTGTAATTCAGGGGATGTTTAAAGGAGCAGTACAGACAATTTTATTTACAATTACATTTGAGTGAAAAATAATGATTTTAAACAAAACATGTCCCGGGACTTGTAAGTAAACCAGACGTATCTTAATAGATACACGTGGGGTTACTATCGGCTGTGTCTCACATGCGAGACACAGCAGTTCCTAGTTGTCAGCACGCGCACAGCCAATCAGAGCGGGGGCTCGCCCCACTCTGACAGCTGAATGCGAGGGTATCTCGCTGCTAGCACAGAGAGAGACCCTCGTTTTTGCACTGGATCAGCAGGGGGGACCTAGTCTAGTTAACGTCTGCTGATCCCATGCAAAAACGAGGGTCTCTCTGTACTAGCTTTCAAAAGTACACGCCCGTTCATCCTCATACTAGAGACTACTAAAATGTCACTGTGCTACTGACATTAGAAGCACAAGTGAAAAAAACATGTAGTGTCCCTTTAAGGATTAGCTCCAGCGCTCTCTGACAGATGAGTTTACTCTGACACTCGCTTTAACCCCATCTACTGGTACTATAACAACCTGTAAAACATGCAGAGAGATTAAAGTAAACGATTAAAGATTTGGGGGGGGGGGGGGGGGGGGATTGTTTTTCTTTTTACTATTACCTTAATAAAGTGTATAATAAAACCATCCATAATGAAAGGTTATATGAACATATTTATTTTCACTTATTAGGGATGTGGATTCCCCCCCCCGACCCCTTCTTACAGGACTGATGTGTTGTTTTGTTTCTTTTTCGATGGGCTGATTTTCTTTTTTGTTTGACTTTCAATGATGTTAATATTTCTTTCCCCTTTGATAAATGATTGAATTCTTTGTGTCTTTCTTGACTAGTAATCTTGGTATCGACCAGCCTCTGACTGATGATGAATTAAATGCCTTTAAAAAGGAGGAGGAGCCGGCTACCCAGGAAGATTCCCGGTAAATCATGCTAGAAGTGAATAACAGACCAGCTGGACTATATATATCTATATGTATATCAGTTTGTACAGCTCCAGTCCCCCAGTGTTCGTTCTGCAGCATACAGTACGTTGCATTTCAACTGCATGTGTATAATAGACAAACATGCCCTAAACACAAGGAATAGGCTATCACTAGTACTCCAGGCTTTGTTACAGCTGGAGTGTCCACCGCCGTCCCTGCTCTGGGGAAAATAACATACAATGGAAAACAATGGAGGCCAGGCGCACAGAGAATGAATAACAAGCGTCCAAAGAGACTTAATACATGGAGCAAACCTGTAATACACACTACAGAGACTCTGCACCTTGTCTGTGTACGCACATAAACACTGCATACGCCTATACTCTGCACGAAGATGCTGCGCGCATGTAGACTCTGCAAGTAGACACTACACGCACGTCGACTCTGCATGCACGTCGACTCTGCATGCACGTCGACTCTGCATGCACGTCGACGCTGCATGCACGTAGATTCTGCACATACGTAGACGCTGCACATACGTAGACGCTGCATGCACATAGCCTCTGCACGTAGACTCTACACCTTGTCTCTGCACGCACGTAGACTCTGCACCTTGTCTCAGCACGCACGTAGACTCTGCACCTTGTCTCAGCACGCACGTAGGCTCTGCACCTTGTCTCTGGGCGCACGTAGACTCGGCACCTTGTCTCTGCACCCACGTAGACTCTGCACCTTGTCTCTGCACCCACGTAGACTCTGCACCTTGTATCTGCACGCACGTAGACTCTGCACCTTGTCTCTGCACGCACGTAAACTCTGTATCTGTACGCACGTAGACTCTGCACCTTGTCTCTGCACGCACGTAAACTCTGTATCTGCACGCACGTAGACTTTGCACCTTGTATCTGCACACACGTAAACTCTGCACCTTGTCTCTGCACGCACGTAGAGTCTGCACCATGTCTCTGCATGCACATAGACTTTGCACATTGTCTCTGCGCGCACCTAGACTCTGCACCTTGTATCTGCACGCACGTAGACTCTGCACCTTGTCTCTGCACGCACGTAGACTCTGCACCTTGTCTCTGCAGGCACGTAGACTCTGCACCTTGTCTCTGCAGGCACGTAGACTCTGCACCTTGTCTCTGCGCGCACGTAGACTCTGCACCTTGTCTCTGCGCGCACGTAGACTCTGCACCTTGTCTCTGCGCGCACGTAGACTCTGCACCTTGTCTCTGCACGCACGTAGACTCTTCACCTTGTATCTGCACGCACGTAGACTCTGCACCTTGTCTCTGCACCCACGTAGACTCTGCACCTTGTATCTGCACGCACGTAGACTCTGCACCTTGTCTCTGCAGGCACGTAGACGCTGAGCGGTTGACAGCGTAGAAACGTAGATTGTGTCAGCAGATAAGAACCATTCATGTGTTTGTTTGTCCGCTTGTGCGCTCATCCTCCATTATTTTTACTGTATGATAGCTGTGTTGGGTGGACAATGTTGTAGGGTTAAATCACAGTTAGCAGTTATATGTTGATAATTTCTGAGCTTCAAATCATAAGTCCTTGTGTTAACCACTAATTCGGCTGAATTATGGGAAATTTTGAAATCTTCCAAAATATTTTAATCATATACTTTGATAGAATTATTTATTGTAGTTCCTTTTATTGACAGACGTGACCCGTACTTGGTTCAGCGGCGCAGAGAGCTCCAAGCTTTAATAGATGAGAGAAGGAGGAGGGAACGTGGACGGAGAGGTGGGAGAAGAACTCCCGACAGAAAACTCGAAAATGATCTACGTGACAGTCTAGATTTTGGCGACTTTGACGCACGTGATAAAACGCAAGAACTTCGATCATTTCCATTAATGATGAGAGACAGAGCTGAATTTTTGGAAGATAACCGGGACTTTCTTGCTGCAATGGCTAGACATAGAGAAAGATCTTATCCAATGCAAGATGCAGTTAGTGACCTTCCTGCCCCATTTTCTCAGCGTGAAAGACTCTTTCATGATAAAATGCTGGAAGAAGAGTTGATGAATTCTGAAAAGTACCAGAGAATGAATCGCTCGTTGCCTGGCGGTTTTCAGGGAGATGGCAGATTTGAAGATAGGCTAGAAATGAAAGGTCAGCATCCCATGAACTTTGAGTCTGACATGCTCATGGAAAATTGTGATCGTTATGATGTAGGATCAAGAGAGATGCCAAGACCTGCTCATGCTATGCAATCCGGCATGTCCCGAGAAAATATGGATTACTGTGATATGAGACGAATGGGTAGGCCTGGCAGTATTCGTGGGTTTTCCGAAGAATCGTGGCTTGAAGATGGTCCAGGTGGACCAATGTCCCATTCTCGTCCTACTCCATTTCTGCGTAGTGGCACGGACCAAATGGACCCTGGTGATTTTGAAGAGATGGAAGCTCGACGTAGATTTGACAAAAGTCGGGGGTTGGCATCCCACCCTTTAAGCAATGATATGCGGTTCATGAACAAAAACAAAGCGGCAGTAGATATGGAGCTAAACAATCTTAAAGAACGTTCCGGAATACACCCAAGAGACACCGAATTTATGCCAGGATCTATGCGTGCCCGACCCATGGACGGACCAGCTGGTGAACAGATGGATCCCATGGATGAACGCATGCGCATAATGGACCAACGGATGCACCCGATGGAGAAACGGATGCATCCCATGGGCAATCGCATGCGTCCAATGGACAACATAATGCACCCCATGGAAAACAGAATGGGGCCAATGGCAGATCGGATGGGACCCATGGATGAAAGGATGAGTTCGATGGAAGACAGGATGGGCCCCATGAGCGAAAGGATGGGTCCCATGAGCGAAAGGATGGGTCCCATGAGCGAAAGGATGGGCCCCATGTGCGAAAGGATGGGCCCCATGAGCGAAAGGATGGGCCCCATGAGCGAAAGGATGGGTCCCATGAGCGAAAGGATGGGCCCCATGAGCGAAAGGATGGGCCCCATGAGCGAAAGGATGGGCCCCATGAGCGAAAGGATGGGCCCCATGAGCGAAAGGATGGGCCCCATGAGCGAAAGGATGGGCCCCATGAGCGAAAGGATGGGCCCCATGAGCGAAAGGATGGGCCCCATGAGCGAAAGGATGGGCCCCATGAGCGAAAGGATGGGTCCCATGAGCGATCGAATGGGTCCCATGAGCGATCGAATGGGTCCCATGATCGATCGAATGGGTCCCATGAGCGAAAGGATGGGTCCCATGAGTGAAAGGATGGGTCCCACGAGTGAAAGGATGGGCCCCACAAGCGATCGAATGGGCCCCACGAGCGAAAGGATGGGCCCCACGAGCGAAAGGATGGGCCCCATGAGCGATCGAATGGGCCCCATGAGTGAAAGGATGGGTCCCATGAGCGAAAGGATGGGCCCCATGAGCGAAAGGATGGGCCCCATGAGCGAAAGGATGGGCCCCATGAGCGAAAGGATGGGTCCCATGAATGAAAGGATGGGTCCCATGAAAGAAAGGATGGGCCCCATGAGCGAACGGGTAGGCCCCATGAGCGATCGGATGGGCCCCATGAGCGATCGGATGGGCCCCATGAGCGATCGGATGGGCCCCATGAGCGATCGTATGGGCCCCATGAGCGATCGCATGGGCCCCATGAGCGACCGGATGGGCCCCATGAGCGACCGGATGGGCCCCATGAGCGACCGGATGGGCCCCATGAGTGAACGCATGGGTCCCATAAACAAAAAAATGGGTCCCACGATGGATGGGATGCAACCCAAAGATGTTCGCCTTCTAATGAATAAACCTAACTACATGCAAGGTCCAACACGAAATGATCTGGTCAATGAATGCAACCCAAGGTACCAAAAGATAAAAAAAATTATATTATTATTCTAATGCAGTATATTAAATGTCAGTTATGTCCAGTATTACTGGTAGTGTAGAATTTTAGTAAGACGCAAGAAAATGAAGGGTTGTGTGTTTTAGGTTTAGAATGATTTTGTATGTCGAGCTTTTGGTTTTGATTGCATTATACGAACAGCACCCATGTAAGCAGAGGTTGAATCTAGATAGCAATTGCTTTCCATATTGTCAGTTCGCCATCCCTTCGGCTGATTTAATGTCAGAGAACGAATACTATCCACACTGCTTCTTAGTATGTCATTTATTTTTGGCATCATCATTTAAACTGTGAATCTTGCCCCTCTTCCAATCCACTGCATTACAATTTCTTGCATGTGGCACAGTTAGTGTTTTACCTGCACAGCATATCAGTGAGGAAGGGCTGATCCTCATGCTGTCAAAGCTCCCATCTCTCTGATAAGTCAGTGTAAGAAACCAGCCTGTTACTTAAAGGGAGGCTACTACTTACATAAGATGTAACTTGTTTACCTGTGCATTTAAAACAAACGCATATATAAGACATATATATGCCACTTGGTTTTTTCTATGTTTGAATTAATTGCATATAAAAGTAAAAATAGGTGTCTATCTCCTGCATCCAGTTTGTGAATGTTACCCATGAAGCAACATTCTCCAAAATCTTCCAGCCAGTCTCACTTTAGAGCTGTGGCCAAAGCCTGCATGATGATGTCATAAGATACACCCCTGCTCTCTTACTGGCACCTGTGTATTCAATGCAAATGGTCAGAATTCTGACTTATAGACTGCATTCTGTGTCCCCAGCCCCAAAGTGACTAGTGCTATACACTGTCACCAAAAAAAACACTACATTTCACAAAATGGTGGCACCCAGTCATACTTGTTTAGTAAAATATTTCAAAAATTAAACTTGCATAATAAAAACAAAAGTCATATCTGAAATCAACAATACAAAATAAAAATCCCTTTTAGTAGTGTCCGTTTAAAGAGCTCTTCTGTGAAGCTCTTGGCTTTGGCTAGCTTCTCTCCTGTGTATGATTGCCTTCTGTTACTTTGTTCTTTGTAAACTACATTAATTTCCACCATTTTGTGTTTTTTCCAGATTTGTTGATGGTAGGAAGAGTCATCCTTCTGAAGAACTAATCCGAGGGGCAAACAGATTTGCGCCATACCCGGCACATATGAAATCCATACAGTCTAATGAGGTCCTCCAAGACCATGACGGCAGACATCCTGCACAAGAGAACATTCAGACGCCCTTTGGCAACTATGGCATGGCTAACATAAATAAACAAGGATTCATGCCACAGTCTTTTCCTCAGAGAAGCATGTATAATTAATCCGTGATACACATAGCCCAGTAACGTGATATATGGTCACATTTCTGTCCCTGTAAACATGGAAGCTGTTGTGTAGAGAATATACTGTGTTCATTTAGTTAAAGCCTTGCCATACGTAGAGGATGTAAAATTGGCACAGTTTTGCCGATTTAATTCGTTTTAAATTATTTTTCTATGGTATCTAGTTTATAAAATATGATTACATTAATAGGAGAGGAAGCAAGCACTAGGAGACTTGCTCCCATGAATCTCTGCTAATGGGTGTGACCTGGGTGTTTAGTGACAGATATGGCATAAATAGGTCTGTAGAGCGTCTAGGACAGTTCAGCGCGGCTGCTTCACCGCTAAGAGTTCAGTTTAAATGCTGTCAGCAGTGAAGATCATTGCGGCAATGTGTCAGCACTTACAAACATACATCCCCCCTAATAAATCAGCCCCCCCCCCCCCCCCAAAAAAAAGTGAGCTGAACCCATACATTAACCCCCTCAACCCTAACACTACCCCCAAACCCTAATACTAGCCTCCCCGTACCCTAATACGAATACCTAACCCCCCGAACCCTAATACTAACATTAATCCTCCTCGAACCCTAATACTAATACCTAACCCCCCGAACCCTAATACTAACATTAATCCCCCTGAACCCTAATACCAACATTAACCCCCCGAACCCTAATGCAAACATTAACCCCCCTGAAGCCTAATACTACCCTCCCCGAACCCTAATACTAATACCTAACCCCCTGAACCCTAATACTAACATTAACGCCACCTAATACTAATGCTACCATCCCGGGACCCTAATACTAACCCCTAACAATACTCACCTTTAGCGATCCCGCGATGAACTGTCCAGCGAAGAAAAATCCGGCGATGACCTCTCGCTCGATGAACTGGCCATTGCGCAAGAGGTCACAGTGAAGCGGCTGTCCTATACACTATGGAACCTATCACTTGGAGTACTGCTAATGCTCAGTTTCTTCTCTATATCAGCGACATCTTTTCAACAAAACATGTTAGAACGATCATTTCAAAAGTTATTGATTCAGGGAAACGTGACCAATTTATCACTTTCTTCTTTTTGTTTTGTATTTTGGCCTCTTTAATGTTTAATGAAATCTGTAATTATAACAGAAAATCACGATAAAAATATTCAAATGTTTTGACATATCACAATAAATAACTTTTGGTTTAAGTTTTCGTTCTGAAATTGTGTTTTGAATTGTATTTTTTTTTTTTTTTAACACCTTCATGACAATGGGCGTGCCTGGCACGTTCAGCCGGCAACTCCGTTGCTGAGAGTGGACGTGTGGGGCACGTCTTGCGGTGGAACAAGTGGTTTTTTCAATAAACAATTGCGAAAACCGCTCTGACGGTGCTGCTCTATTGCCTGGATGTCGAAGCATTAGGGATAAGATACAATTAAATTCAAATTAGAATATATTAAGGGTTAGCATAAGTGTTAGAGTTGGGGGTAAATTTAGGGTTATGGTTAAATTTAGGGTTGGGGTCAGAAGGTCACTGTAGTAAAAAAACAGTATTTATAACTACAGAAAAACATAGAAACAAGCATATTTATGAGCTCGGCACAAAATTTAGAAACTTTTTAGACAAAGTCTTTTTTAATGATTGCATTTGTGTAAATTATTTTTTAGGTCAAAGTTAGAAAAAGTTGTTTTGTTTTTTTAATTTCTTTCATCATATTTTATTTTGTAGTAAATTATAAGATATGATAAACATAATGGTATCTAATGGAAGCCCTTCTTATGACGATAAAAACAACATATAATTTGTGTAAATACAGTATGTGAGAGAGAAGAAAATTACAGCTAAACACAAACACCCCAGACATTTTAAAACAGCCCTTCTCGCCAAGGGAAAGTCAAGGTCAAAATGTCTTGTCACTAAGGGGTTAATATATTTTTTATTTATCAAATTCAGATTGTACAAAATTATCAAACAGTGTGAAGATACAAATTTTAGTACATGTCCAAACAAAAGACAGACATATTTATACAAATAAATACATTTAACAATTTTACACCCATGAAATAAGGGAGATAGGAGGATTATCATACAAAAGTCCAGTATGAATTATCACACTCTGTTTACTGCTGTGACCAGCCCCAACTCACAAATAAATGTCCAGGGATTTTTCTAGCTTATCCATCCATTTCCCCCATTCTATCCATGTTGACTTTGTATTTCTTTTTTTGTAAATCAAATTTTATTAATTTTCAGTGAAGTAGAATTGGGGGGGGGGGGGGGGGGGGTTGGGGTGGAGGATATGTGTACAAATTAAATTGGGGGAAAAAAAAGGGGGGGGGGGGGGGGAGAGAACATGGTTACAGTATGGGTTCCGGACGCAGCCGGTTTCAATATACAAAACAACAGTACACTAAAATATAGTCAGAGTAACGGACTCGTGCAATTAATAATGTAGTGGAAAAACTTCACCATCAGACATTACTGATGGGTAAGGAGGGGGGGCAGGGAGGGAGGGGGCGGAGGGCCGTCTCCTGTCCCGGTTTTCCTCCGCATCTTCTCCAGATATTCCAACCAGTAATACCATGTCATTCTCCTTTTTTCAGTTTGGGGCTCAGACCTGCTGATCAGATCTTCTAGTACACGGACTGCTTCTACCCTTTCCACCCATTCGCGGAATGTGGGGGGAGTTGTTGTACCCCAGTGTAGTGGGATAAGCGCTTTGGCTTCATTCAGAAGGAGTTGACTTGGTATTTCGTTCCTGTCTTAATCTACCCTTTTCCATTCTTAATTGATATATCATTTGTGTGACTTGATCTGACCATTGAATGGGACTAGGAGACTTCCAATTTCTTGCGATGCAAATCTTTGTGCCTGTCAAAATGTGCATTATTATTTGTTGGGGTGAGCTGCATATCTATTGCCGTTGGCTCTTTTATTTTATTTCTAACAGTGTTCCAGGTCTTCTGGATGTTCCAGGATCCCCCACCAGATATGGAGGTACGTGCCCGCATTCCCCATATCCAACACGTAGGAGAACATCGTCCCACCTATTAATCAGTTTATAGAATGTTTCTGTTAAGATTTTTTAACTTAACTGATTGAGTGGTACCCCTCTTTGTATAAGATGTTGCATCCCCGACCCCTGAAGTGTGGATAAAGAAGGAAATGCACTCAAATTTCTTTATAAAGATGGGAATTATGGATGGGTGAGCTGCTACCAAAAAACACCCCTGATTCCTCTGCACAGGTTCAACCGGGGAAAAAAATGAATAAGCTAGGAGCGCTCTTGGTGTTTTAGATTTCTCTACTTCTTTATTACCCTATCAAGTTCAGCAATGTTTAACTGTTCAAAATGGCGGGTAAGTACATAAAATGATACATCATACATTCTGCTTAATTAAGAAGATTATAATAAAAAAAATCATTCATAAAATTAAAAAAAAAAAAGAGTACATGTGGAATAACACACTTTATGTGTTTTTCTCCAAAATAATCATTTTTTCCCTCTAAGATCATGTGTCAGAAACAGTGCAAATCAAAATCTGGGACTGGGAACCACCCTGTTTTTTTTTTTAAAGGCACACTACCACTTACATACGATGTAACTAGGTAACCTGGTCATTTAAAACAAACACATATATAAATCATATGCCACATATGCTTTTTTTTTATATGATTGAATTAATTGCATGTAAAAGGAATTTTTCCCATTTGTGAATATTTCCCATGATGCAACATCGTAATAGTTACATTACCCTCCCATTCAATGCAAGTCTATGGTCAGAATTCTGACTTATAGACTGCATTCTGTGTCCCCAGCCCCAAAGTGACATACTAGTGCTGTAAAGTCACTAGGGGGTGGCACCAAAAACACTATATTTCACAAAATGGCGGCGCCCACTCACACTTGTTTAGTTACATATTTCATAAAAACAAACTCACATAACAAAAGACATATCTGAAATCAACAATGCAAAATACAAAAAATGACTAAATAAATGCTTTAACTAGCAGCAATACCTCTTTTTTTTTTTTTTCCTTGTAGGGTATTTGAACCACAGTGACAACCTTTATTATCTCAAAATATTAACTGTTTTTAACTCGTTGTTTTGCATAAACAAATGAACAAATGGGCTCATTCAAGTAGATGCAAAATTGCTAAAGTCCCTTCTGAATTCCCTGTAATTCCCTCATTCAAATCTAAAGTCAGAGGTGTTGCCGAGCTTGGTGTAACATACAGGGTGGGAAGTTACTTGTGTTTTTTGGGGGGATTGACTCGTCTTCCTCATATGACAGTAACAAGTATTGTGTGTGATCTTTGGTTGCAATGTTTGCTCTGCATCCAGATTTCCTGGGAAGACCCGGCTGGGAAAACAACAGCCCCCCCCCCCCGCGGCATTGTCGCCATCGACTGATGCAACTGAAATAGAAAGTGTCAGTGTCTGTGTCTGTCTTGATCTTCACCCCAGAGGGATAATCCGAACCTATTAACTTAGCTTTCTAGCTGCAAATCACAGAGCCTCAGTATCTAGATATTGCAATGTAAAATATATACTATATATATTTATTTGTTGTACTTTTTGCTAGCAATATTAGCTAGCACGTTATATTCCAGAGGATAACTGGTATATTAAGTATCTTGCTAATGAGATTTACATTTTATATATAAATAAAATTTTGGGTTTTATTCAGTGGTGTATTTTCCTTTTGTGCTGCTCTAGGCACTTACATACCCCCCTAAATCTAAAGAAGTCCCACCCCTCCCTGTCAAGGCTACAGCTCTTCCTGTTTAAGATCTATGTGTGGCATCCCAACAATTTTTTTAGTAAACAAAAGTGTTTACTAAAGTTTATTTATGTTTTTCCCCAATTTTCCATTAAAACAGCTCATCATTGCCCTCTCTGTCCCCAATCATCTTGTAAAGTGCCATCATTGACCCCAAACATCTTGACTCACACACAGAGAAATACACACAATTACACAGAGAAATACACACACATGGACACACACACACACATTGACTCACACACAGAGAAATACACACACATTGACACACACACACACACACACACATTGACACACACACACACACACATACACACATTGACACACACACACACACACACACACACACACACACACACATTGACTCACACACAGAGAAATACACACACATTGACACACACACACACATTGACTCACACACAGAGAAATAGACACACATTGACACACACACACACATTGACACACACACACACATTGACACACACACACTATTTAAAAAAAATAAAAAATTTTTTTTTACTATTGGTCCTCCTCCCTTCTAAGTTAATTTAATTTGCAGGGATGAGGACATTTCCAGCGGTGTCTGCATAGAAGTGTGGCTAGCGCTAGCCAGGAGGAGGGATCAGGGAGAGAGCTCCCTGTCCCTGGCCAGTTTCTACCTGATCGTGACAGTCTCCATGTGAGACAGTCACATGGGCAGCGGGGGCCCACGGGGCAGCTGCCTTGGGGCCCCAGGAATGAGTGGGCCCTGGGCAGATGCCCTGTTTGCCCGCACTTTTTTATTTTTTTAAAGGGCGCGGGACGGGTGTATCGCCCATCACACCTTGTTGGTGGCCCTGAGTGGAGTCCATGCCTCGATGGGTCAGGGTTGTTTTGGTGTGAAAAGGGGCCCTACACAATATTAGGCAGGTGGTCATGTTATGGCTGATCTTTTTGATTTTTCCTTATAGGTCAGTAATAGGAGAAATGTTTTCACTGATTAAATGGTTATCAGATACTATATAGTCTGCTTGATAAAGAGAGAACTGCAGGGAATTGAGAAGTGAATTTCAAACGTTAGGCCAATGCGGCTGAATTGGAGAATCTTTCGTATTCGGCTACTTTGGCCTCAAGTTTGAAATTCCTGCCTCACTTCCCTGCACATTTCTCTTTATTGAATAGACCCTTGTGTGATTTATGTAAATAGAGAACGCTTATAATCTACTGATAAGGATGCTGGGAAAACATAAAGCAATAGACTTTACCACAAGAGGTCGTAAATTATTGACAAAACGGAATACGATTTTGGGGGAAACACGCGGTTTTTGATCGGTAAACATTCTGCTCACAGTAAATGAATTAAATAGAATTTTGGGCAGACTAGATTGTCTGAATGGTTCTTATCTTCCAACACATTCTATGTTTCTATAAAATGTATATATGTATTACTTTGTTTAACAGGGCAGTTCCACCGAAAAAATATGTATCGATAACTATCATAAAGTAAAGAAAAAGAAGCAGATCCGTCTTATCAGTTCTATCACTTGAAAACCACAAAGTGCCTCTCTCTGCAGTCATTCCTGATTAAATGGCAGTGAATTTAGAAAGCCCCGGTCAAATTATTTTAAATGTAAAACTACGGGAGAACTGGAAATCATTTTAAAGTAAAAATAAGTGCATGTCACATATAATAAAACACGTCATGTACAACATACAGCATAACATTAGTAACATACAAAGTAGGATTATTAAAAGACCTTTATTTACCTTAAAATATATCATATCATGCGATCTCTATCACTGAAAGGGCGACTTTAAGTGTGGTCAGACTTGAGGCAAAAGTGTAACTGGTTTTCGATTGTGACACCTGCATTGTTAATACAAAGAATGATAGTTTTCCCCTTATAGGCTCGCTGGAGTCTGAAAAAAAAAAATGGAAACATCAATGCATATGAAAGCGGGCACTTTAAAAAAAATATGCCTTTGTTTATTCTAGTTTTCCTTTTTTTACATTACTTAATTTTCCTCCGGTGTATCTTGTGAACCTATTAGTGATTTTCCATGAAATGAAAATGTCCAGTGACAATACATAACTGATCACTGCTGTCCAAAAACAAACAAACAGGAAGGCAGTTGCTAGTTTCTGGATTTCAATATACATCTGCTCTGATCCCCTTGCAAATAAGCAATAGCAGAGGACGATTTAGAGCAGGGATCTTTGCAAGAGGTTCCTGCATGCATTTGTATGACTAAACCTATACACTGTACAGGTTAATCACAAGCAGATGAGTCAACACAATTTTGCTTTCTGGAGTTTCCCTTTAAATTATGTTTTAACCAACATTGTTATTGTACATGGCAAGATTAGCATCTCCAGAGCATGCACACAGGAACCCTAGACAATGAAGTAACATCATGCAGCAATATCAGGCTTGTGCTTCTGCAGTATGCAGGGTGGAGGTTTTATTTAAGCCTCTATGGAAAGCTGGGGAATGTTTTATACTTTGTCAGTCTCCATTGGGAATGTATTTGTTTTGTTTCCCATGTCCTGACAGTGAATATCAGATTGCTAATATTAGCTACACTATTTCCTATTTTTTTTTTTTTTCTACTCCGAGAAATCCGGGTTGAAGCATAAGCCAGGCACCGTTACCCTTTTATCTAACTGATATATGGCGTGTAATAGTACAAACCTATCTCAGTGTGGAAAAAAAAATAACAGACAGGAGTTATCTTAAAGTCATCTATAAATGCATAAAAGAACTGAATTTGTTACGTGTCTGTCTTGTCTCCGGCTTATGACATCACCTGGTGGCTTGAAATGCAAATTACACATTTCCCATTGAAAATGAATTTGCTTATCAAGCCACAAGGTGATGTCATAAGCAGGAGACAAATAACAAATATATTTATCTTATTTTCGATATTTTCCTGTAATTCTGCAGACACGATGTATAGATTATTTTGTATTCTCTACGTTCACATATTCCGTATAAGCGATGTTGGCAGAGTCTCTTTAACGAATTCTAGCAGCACTGATATGGTACACACGGATACAATCATGTACATACACAGTAACTACAACACTAGAAATGTAACAAATGTTCCAATGTATTCAGCACACATTATGAATGAGTATGAATAAGACTCTCTCTCTCGTTACTTTAATATCTCTAATCTTCCTTACCGTACTGAAAGATTTAGCTTTCACCATGAATACTTTCTTTCTTGTTCTTTAAATCACAGATGTCACTCATACAATCACAGCACATTGCATAGAAAGCCAGCTGTCCTGGCTGGGATCATTTAAAGGGACAGTCTAGGCCCAAAAACTTTGGTGCAAGATGAAGATTACTGGGGTTTTTTTTCAAGTGGGATTTAATGCAGGCATTCTGCATAACTTACATTTTTAATATTTTACTCAAGCCCTCCCAGAGTGACTACTCTGCATGTTAACTACAGGCGCGGCAGCACTGATTATATAACCACTGAGCTGTGCTGCTGGCGTAGAATACATTGTGTGGAGTTGAAGTGACCTTGCTCTTGTACACATTAGGATCTCTTAGCAGTGCAAACCATTGTTTGATGACATCACTAGAGAGAGAGACAGGAAATTCCATGCATTGGCATGGCATTATTCTCATTGGTTCCTGCAGCAAAAAAAACAAAACTCTATCTGGTGTGGGCAGTCCTGGTTTCTTGTAAACTGCTGTCATTTCACAATTTCCTCTGGCTGTAAGTATTTTATATTTTAAGCAATGCAAAACATGCATTTTTAAGTACTTTGAAAGCACATTAATATGCATTAACATTTGGAACATGTATCTTGGCACCAGCCAATCCCTTTAAGTGGCCTCACAGCCAGTGGAAGGACCAGGGACATTTTCCAAATGCTTTATACAGTTTGGAGGAGAGTCAGCAATTTGGATTCATTCAGTGTAGCATTGATGGGACATCCTAAATTATGTAATGCTCGGAGCTGTGTAGGAACGTCACATGTAATATGCGAAATGACCCAGGTTTTATTTTAAAATATTTATATTCCAGTAAATTCTTTGTACAGTTCAGCAAATTCCTCAATAATGTTTAATAGTAATGTAATAAATCTCTCTGTCTGTGGAGTCATCGCCAGAGAAACCAATCTCATATTTCTGCTGATTTCTCCACTTTTTCAACTTCTTTCTGTAAAACTGCTCTTGGTGCATTACCCTGTCTGCTGTCCTTCAGGACCAACAGGGACCTGTACATAGCACAAGGGTCTGATTTCTTATAGGCTGAAAACTTGCTCTGCCTGGGCTGCTGTCTAATTCACCTTCTTGGGGAGTCTGATCACTCACTGTCTGCTAAGTACTCTCCCTCACTCTTGGCTGCTGTCTAATTATTCTGTCTCTCATTCTTGGCTGCTTTCTAATGACTCTCTCATTCACTTGAGGAGAGTCTGATGACTCACTGGCTACTGTCTAAGGACTATCCCTCACTCTTGGCTGCTGTCTAATGACTCTCTTTCACAAATAAAAAAAAAAACAGAATTGGCGCGAAGTAGTGAGTACCTTAAATACAATAAAACATATACAGTGTTATAAGCATTTTGGAGAGTGCTCCAGAGGGCTGAGTCATTGTGTTTAGTACTGTAAGTATTTCAATTGTACCATTGTTGCGCTTTGTTTGCACAAAATCTCTTTATTTTTTGCACTAATGACTCTCTGGGCTGCTGTTTCATGACTGTCTCTCTCTGGGCTTCTGTCTCATGACTGTCTCTCTCTCCTGGCTGCTGTCTCATGACTGTCTCTCTCTCTCTGGGCTGCTGTCTAATGACTCTCTCTCTCCTGGCTGCTGTCTCATGACTGTCTCTCTCTCCCCCCTGGCTGCTGTCTCATGACTGTCTCTCTCTATCTCTCCTGGCTTCTGTCTCATGACTGTCTCTCTCTCTCCCCTGGCTGCTGTCTCATGACTGTCTCTCTCCCCCCCTGGCTGCAGTCTCTCTCTCTCTCTCCTGGCTGCTGTCTCATGACTGTCTCTCTCTCTCTCCTGGCTGCTGTCTCATGACTGTCTCTCTCTCTCTCCCCTGGCTGCTGTCTCATGACTGTCTCTCTCTCCCCCCTGGCTGCTGTCTCATGACTGTCTCTCTCTCTCTCCTGGCTGCTGTCTCATGACTGTCTCTCTCTCTCTCCCCTGGCTGCTGTCTCATGACTGTCTCTCTCTCCCCCCTGGCTGCTGTCTCATGACTGTCTCTCTCTCTCTCCTGGCTGCTGTCTCATGACTGTCTCTCTCCCCCCCTGGCTGCTGTCTCTCTCTCCTGGCTGCTGTCTCATGACTGTCTCTCTCTCCCCCCTGGCTGCTGTCTCTCTCTCTCTCTCCTGGCTGCTGTCTCATGACTGTCTCTCTCTCTCTCTCTCCCCTGGCTGCTGTCTCTCTCTCTCTCTCTCTCCCCCTGGCTGCTGTCTCATGACTGTCTCTCTCTCTCTCTCCCCTGGCTGCTGTCTCATGACTGTCTCTCTCTCCCCCCTGGCTGCTGTCTCATGACTGTCTCTCTCTCCCCCCTGGCTGCTGTCTCTCTCTCTCTCTCCTGGCTGCTGTCTCATGACTGTCTCTCTCTCTCTCTCTCCCCTGGCTGCTGTCTCTCTCTCTCTCTCTCTCCCCCTGGCTGCTGTCTCATGACTGTCTCTCTCTCTCTCTCCCCTGGCTGCTGTCTCATGACTGTCTCTCTCTCCCCCCTGGCTGCTGTCTCATGACTGTCTCTCCCTCCTCCTCTTACACTTTCCCGCCTCCTCAGTTCGCCTGGCGAATGGCTGAAGACCTGTCACTCCAGGCCCCGGGCTGCTCTGTGCGGCCGCTTCCCATTGGCCGGCGTCAGGGCCGTGAACCAATCAGAGCGCAGCTACCATGCTGGAAGGAATAAATACAAGATGGCTCCTCATATAAAGCCAGGCATCGGGTTCCTCCGCGGCCACGGCGAAATAAGCCCTATAATCCGGTGTCACCGCCTCCTTCCGCCGCAGCCTTCCCCGGGAGTGAGCGGGGATCCAGAGAGCGGGAGACAAGGCGGCCCAGCCGGGGGCCATGCACTAAGCCAACCCGCTGTACCGGAGGCTGAGGCGGCACCGAAGCCTGACTCGAGGCCCCGGCTCCTGGGACGATCCAGGCCGCCATTGTACCCACTGTAACAGGACTGCCGGCCTGTGCCTCGCACCGGGACGTCCCTCACCGGCTCGCCATGGCCGTGTCCAGGTTGGTATGAAGCCCGGGTGGGGTAGGCCGCATCCAGCCTCCATGTAATGCGGGCTGGGCAGAGATCCACTCTGACTACTCCCAGCCACGGGCTGTCACACCGAGCCCCCCCCCCCCCCCCCCTGTCATGAACCCCCCCTCTGTCATGAACCCCCCCCCCCATCAGCTTCTTGATTGATCCACTCCCCAGCATGGGGCTTGCTGAGCGTTATGGGAGTGTGATGTGCTGGCCCAGCCCTGGGAAGTCACTGTGCTAGTGATGGCTTCACAGGGGGCATGGAAATAACGACTGATTGCCTGCCCCCCAGAGAGACCCAGGGGGGACAGGAGGCAAACTCTAATCTGTCTCCATGTGCTGGGGCTGCAACACTTTGGATCTTTCTATCCAGTTACCTATCAATCTCTAACTTATCTGTCCTGTATGTCTATCTAATGTCAAGTGGGCTGAGGAAGTGGCACCAAGGGCAACTAAATTGATTTTGCCCCCCACCCCAGGCCAACAGTTGCCAGCCCTCCCAGGAAAGGACACTGTAGGTGTTAAGTGTCTTCTTATCATTAGTTGCAGTATTTCCTATGTTACCCCTGGTGGTGTCCATTTGTAGACAAACTTTAAAGGAACTCTGCCACCTAAACATTAGTTAATTCCAGGGGTGTCCCAAGCTTTCTCCGAAGCATGTGTGCATTGTCCGCACCATTTATTTACAGTAATGGTAACGAATAACTTGTGATTGATAGGAAAAAATGGTTGTTTAGCTTCTTTTTTTTTTCTCTAAAAGCGGGCCCCCCAAAAAAATAGTTTAGATCGACTGTATGCAAACAATACCATGCTTTTACAGGGCTTATAAAGAGTATTTAAGTTAGGTGGCCCGCACCTTGCTGTCAAATGGGCCATGCGTCGTTGATGTATGGAATTATATATTCCCTTCTCCCCCATTTATCTTTTTCCTTTATCACATTCTGAGAAAGCTAGATATATAATCTTTTTTTTTTTTTGACAGTTTTATTCAATTTTTTTTTTACAACAGAAACATGGTTTAATCCAATTTTCTCAATGTATTTGCATGCAATAACGCCAGCTACAAAGTGAACTGCAGAAATGGTACATTATTCTTTCCGTAATATTCGCAAGTTTACTTGTCAGTTCACACTTTTCTTAATTTACATTGTAAACACTTTCCATGACCAAATCCCTTCCAGTGGTTGGAGTTCTGATGGTATATTATTTTGAGCTTTCTATATACAGAGTAAATGCCAAGTTGGCGCAATCTAATCTCACTATATCCTGCTACGTTTATGTTCCTTTTACCTTGCAGTACCTTAAGGTGTGTGTTGTAATAAAGTTTAAATCCTCTGGTACCATTTGCAATGGATGTGGTGGCAATCCAAGGATAATGTCACTTCTGCTGTGTACCAAGTTGTTTGTCAGGACCAAATAAAAATGGTGATTATCCAGTTATTGTTAATGCTAGTTTGTCTGATTTTTGTAGTGAGAAAAAACACCATTTTTCTTTTTGTTTTAGCTGATAATCCTTCTTGAAAACAATGGAAAATGCTTGGTTGGCATTTTTTTGTTTTTTTAAAATCTTTAATAGCTGATCAATTCACTGAAGATGGTTTTTCATTCATTGTGGGAAGCTAATCTGTTAAGATTTTACAACAATTGCTTAGGAATGTACATTGTACTAATGTGACAGTCTGGCTTCAGCTATATAATATATCTGTTCTTTGCAGTCAGGAAGACTAATTACTAGCAAAAACTGTAAGCATAGTTATGGATTTATAGGCAGTTCCCATCCTTCGGTAGATCACCTTTTAAATTGCGGCATGCTGCTTATGGTTAACTTTTATGCTTTGTAGGTGAAGAGGAGAGGGGCAAGCAAATAAATATGACATGCCTTCTAGTGGGGCAGTGTTCTATTTCCTTTTTTTTTTTTTTTTTCTTCAAAACCCCATCAACAGAGGCTGGAAGAATATATTGCTATAAATGTGTGGGTTTTTCAACAGCGTACTCCTTCTTTTTAAAAATAATTTTATTCTTGGTTTAAAGAGACACTAGTTTAGAAACACAAGTGCAATAAATGACTGGCCTTACTAGGAGGATAAACAGGCATGTCATTTATTTATTTAAGGTACATGCCAGTTTATCCTCTGACCGCAGCTATGATGTACTTTTAGTCCGGTGAGACCTCCCTGGTTTTTGAAAGGAATCAACAGAGCGGAGCTCTGAAAAGCAGAGAGAGACCCTCATACCTGACAGACCTCTATCAGATGTGCAGGGCAAGATTAAATGCCTTGTGTATCTTGAAAGAGACACCCTGGGTTTATTCCGGATCCGGGAAACTAATACTTTTATCTCTTGCCCCCTTTAAGGAAGCAAGGTTTCAAAGACCATTAAATGTCTGTGTTCTCTTTTGACATTCGTGGGTCCCAAGGCAGCAGACTTGGGAGGTACCCATTCGGGGTACCGGAGGGGTTTTGTCGCTAGATAAACTATAGTTCAAAAGTTATTCAGCATGCAATAGAGCATAGTTATGTTAAAAAAAAAAAAAATGTATAAAATAATCAAAGTTCAGGAAAAGAAGTTGATCTCGTCTTTGTACATAACATTTCTGTATAAACACTGCACGTATAGTCTGTGCTGCCTCTGTTGGAAAACTACTTCCTAGTTAAACGGCGCTCACTGCCCTGGCGAAGCCAATGCATTAAAAAAATAAATAATATCAGGCTGTTAATAGCGGCGTGTTGATGTTTGCCGACGGTCTTTCTCTCCCGCATTTCGAAGTGTCTGGAGTTATAGGCATGCGCACCCACAGTTATACATACGGCGGTGACAACTTTGGTTTTTCTTTCTTTCTATTCCCGTCACTTCGAAGTGCAGTAGTTTTTATACATTACCCCCATTATCGTCATACATCCTTTTCCCTTAATAAACATTGATGTTTTAGCAAATACAACAATGTGTTTATATAATATAGTTTTAGTTAAATAGAACAATTTAAGTAGTTCCCTAAATATTTGATTAACCTGTTAGACTAAAATCCCTTTTGATATAGCTGTTTACTAATCAGACAGGTTATTCTAAATATGAAATATTTATCTGGTTGCAAATATTAAAGATTATACCTATCGGCAAGATAAATTTAATCATGATTTAAATCGACTTGATTTTAAATCAAATCATAGAAATAATGATTTTAGATCCTGAAGTATACCACTTTTCACTGTAATATATATATAATATATATATATATATATATATATATATATCTATATCTATTATACACACACACATACACACACACATACACACACACATGTTTCCCATTGAAAATTGAGTTCATTTGCATATCAAGTAATGGGTGATGTCATAGACAGGAAACTCCACAGACATATATTTAAAACATTTTCTCCTTATTTATGCATTTTGGTGCAATTCACCGATCCCACAGTGTTTCAATGATGTGTACAGAACTGTACATGGATACGGTGCTCAGGTTGTACGTTGTGTATTTCGTTTCCCCCTAAGGTTCCTGATTGCTGTGGTATAGGCAGAGTATACCATGTGCCCGGCCATGTTTAGTTCTCAGCTGGCACTCACAAACTGTTAATATTTCTCAGAGGAGCAGTTTGCGTCTTCTTGAAGGAACCATACTTCCTCCACGGTTTCCTGTGTTGACATTTGGAACACACGTTAGCGCTTTATATGTTGTGCAAAACTTCCGGTGTATTGCACTGGGCGTTGATTGCCCGTTGGTAAGACAAGTCGGCCTTTGATTCTGCCAGCGCTGCACAGCTCTGTCGGCAATGCTAGAAACCCTAAATGTTAAAATGTGTTCTTCCATTTTGACAGTTCATCACAACATTATTGCCTTTTTCTTTCTCTGCCCAGCTCCTGATTGGATAATCCCCTCATAGTAATCTTTTATTTTTAACTCTTTGCTTCCTGGGGTTTTATTAATGGAAGTGGGAAATGCAGTAGCAGTGTTGGAATTTGTCTAATGCAGCTGAATGAGAGAGTGCCCCTGATCTCTCTCTAGCTGAATGCCTCCCAGTTCTCTGCCTGTGAACACCCACTTAAACCCACCTAAACATTGCTTATACTGTGAATGCAGAGAATACAAATATGAACAATGATCTTTACATTGTGTTAGCAGAATTGCAGCAAAAGCATAAGAATAAGAAAAAAAAATGTGTTTTTAAATGTCTGGTGTTTCCAGTTTGATTGTCTTTGGCTTGCTATACAAATTAATTTGAAATGGGAAGTGTGTAATTTTGCATAGTAAGCCACATGTCCTTAGCAGGAGTCACCACAGACTCATTTAAAATCTAAAATAGAGAGAAATGTACACATATCAACCAAAACATAATGAGAACCTGACTAATGTTGTGTAGGTCCCCTTTTGCTGCCAAAACAGCCCTGACCCGTAGAGGTATGTGATCCACTAGACCTGTGAAAGAGGCCAATGCCATCAGGGAATACGGTTTCCATGAAAGGGTGTACATGGTCTGGAACAATGCTTAGGTAGGTGGTACGTGTCAAAGTACCATCCACATGAATGGCAGGACCCAAGCTTTTCCAGCAGAACATTGCCCAAAGCCTCACACTGCCTCCGCCGGCTTGCCACCTGTCAGCCCAAAGCATCACACTGCCTCCGCCGGCTTGCCACCTGTTAATGGTCATAATGTTATGGCTGATCCGTGTAAGCATTTGCTGCAATTCTAATAAAATATGGGTATGATCCAAGGTGCAGACTGTGTAGAGAGGTCTCTGAGACAGTCCAACAACTAATGGCAGGGTGGAGGATGCTCGCAGGAACAGCATACATTGAATGGCGCAGGAACATCAGCGCAGCATATGGCTCAACCCTCCCAAGTCTACATAGAAAGTTGTGGAGACCTACAAGGCTACGATCTTGTTGGACTTCAAAATGCAGATGGACAGACAGGTTCTGGATCAGCCTGACATTGTGGTAGAAGACGAGGACCTGAAGACATTGATGGTGATAGACATAGCGGTGCCAAGTGACTGCAACATCAGGAAGGAGTTTGAGAAGCTGGAGAAGTACCCGGACCTGAAAGAGGATGTGTCAAGTGATGGCCAAAGTGGTATCAGTAGTGATAGGAGCACTCGGTGCTGTGTCACCTCAGCTGGGAGACTGGCACAGATTGATCAGGGCACTCTATCCAGAGGAGTGCAGTGTTAAGACACTGCGCAGACCCCTCAAACTCACAGGACTCTTGTAGAGGAGGTGAGGAAGACTTATACCACCCATTAGAGAGTGAGATTTTATATATACGCACAGTATGAGCAATGTTTAAGTTGAATGTCCTTTGTTGGAATGAATGTTGCCATTTTTATTCTGCTATTGGGGCCCCTATACTTTCACTTCTCTAATAGATGCAGAAGTTTGTGTGAGAATGCCATGTTCTCTCTTAAGAACTGCAATATTTATTTTAATACTTGTAATGATGTCTGAAGGGTATGATTTGCTCTGCCACTGACTCATACTAGTTTCAGATGTCTGATTGCTCCTTGTACTGCTTGTACAGCATTAGTGCTGACGGCTATTGTATATAGAGCATCCTGCTATGTAAGGTATGGTTCTCCCTTGTGGGCTTTTTGTTTGTGTGACTGGTTTTCTGGGACACTAGAGCAAAAAATAGGTTAGTTTTGGCATTGCGGTATCGCACAGCTTGATTAACCGACTGTTAACGAGCAGCATGTTTATTAATCCGTGTCTGCTCACGTGTGGTTCACCAACATGCACTCACAGGTTGGATGTGCCAACACGTTATTCTGCTGCTCATCCTGTATATTGCACTATTCTGGAAATAAATCATTTACCCTGGATGTTCTCACTCCAACTTTCCTGCATAAATGTTTTTTTAAAAATTTTTTTTTTTTTTTTTTTTTTTAATCCGCTGTTAAATTTTGAAACTCTAATACCGTCCTGGATTTAGTCCCCAGGACATCCTTGAAAACCAAGAGAAATCTCAATGAATAATTCCTGGTAAAACACTTTACATGTGCATGGGTAGTGTTTACAGACTCTTCAATTGTCGCCCAAAAAAAGTACTTCTCTTTAAATGCAAGATTTCATTATGTATAGGCATCTTAAATAAAATACTTTTAAAGAGAGCCCTCTTTGAAAATCTGCAGTATTTAACGTTGAAATCTTGGAGGTTTTCTGTGGAAGTTTCATTTATCTGGCTCCTACAGTCTAATTTTAGTTATATTCAGTGACCTCCGGTATGGAGGGCTTGGAGAGAGAGACAGGACTGTTGCTAAAAGTCCTTACACCAAATATGCATTTTTTTTTTTTTTTTTTTTTTTTTTTTTTAGAACCTGGGATGTTTTGAGGGGGAAAAACTGATAATATGGATCTGTTTTCTTTGCATGATGTATTGCATATTAAAGTACTCTGTTATGAGCCCTGTGACCAAGCTACAGAAATATGTCCAACCTATTTTTTACCATTCATCACAAGTGGTGACTCACGCCTATTGTATTAGAATTTGTATTTACTGGTATTTGTTGTGCATTTGTAAGTGAGCAGCAAGTCAAGTTTTGTATAATATTCAATAGAAAGTGGTCTTGCTGCACACCTTTTTCTTCACTTTTTTCGCAGGCTTCTTTGTCTCATCCAGGATAGAATTTACAGGCAAAGTTAAGCGTTTCCTGCATGTTCGAGTGGTTTTTATATATAATGCGGAGTCAGACTCGGGGTTACTCCTTTATTTATTTTTTGTTCTTGGATTACATCTTAGCAAGACCACATTAATGCAGCATTGAGCAGTGCTCCACTGCCACAAGTAATGAGACACCAGCGGAGACTTCTCAGTATTCAATAAAACGTTTCTCTGTATAGCTGGGACGATTGTGTTTTCACATTACACTTCTATTAATTTCCACCATTTAATGAGCCCTTGTTATATCTGAATTAGAATTTTTTTAAGATGTGGAATTTTAATGCTATAAAATGATGTGCTTTTACAATTTTAGTTGAAGACTACTTTTATAAACCATAATTGGCTTGTGTTTGAATTTAAGTACAGCTTGCGCACCCCCAACCCCACCACTCCCTCATAGTAATCCCTTTTACACACGCATGTATAAACCAGTCCCCTCCTTCCCTCAGAGTTTAAATGTAATAATCATCCAGCACCCATTGTTCAAGTAATGGGCAAATCTTGTAGTGATTTTTGGACATCTGCATGGCTAGTAAGAGAAACATAGAAACATAGAATGTGTCAGCAGATAAGAACCATTCGGTCCATCTAGTCTGCCTAATTTCTTTTGAGTACTTTTATTAGTCCCCCGTTCCCGGTCTTATAGCTAGGATAGCCTTGTGTCTATCCCACGCATGCTTAAAATCCTTGACTGTGTTTACCTCTACCACTTCTGCTGGAAGGCTATTCCATACATCCACTACCCTCTCAGTAAAGTAATACTTCCTGATATTACTGTATTTGCTCGATTATAAGACAATATAATTCTGAAAAATACCCCTCGTCTTATAATCGAGGTCGTTTTATAATCTGACCTCAAATTGGGGAGGGGGGGAGAGACAAAGCTGGGGTCAAGGGAAAGAGAGAGGCAGCATTGGCACATAAAAGGAAATAAAAACAAGAAATGCATTTTATTTTTATATAATTTTTTATTAAAAAAGCAATTTACATGTGAATATATACAAGTTGAACTTTCTTTCCTATAGTCTTATATTCAGGCTTTTAGTTCTTTCCTAAAGGAATATCCAAAGTTTGGGGGGTCGCCTTATAATCGAGCAAATACGGTACTTTTAAATCGTTGCCCCTCTAATTTCAGACTATGTCCTCTAATTGTGGTAGTTTTTCTTCTTTTAAATATACTCTTCCTTTACTGTGTTGATTCCCTTTATATATATCTATCATATCCCCCCTGTTACGTCTTTCCTCCAAGCTATACATGTTAAAAGATAGTGCCATGACCCGGGGTTTCTGCGGCCACAATGCAGAGTACTAACCACTATACAATCACGGCAGTTTTAACAAGTCAGGTAGGAGTCGAACCTACAATCTTCTAATCCTTAGGCAGACGCGTTATCCATTGCGCCACTGACCCTTGTATAGTAGTGTATACTACTGACCCTTGTAGAGTAGTGTCCACGTTTGATATCTGAGACTACAGATGCTGTGGGAAGAGATGCTATTTTGTTTTTGATCTGTGCCATGTGGTACGTGAATAGGAATGTAAAGTTTCGACCAGCACCTTACATCAGCCGACTGTAGGAAAGCATGGCACCTTATCCCCCCCCCCCCCCCCCCCCCCCCAATGTTACACAGATGAACGTTTGAGTATAGTTTTATACATTGACCAGGCCGTGCTGTGAAACTATTCTCACTCTGGTCTGGTACATACTCGAAAGGCAAAAGCAGTCAAAATATTTATTCCCATTTTTTTAAGGTGCTTCTTGCAGGCACCAGAATCTCTATCGATCGACCGTCTGGGCGTTCTTGTTCTACGTTAAACTGGTATGCAAAGCATTTCTATAGGTTGCCATGGCCCTCATACAGGTAACGAGTAGCAAGGATTAAAACAAAGGTAAGTAACTAAATACCAGCATGGTTGTCAGCATGTTGGCGAGCTCTGCCACCCTGCGCCACTTGCACGGTCATTACATGCAGGTTGGTAGATCAGATGCTAGTCGTTTGCTCAGATTCCAGTAAATGCTGGAAGTTTTACTTTATATTTATTCTCAATAATTCTGATTTTGTAACTTTATAAATGTAATGAATATTTTTGTTCAGTTTTTACAAATGAAAATGAGGGTAAGGGACCTCATTTAGGGAAAAAGACTAATGAGTCTTTTGATGCATGTAAGTTTACAGAGGAAGAGGTTTTACTTCAGCTGTCTAAAGTAAAGACAAATAAGTCGATGGGACCTGATGGGATACATCCAAAGTTATTAAAAGAACTTAGTGGTGTACTAGCAAAACCGTTAACAGATTTATTTAACCAATCATTGTTAACGGGAGTAGTTCCAGAAGATTGGAAATTAGCTAATGTTGTGCCCATTCACAAGAAAGGTAGTAAGGAGGAGGCAGGCAACTATAGACCAGTAAGTCTTACTTCAGTAGTGGGGAAAATAATGGAAACCTTGTTAAAGAATAGGATTGTTGAACATCTAAAGTCGCTTGGATTTCAAGATCAGAGACAGCATGGGTTTACTTCAGGGAGATCATGCCAAACTAATCTTATTGATTTTTTTGATTGGGTAACTAAAATAATAGATCAGGGTGGTGCAGTAGACATTGCTTACCTAGTAAGGCTTTTGACACTGTCGCACATAGAAGGCTTATCAATAAACTGAAATCTTTGAGTTTGGATTTCAATATTGTTGAATGGATTAGACAATGGCTGAGTGACAGGCAACAGAGGGTTGTAGTCAATGGGGTATATTCGATGCAAGGTCTTGTTACTAGTGGGGTACCTCAGGGATCTGTTCTTGGACCCATTCTCTTTAATATTTTTATTAGCGATATTGCAGAAGGTCTTGTTGGTAAAGTATGTCTTTTTGCTGATGATACAAAGATTTGCAGCAGGGTTGATATTCATGGAGGGATAAGCCAAATGGCAAATGATTTAGCTAAACTAGAAAAATGGTCAGAGCAGTGGCAACTGGCATTTAATGTGGACAAGTGCAAGATTATGCACCTTGGGCGTAAAAACCCAAAAGCAGAATATAGACTATTTGGTACAGTCCTAACCTCAACATCTGAGGAAAGGGATTTAGGAGTAATAATTTCAGAGGACTTGAAGGTAGGTAGGCAATGCAATAGAGCAGCAGGAAATGCTAGCAGAATGCTTGGTTGCATAGGGAGAGGTATTAGCAGTAGGAAGAGGGAAGTGCTCATGCCATTGTACAGAGCACTGGTGAGACCTCACTTGGAGTATTGTACGCAGTACTGGAGACCTTATCTCCAGAAGGATATTGATACTTTGGAGAGAGTTCAGAGAAGGGCTACTAAACTGGTTCATGGGTTGAAGGATAAAACTTACCAGGATAGGTTAAAGCATCTTAACATGTATAGCTTGGAGGAAAGACGTAACAGGGGGGATATGATAGAAACATTTAAATACATAAAGGGAATCAACACAGTAAAGGAAGAGAGTATATTTAAAAGAAGAAAAACTACCACAACTAGAGGACATAGTCTTAAATTAGAGGGGCAACGATTTAAAAGTAATATCAGGAAGTATTACTTTACTGAGAGGGTAGTGGATGTATGGAATAGCCTGCCAGCAGAAGTGGTAGAGGTAAACACAGTCAAGGATTTTAAGCATGCGTGGGATAGACACAAGGCTATCCTAGCTATAAGACCGGGAACGGGGGACTAATAAAAGTACTCAAAAAAAAAAATAAAAAAATTGGGCAGACTAGATGGACCGAATGGTTCTTATCTGCCGACACATTCTATGTTTCTATGTTCTATGTTTCTATAAAAACACATTTTTTGAAATGTTTTCAGTAGAGTAATAGATCTAGCGGTTATATATATATATATATATATATATATATATATATTTTTTTTTTTTTTTTTTTTTTTTTAGTAGTTTAGTAAATAGATGTCTGTTTAACTGTTTCGTTTTGCTGTGTATTGAGACAAATAGAGCATCTCCCTTCCCATAATGAATTTCCTTTTGTTATCATTCCTTTGCAGCAGGCTTTATCCAAGCACATTATGACTTGTGCTCTTATCTTACCGATCCACAACAAGAACTTTAATTCTACCCTTCTTAATATTATAGAATCATTTACATGACATGAGAATGTTAGGAAATGGTTTCTACTTAAAGTAAAACATTTATATTTAGTATTGTACATAAGCATATAGTGCTGTATTGACCCTTAAACCTTCCCACCCCCTGGCGCAACTATTGGACGTTCATTTAGGACTTGGGGTTTATGGGAAGACCACGTCTAATGTTGGCATTGCTGTAAAATGCTAACTTTCAAGAATAAATCCCATGGATTGCAGTGGGTGCCCTGCTTCAGGCGGACCCCCAGCTGAATCAATGTATAAAGAACTGGCCCCTACCCCTGTTTCTGACCCCCTACATTTTTGGGATTTAAGCACAGTAGCCGTCATACATGGGACACGGCAGGGAATGGAAGTCCAGTCTTTTTTTTTTTGATTTACAGGTCATTCTCTCTGACTCTGCGGGTCACTGATTACCTAACTTCCTGGATGTAAATTGAATACTTAAGCTGCCGACAGACTATAAATATATTTTTGTGGTCCTCTTGTGACTGCATGAGCTCCCCGTAAAAGGTCAATGAACAGGGCTGCCACTCTGAATTTACTATTTTGCCACTCCCTTACCTCCCCTTGACCCAGTCACAACGAGGGACTCCTATTTTAGTGTGTCTGTGTGTGTCTACAAATGTCCTCAGATAATTCAGAGATACAGTGTAGACATTTTTAATGATTGTAGCCACAAACTTTTTTTTTTTTTTTCTCTTTAATTCTATTATGGATTATCTACATACGTGTACAGAGGCCCATTATCAGCCAGCATCATTCTCCCGTGTTCCAGTGGCATGTTGTTGGCGGGTCAAAATAATAAACTTGGCAAAGCTAATTGGTCGCTGAGGAAAAAAACGTTTTCAGTTATGTTGGCGCTATTGTGCTGATTTTTAAAGAACCAATAAAACTCTCTCTTTTAGACTAATTGTGTATCTGAGGAAAACCAAAAAGAAGGGTTAAAATAATTTTATTAATAGCGGAGGGAAAATGAGTAAATAAATTGCTTGTATCGAAGTATAAAGGAAACGTTACTAAAATAACCGCATATTCAAAAAGATACACTAAACATCTCACTAAAATATCCGTGTACTCCCCATCACTGTGAGCACCAACAACTATCCTAACCTAACACGTTGTAATCGTTACATTAAACTGGATCTGGTTAGTATACGCCAGAACAAAATGACAAATAATGGAAAAACATACACCACAGTTCATGAAAACCTAACTTTAGCTGGCTAGGAGTGAACATAACGGACTTGTATAGCTCTCGCTTAAATAAAGGACATTTCACAATTAAGTAAAGTTGGACATTTACTTTTTGTCCATTTTCTATGTGAGTTCTGTCTGCAGACAGGGGGCAGGTTACAGCCTATCACGTACTGCTCTGCTGTAGAAAACTCTGGCCACACAGGACCACAACCTAGTCAATATTGATTATCTGTTTTAAAATATCCACTTATATCTTTTGAAAATCCTTTAAATGAGACTGTTAAACGACAAAAAACAAAGTTCACTTTTCATTGAAAGATTTATCAAGTTTAGGGATTTGAAATAAATGTTTACAAACATTTGAAAATGAAACAATACAAATGAAGTACTGGGTACCAATCTCCCAGTACAAATTCAGTGTTATCTATGTAGTATGGATTGTAAGATACAGGACCCATGTTGCCGTCGTTGGCTCCCTTCTCTTGGTTACTATGAAAGATGAAACCTTTCCATATTCAGATCTGACTGGATCAGCTCCTAACGCCAGTGTGCATCCAAAATGGCAGACTAAGTATACCTGCATGCGGGCGCTAGCAGCCCCCCCCACATGCACGTAGTGTGCTCTATCTAACTGTTCTCTCCACAAGGGGGGCTACTGAATGATTGTGGCCAGGCAAAAAACACACCTAGTGTCTGCGTGTAACTCGATGGATAAATAGTCCTATTACTTCCACACAAAGGACTTCATTAAAGAGGAGCATTACAGGAGAATTGAGAAGAGAATTAAGGCAGAGTTGGGGGAAAATTCTTCCAATTTGCTTTTTTGGTTTGATATTTCCTGCAGTTTGCTCTTTAAAGGACATCTGTAGGACTGTGTAACAATAAATGAAGTTCTGTTTAACTGAAAAATGGCATCAAGTGCAGGCATTTTATATAGAAATGCTTTAATGAAAGAATAGAAATAAATCATCATATTGAGCCATCTTTACCCCATATAGCTCTACCAGGAGGCAGACATGTTGTTTAGAATCTTGGGTCAGATCTGTGTTCATCTGAACCAAGGTGATTGAAGATCAGACCCGAGATTCTAAACAACATGTCTGCCCCCTGAGAGAACTATATAGAGTAAAGATTGCAACCAACATGTCTGCCCCCTGAGAGAACGCTATGGAGTAAAAATTCTAACCAACATGTCTGCCGCCTGAGAGAACGCTATGGAGTAAAAATTCTAACCAACATGTCTGCCCCCTGAGAGAACGCTATGGAGTAAAAATTCTAACCAACATGTCTGCCCCCTGAGAGAACGCTATGGAGTAAAAATTCTAACCAACATGTCTGCCCCCTGAGAGAACTATATGGAGTAAAGATTCTAACCAACATGTCTGCCCCCTGAGAGAACAATATGGAGTAAAGATTCTAACCAACATGTCTGCCCCCTAAGAGAACTATATGGAGTAAAGATTCTAACCAACATGTCTGCCCCCTGAGAGAACAATATGGAGTAAAGAAATAACTTTATTTGTATTCTTTAATTAAAGATTTTTCTTTATAAAGCTACACTTGATACAATCTTTTAATTAAACATAATAAGGTGACTTTTTTTGCTACAGGTGTCCTGTAATGAATTGGCCCAAATATCTTGTATAAAGCCCTTTCTGCTGCTGATGGTGAAATCTTTTGTCTTCGTGCAGGGCCTGACAAATACCATGACTCCTATAATCGCTACTATTGCTGGCTTTTTGTTTTTTGTTCTTTATGTAGAACACCCATTAAAATACAGACAATCTCTCTGGCTCGTGAATTGGTTGTTTGGCTCCTAAAGGCCCTGTATTAGTGCATGATGGGCTTTTTGTAGATTCCGGTCAATTCATGATCTCCATTGTTGTTTATTCCTTGTTTATTTTATATTTGGTTATGCTTTTATGCATTCCTGTCTGTCGCATTAGCAGCATTTCAGCCTGTGGCTCTGGGCATCTGCCTAGCAGTCTCTCTCTTCCGCAGCCTACTTTAGATAGCTTGGGTCTTGGCACAAGACTGGCTAGTGGCTTGTCAGCCTCCTTTGCAATTTAGTAATTGCTTTGGGGCTGGGAGTACTGCAGTTTGGGGCTAGTCTGCTTGCAGAATCTCTTCCCAGCATTTCATATTTAAGTGCAATGGTCATGATTTTGAACAAATCTACCGCTTATTCAGGAAGTGGTGGATCAAAGGGGTAGTGGGCAACTGCCCCATTTATATAGTATTTTTTAAATCAAGTTGTACACCTATTTAGAATTTGTTGTGATTTTATGTGTTCTTTTGAGATCCAGCAAGCATTAGAAATTGAGGGTGTACATGGCACTGTGAAAAAAGATGAGGAACATATGATGCAGTGTGAATCTGTACCATATATGTTAAATAAAATACTGTCTGTCCTGTAAACAATACAATATGTTCTGCAGTGCCCCTCCCCAGATCAGACTCTGGATCCACCCCTGGGTTCAGGCATGTCTAGTGCGTCTTCATTTTTCTTTAAGGGGTGTGTGTGTGTGTGTGTGTACACCATGATGCACTGATTGGCCACAAGCCAATAGATTTGGGCCTCAATCCTTGTGCCTTGTCTGCACGATGCCTGAAGTGGGACGTCAAATCCGTTTCAGTTCAGTTTTGTGTTTATCTAGTAAGATGAGAATATATGCCATGCACCCATTTACTCCTCTCTGATACTGGACACCTATTCCTATTATTTATATATATATATATATATATATATATATATATATATATACACAAATTATAATACAATATGGAAATGCATGAATTTAGGGAATATGGGGGCATTGTGTCTGCTGTTTGACATCACCTGCAGCTTGATATGCAAATAGAAAATGCTCAATCAGTAATTTGAATATTAACCCACAGATGTCCTTTAAAAGGACACTATGACTTTGCTTACAGCTCTGTTACTATATATATATTTTGTTTGGTTTAGTTTTGTTATTGTGACAGTCTCCTTTTAATTTTCCTGTCATTGGAAGTAAATGAACAATACTATTTACATAGTAACATATTTAGTGAGTAATTTCTGTTGGAAAAAAAAGACACAAGTCCATCAAGTTCAACCCTTCTACCTATCATTACAGCTTTTGATCCAAAAGAAGCAAAAACCCCTAAGGAAGCTATTTCAAATTTTGCCTCCTGGGGGAAAAAATTCCTTCTTGACTCCAAGAGGCAATCAGATTTCTCCTTGGATCAATAAGCTATTTTATTAATGCTTATTCTATTATTAATAGCCCTGTATGTTCTGCTTTCCTAAAAAAACATCCAAACCATTTTTAAATGCATCTATTGTGGTTGATAGCACCCCCTCTCTTGGCAGTGAGTTCCATAACTTTATTGTCCTGACCGTAAAGAATCCCTTACTTTGCTGTCTATGAAATCTTTGCTATTATATTTTTTTTCTATGTAATATAGTGGTAGCCTGTAAAAAAAAATTTTCCCCCACCCCTCCTGCGTACTACTGTCATTATATAACCCTTTTCAGTGCTGTTGTGGCAGTTTAGGGCACATGCATCCTTTTGTGGAAGTGTTTAAGTTGGCAGCGCTGGCTGAATCATAGCTGCCCATATTCTATGAATCAAACACCTTGTATGAGAATATGGGGGGAGGGGGGGGAAGTTAGTGATGCTGCGGAGGTTAGTTGTAAGTCATCCTGTTACCATGGAAACTAAAGCATCTTCCTGCTGATTAGACCACCCTTAATACATCACTCCCCATCATCCCCTCGAATCTCCACTACTTACACTAGAGGTCTTTGAGTTATCTTTGTAATATATCTGCATACTATATACACTTTATTTATTTTAAAGGTTGGATCGGCTATTTATTTTACTGGACACTGGGACGACCCCAGTTACGAGAAAAGCCGCCGCCCTACAACTGGGCGAAGTGGTGAAACTCCACCCACATGAACTCAACAACCTGGTATCTAAAGTAAGTGGGTTAAATCTCATCACTTCAATCCTTATTTTCTTATTTAAACAAATAATGAAAATCACTGTTTAATGGGGTAACAAATTCCCAGTGTTGTCTTTTTATTTCTGTTGATCTATTTTCACACTACTTCCTGTTTGGATTTTGGAGTTCCTGGGGGGGAAGAGTGCTTAGTTTATACTATAACCGTTCCTGTTCCAAAAGATTTGGGTGATACCAGTTTATTGTGATAATGTCCTTGCTTCATTCATTCCTTACCTTTTTTTTTTTTCCAAGGTCCTCCTCTACCTGAGAAGTCCCAACTGGGATACTCGCATTGCTGCCGGACAAGCGGTGGAAGCCATTATAAAACATGTTCCACAGTGGAATCCATCAACAAGGCGAAAAAGAGGTATTCTCCTGCCCGTCTCCCCCTTCTCTCCATCAGGGGAGCCTAAATGGGATGTTATTGGATAAGGACATAACTGTGTCATATCGGTCTTCCTGTGCATATATAGTGCTTCCTTCCTCATCACTCAGTATAATTTACAGCACATTGTATGTTGTGGGATTAATGTTCTGCCACCTCTTTGTGTGACTAATTCTTTGTCATTTTTAAAATTTTTAAATGTATTTCTTTTACATGTTAATTGAAGAGCTCGGGTCAGAGTGCTCAAATGAGGATTCATTACAATCTGATCGTCTTAGTTTCGACCGGTTTGATATATCGCGTTTGTTGAAACATGGCGCCTCGCTGCTGGGTTCTGCCGGCGCAGAGTTTGAAGTTCAAGATGATAAAACAGGTTTGTTATTTTGAGGTAACGGGGCCTTTTTGTCCCCTTTTCATTGTGGCTTTTCATCTTTTCTAAGCTCTGCGCAGTGTTTTCTTGTATTGTGCGGATTTCCCTCATGATTAAAGGAATCCTCATCCCATTCATGTTTAATCACAGTCTAAATCTTTTCAAATTGTTTGGAAATCCTTCAGTACTTTTATTAAACAGATTTTAGAGCTCAGTTTTAAAATTAAATGTAGGTTTAAATGATTGGTGTGTCGTAGTCGGATATATTTTTTTGGAATGGCTTTGCTTAGCGCAGTTAAATAAAAAAAGTAAATCTAAGACACCCTAAAAAGTTGTAATTGAAACAAAATTCATGAAGTTTTGTAAAATCTGTCATCGGAGACTGTGATTCTCATTGAATACGCTGGAAAATATAAAGTATGAAATCACCACCTGACATTCCTTCTTTTTAAATAAACCATTACAATCTTTGGCTGCCATAAGGTTTAGGCCCATGAAAGTCTGTAAAGTATTGGGACTCTCTAAATCCACGCAATAGGCAAATATTTTTCCTCTTGTAGCAGAATGTAGTATTTGATGGTCTAACTGGATTTTGTTTTTGTTTTTCAAGTGGAAATCGATCCGAAAGAGAGGATAGCACGACAGAGGAAACTTTTACAGAGAAAGCTGGGTCTGGACATGGGGGCTGCGATCGGCATGAATACCGACGATTTATTTAATGATGAAGATTTGGATTATATGCCAACAGCGGTCATCATAAATAAACCTGTAGGTAAACCTTGTTTCCGTTTAAAACCTCCTTCCTTCCTATAGCAGACGGACTCATACTTTTTATTTTTTATTTTTTTTTATGGTGTTGCTGTCATTTTAAAAATGTAAGTTAATCGGTCTTGATCTGAAGTAGTTTCTCTGCAGAACTTAATTTTAAAAATCAAACCAGTGCAGGCCTTTTGATTTTCAGGTACTGATGTGTGTGAAATGTTTCAACAAAACCTGTATAATTCAAACTATTTACATAAAAAAATAAAATAATCCCATATTTGTTGAAACAGTTCTGTTCTTTTTGTTCTGTCCCAACTTTACTGCAAAACGTGAAGGTATGGGCTCCAGACGACAACCTGAGTAATGAACCTTTACTAAAAATGTAAAGGTTGATTATTTTTCTATAGGCACTGATCTTGCTCAGTGTTTTTGAAGCGGAATTTGCATGTTTTGTTTCTGTATGTCTGTCTTGTGTTGGTTCGCTCTGATCAGTGCATTTACCAGCCCTGGTTGTGTGAAAGACCCTAAAACTGCACGACTGTTACTCTGCAGACTCTCCAAGCCGCTGAGTTCATTGATTCAGAGTTCCTCCCCGGAATGAGCAACAGGCAGAAAAATAAAGCAAAGCGAATGGCAAAACTAATTGCAAAGCAGAGATCCAGAGACACAACTGAGACCAACGAGAAGAGGTTTGTGTCAGATGTCCTAAATCATTGTGACTTGCTAGTTGCTCATGGTTTAGATGGCTTTCAGGAAAGTGTCCCTTTTTTTAAATCAAACAAAATAGCTCAGCAGAGTTCACTTTTAGTGATGTCATAAACTGGAGACACCACAGACGCATTCTAAATACTTTATGCATTTACTGCAATTCTTCTAACACACTTTAGATCCCCCCCCCCCCCCCCCAATTCTTTACTTCACTATTAAAACAATGTTTTTTAGGTGATGGCGTTCCCTTTTGAAGTAGCAATTCTAACATTCTTCTCTAGGGCCACTTCTCTCTCTGACATCTAAATGATCTGGATCTTAAACGTGCAGGTTCTTTTGCTGGCACCGGTCCTGTAGGGTCCATAGTGTAATGAGGGGCATTGAGGTCATGGTACCGTAGGTGTAAGGATAGGTTCTGGTCTCACCCCTTTCATTTTATGCTCTAGTAGTGACAGCACGGACGGAGAGCCTGAGGAAAAGCGGAGGAAAGTGACCAATGTCGTTATCGATCAGCCGGCTACAGACTCCAAGGTTCTGATTGACAAGATCCCCGATAATTCTTCTCCATTTGACGAGGTAACTATCATCCCTTTCTCTTGCTATGTACTAACTGGAAATGAATATGCTTGCTCGAGTGTAACCAAGCTGTGAACATTTAACTGAATGTCTGATGAGAAGACGCTAATAGTTATTAGTCTGCGTTTTGATTATAACCAACCTTGTTTTGCATTCCCCACTGTGACTGCTAGATCTGGTTTGGTACTCATTCTCCTAGCACAGCCTCCGTAAATGAAGGGTATTTATACGCTAGGAACTGAGGAATAGTTGGCTTCATTATTGAAATACATATAACCGTTTCAGAAGTTTCACTTTTTTTTTTTCTTTTTTTTTTCCAGTAAAATGTTTTCATTGGGTTATTTATGGGTGTAAACTGGCATGTGAATTTCCTCCACACCCTAGTTTAAGAATGATCTAACTCTTTCCATTATCAATGGCTGATGTTTGCTGTTTACTTGTCATGTCGTTTGTCCAGTTTACTGTTCTGTTCTGTGTGAGAAACCCCATTACAATCCATCAGTAAAGAGCAGATAAATAGCTAAAAATGAATTTCCATTGAACATAAAAGTTCCAATAAAACTGGACAGATAAAGGGTAACTGGGAAGTATGTTTTACCATTTAGATAAATGGACTATAACATTTAATAGTTTAATCACTCTTATGCAGAAAAAAACTACACTTGTTGTTTTTAAGGATTTAATTTTTTTAAATTTTTTTTGTTTTGTTGTGTAGACAAATGAGTGGCCTCTGGAGAGCTTTTGTGAAGAGCTTTGTAATGATCTCTTTAACCCATCCTGGGAGGTAAGTTGTTATTGCATTGGGGCTGTCAACATAGTTATTTTTCCTTTTTTACAATTTTATTTTTTAAGGTCTTATTTTAATGGCCTTCTGAATAATTTGTTGGTCACGGAGTGTGTGATAATGAAGTTTAATTTGTTCATACCCGTCTGTAACTTCAGATGGGCTCACTGTATGTAGCCTGTGCAGGAAAATATACATAATTAGCTCTAAAAAAACCTAACGTCCTAATTTTTAAAATCTTTTCCTGATGTTTATCGGCCTTTTGATGTCCGTGATGTCTTTCGAGTAAAATTGCAGTAACCTGCAGTACCATTCCATTGGTCTCCATGGTGACTGCTCCAGCTTTAGCACCATGACATCCTGATTGGTTTTAAAGACTCTTGGAATAGTAGCAGGATACATTTTGGGGGGGGGTGTTATTTTGGCCGTATGACCCTAAATGTCACAGGTTCATGATTAACAAGGAATGAGGTCTCATGCATGTGTTTCGATCTTGGTTACTGGATAATGCCTGTTTGTTCCAGATAAGGCACGGTGCAGGCACAGGGCTAAGGGAAATCCTCAAGGTACATGGCCAAAGTGGAGGCAGAGTCCCGGACAGCACACCGGAAGAGGTAAGCTTCATGTCGCCTTCGTGCAGCCATCTCTATAATGAGACTAGGATATAGGAGCATTGGTTTCATTTACTGACCAGTGTGCATCGGATGATTTAGCAGTGACCCCAATACTCGCTGATCAACTGAGAAAAGAATACATTGTTGTACATAAAATGATTACTGGTTTATGGGTTCAGGGGCTTTTTGGAAAAGTACAAAGTTTTTTTTTTTTTTTTTTTCTCTGCAGATGTATCAGCAGCATCAGGACTGGCTGGAGGACCTGACTATCCGCCTCCTGTGTGTCTTTGCATTGGATCGGTTTGGGGACTTTGTTTCAGACGAGGTAAAATAATCTGTTGCATGGCCGGTCTGGTGATTCTTCCAGCACCCTGCATTTACCTTACTAGAATGTCCTAAAACTGTATGACCCTCTCCCAGCAGAGTTCTACATAAAATGCCTGCTGATTGGTCCCTGGGTTTGCAAAAAGATGAATTCCAATCAGACCTCACAGTGTGCATGTCAGTGTTTTTTTAGACTGGTATTTTCGTGAGCAAAGTCCAAATAGTGTCCAGAATGGTTTGTAAATTTTGGGTTTGACGCCCAGAGGAAAATGTAATTGTAGCAGCCGGGTTTTCTGTGGTAGTTTTTCTGTTTTTACCCCTGGTGTTGCACTCTGGAATCGTGCCCCCCTGTGAGTGTAACATCTCGAGCTAATGCAGATTAGCGGCCTCTCCATATGATGATTGCAGCGGTGTGATAGTAGTGTGGTTATTTGTTTAGGTGGTCGCTCCTGTCCGGGAGACCTGTGCTCAGACACTGGGAGTGCTTCTGAAACACATGAATGAGAGCGGAGTACTTCAGACCGTGAAAATCCTGCTGCGTCTATTAACACAGGAGCAATGGGAGGTACGGCACGGAGGCCTGCTGGGAATCAAATATACACTCGCCATCCGTCAGGTAAACCGCGTTTTTTACTTTTTTATAAGGCTTTATTCATGAAAGCGTGAACTGCAGGGAATGGAGAAGGGAATTTCAAAGTTTAAGCTTTAGCTGAATCAGCCTTAAATGGACAGTCTAGTACCCAAACTAACTGCAAGATGAAGATGATAGTGCACAGGCCTTTTCCACTTTTTTAATATTTGACTCAAGCCCTCCCCCAGTGATTTACTGCAGGTGCAGCAGCACTGATTTATATAGATTATATTGCTTCATTTAGTCACTTCTGGTGCTTCTCGAATTGAATACATTGTGTGGACCTACAGTCGTCCTTTCTCTTGTACACAGTAGGATCTATTAACAGTGCAACACATCAGAGAGACAGGAAATTCCATCCAATTGAATTGGTTCCTGCAGCAAAAAAAAAATAAAGACTTATTGAACTAGTGTAGCAAGTCCTGGTTTGTTGCAAACTGCTGTAATTTCACCAGTTCATCTAGCTGTAATTTATATTTTAAACCATGCAAAGTGTAAAACATACATTTTAACTTTGAAACGCACATTAACCCCTTTGCGACCTTATGACGAGTTAACTCGTCATAAGAGCCGCAGTATTAGCGACCTTATGACGAGTTAACTCGTCATAAGAGCCGCAGTATTAGCGACCTTATGACGAGTTAACTCGTCATGCAGTCTAGCCGGCGCACCGCCAGCCAGTCTGCTTACGGGTCCAGTACTAAGCCTCGCACCCGAGGCAAAGCTCCTGGACCTGATCAGTGGATTTCCGGGCATGTGATCGCAGTGATCACCGCGATTACATGCAAATTAGATGCAAAGTCAATGTGTTCACACACTGACTTTGCCTCTAATTCACACTCTGTGCTTCACATTCTTTTAGTGAAGCACAGAGAGTGACCTGTAAATAAAAATAAATAAATAAAGAACATTGCCAGAGGAAATGGCCCTCATTTATTTATTTATTTATTTTTTGCAATTTATAAAGTTTTTTTAATAAAGGTAATTTTTATATTTAATAAAATGTAACCCCTGCATGCCTGTTGCGTGATTTTTATGGATCTGACATCGCACTCTTCAGTTTTTTTTCTGTCTTTTTTGTTTAGGGGGGTTTGGGAACCAATATTTTTCTTTTTTATTAGTTAGTTAATTAGGGGGGATACGTGGGTTACTGTTGCACTAGTTGTGTAGATTATTGGGAAAATAATGGGGAAAAACTTTTTCCCCCAAAAATTTCCTCTTTTATATGTATTTTTTAATACTTATATGTAAATTTTTGTATAGGGTATCAAAAGAAAGCTCTAACTGTCCTTTAAAAAAACAACATATAACTTGTATGGGTGCGTTAAATGAGAGAGAGGAAAATGATGTTTCAAAAACTTCATATTAAAAATTGAAAAACGCTCTGGTCCTTAAAGGGTTAATATGCATTCATAATTGGAAGATTCATTTTAGATGCTAGACATTCCCTTTTGAAATTCCCTTTATTCCCTCTTTGTTGAATAAAGCCCTTTTCCTGTTCTAGTTTGATATGTGACCCTCCACCTTGCATGCCGGCATCTTGTGAGAGAGAGATCCAATATAGATAAATGTATTACACATGCCCAGTAATTCTCCCATTATCTTCAATGTCGAATCGCTTGGCAGGTTCTTTTCTAATCATTTATATGAATGCTCAATACAGAGGCAAGATATAGTATTCATTTTATTAGGTCACATGCTTAAACATGCAGAAAGTGTGTGTGTGTGTTCTAAAATACACATAAAAACAAATCTTGGTGTAAAAAATCTCACTGTCTTTGTTTTGTTTTTTTTTTATATATATTTTGTTTTGGCTTCAATGCAAAGTAATTAAGTTAATCAGCAGAATATGAAAATGGTCTTTGGGAATTCTTCCAAGAAATTCAATTTAATTGGGGCTTTTAAGGTACAGCTCTACCATCTTCTGTCTAAACGGTCTTTGAAACCAGTGACTACATTAGGTAGGTGCATTCTGGGAAGTATCCACATAATGGAAGCAAAAAGATGAAAATATCTGTGGACTGTAATTGGAACCTTTTGTAAGGTGGTTTAATAACCTGTTGCTCAGTACATTTTGTTTAGTTACTGTGGCCATTTAAAAACAAAATAAACACACACCTTTAGCCCCTTGGCGACACAGGACGGACTAGGTCCGTCCTGTGTGCCGAGGCGTTAGTGACACAGGACGGACCTAGTCCGTCCTGTGTCAAAACGAGCACTGAAAGCGGAGTTTTTCCGCTTTCAGTGCTCTAAGGGCATTGTAACGATGCTTCCGTGTGGAAGCATCGTACAATGCTAAAAAAAATGCCCGTCGGCATTTCGATCGCTCCGGAGAGCGATCGAAATGCCGGTTTTAAAGGCACAGTGCCTTTAAAACGCGGGCATTTAAAAAATGAGCATAGGAAGCGAATCTTTCGCTTCCTATGCTCAGAAAGTGTTCCTGATTGCCTCGCAAGTCGAGGCAATCAGGAACACAAAAAAAAAAATGCACGATCTTGGTCACTAAGTGACCAAGATGGCGCTGCCCTTCTAAGGGCAAGAGCACAGGAGGCAGGAAGTACCTGCTTCCTGTGCTCTCTGGCTGTCACACGATTGCCTCTTCACAGAGGCAATCAGTGACTGCCAGGCACACTGACAGGCAGTGGGGATGCTCTCCTGAACATCCCCACTGACTGGTCAGATCAATATTAACTCTATATTGATCTGACCAGTTATGATCTGTCTCCCTCTCCTCACATTTTTTTTAGTGAGGGAGAGAGACAGATCAAAGTTCTAAAAGTAAGTAAAAGTTAAAAAAAACAATAAATACACAACACACAAATAATAAAACAATAAAAAAATTTTTATTAAAGCAATTCCCTGCGTTTAACCCCTTCCCTGCCACTGATCTTGCATAAGCAGTGATCGTGCACATCAGCGCATTTATTTTTGCTGTTTGTGCATTTTTTAGGGGTTAATTTTTTTGTACTGTAATTTATTACAGTACTAAAAAGGCTATTCTAAGAGTTATTAACCCCTTATTTGCCGTCGATCACTGCTTACGCAATGATATTGACGCCAAAGCAATTTTTATCTGTCTGCATATTTTTTTTTATTTTTTTTTTTACACATACCCGCTAGGGGATTACATGTAAAGTAAAAATATTTGAGTTTTTTTTTTTAAGCTGCCTGAGCGCATAGCGATCAGTAACAGCGAATTAGTGGCAAAGGCGGTTTGGTGATTTCTCAATTAAGCTCACCATTCGCCCTGGTCAGATCAAAATTAATCGGATCAATATTCACAAATATTGATCTGCCTCCCTCTCCTCACTTACATTTTTGTGACGGAAAGAGACAGATCAGTATTAGTGATATAAAATAACATTTTATAAAATTAGCAGGTTTTATGAAAGTCTTTCACTGTGTATTAACCCCTTCCCTGCCATTCATCACTGTGTAAGCAGTAATCCTGCACAGCAACAGTATGTTTTGCTGTCTGCACTGTTTTATGGATTAATTTATTTGTACTGTAATGTATTACAGTACTAGATAGGCTCTTCTAAGAGCTATTAACCCCTTCTTTGCTCGAGATCACTGCTTACGCACTGATTCTGAGGCCGCGGACTCAGGGTTCGATTTTGACCCTATTCAGCTTTCTGATACATCATCTAGCGATGTATCGGTGGCTGCTGAGCCCTTGCCACAAGTAGTGATGGGGGTCTACCGATAAAAAAATATATGGTTTGGTGGGGGTAAATTACATTGGCTGGCTTCAAAGATATATCCCATAAAGGACACGGACGCAGGTTGACTACATGTCAAAATTCCAAGTTGGAATTTTGAGATGCGCATCTCACAAATGTTGCCTTCTAGCCAAAAACAAACCAACAAACCTATGCATGGGTGCTATCCCTGTACTCGGGAGATGTTGCTGAACACATATTGGGTTGTTGTTTGGCAGTGACAAATACCAGAATCTGTGAATTCATGCCTGAAGTACAATGCATGTGGGAAAAAAAACTCCCAAAAAAGTACTACCACAAACTTTTACAAAGGCTGGTGGTAGAATTAGTACCTATACAGTATTAAAATACCACCATTTGAAATACCTTAGGATGTCTATTTTCCAAAAATATATGGTTTGATGGGGTAAAATTCATTGGACGGCTTCAAAAATGTTCCAAATGGAACATGGGCGCAGGCTGACTACATGTCAAAATTCCAGGTTGGAATTGCGCACCCCCTAAATGTGGAATTTTAGACCCAATACAAACCAACAAACCTATGCATGGGGGGTATCCCTGTACTCAGGAGATGTTGCTGAACACATATTGAGGTGTTGGTTGGCAGTGGCAAATACCAGAATCTGAAAATTCCTGCCTGAACTACAATGTGTTTGGGGAAAAAATGACATCCCATCCCTTTGACATAGGTTGGTGGTAGAATTAGCACTTGGAAAGTGTTAAAATACCACAATTTTAAATACCCTAGGATGTCTAGTTTTCCAAAATATATGGTTTTATGGGGTAAAATACTTTGACAGGCTTCAAAAGTGTCCCAAATGGAACATGGGCGCAGGCTGACTACATGTCAAAATTCCAAGTTGGAAATGCACCCCCCCCTAAACGTGGCCTTTTAGCCCCCAAATAATCTAACTAACCTACACATGGGTGGTATCCCTGTACTCAGGAGATGTTGCTAAACACATATTAAGGTGTTGTTTGGCACTGACACATAATAGGATCTGTGAATTCATGCCCGATGTACAATGAATGTGAAAAACAAATTACTATCCATAACATTGACATAGGCTGGTGGTAGAATTAGTGCATGAAAAGTGTTAAAATACTACCATTTGAAATACCCTAGGGTGTCTAGTTTTCAAAAATATATGGTTTTGTGGGGTAGAATACACTTTTTGGCTTCAAAAATGTCCCAAATGGGACATGGGCGCAGGTTTTCTGCACGTCAGAATTCCAAGTTGGAAAACCAAAAAGCGCACCTCTCAAATGTGGCCTTTTAACCCCCAAATAACCTAACCAACCTATACATGTGTGGTATCCCTGTACTCAGGAGATGTTGCTGAACACATATTGAGGTGTTGTTTGGCACTGACATATAACAGGATCTGTGAATTCATGCCCAAAGTACTATGTATGTGAAAAAAAATTACTATCCATAACATTGACATAGGCTGGTAGTATAATTAGTGCATGGAAAGTGTTAAAATACTACCATTTGAAATACCCTAGGGTGTCTAGTTTTCAAAAATATATGGTTTTGTGGGATAGAATACACTTTTTGGCTTCAAAAATGTCCCAAATGGGACATGGGCGCAGGTTTTCTGCACGTCAGAATTCCAAGTTGGAAAACCAAAAAGCGCACCTCTCAAATGTGGCCTTTTAACCCCCAAATAACCTAACCAACCTATACATGGGTGGTATCCCTGTACTCAGGAGATGTTGCTGAACACATATTGAGGTGTTGTTTGGCACTGACATATAACAGGATCTGTGAATTCATGCCCAAAGTTCAATGTATGTGAAAAAAAATTACTACCCAAAACATTGACATAGGCTGGTAGTATAATTAGTGCATGGAAAGTGTTAAAATACTACCATTTGAAATACCCTAGGGTGTCTAGTTTAAAAAAATATATGGTTTTGTGGGGTAGAATACACTTTCTGGCTTCAAAAATGTCCCAAATGGGACATGGGCACAAGTTTTCTGCATGTCAGAATTCCAAGTTGGAAAACCAAAATGCGCACCCCCTAAATGTGGCCTTTTAGCCCCAAAACAAACCAACAAACCTATGCATGGGTGGTATCCCTGTACTCAGGAGATGTTGCTGAACACATATTGAGGTGTTATTTGGAAATACCCCTTCACATTTTAAGGTAATGTTTACCTAAATTGCAATATATGTGAAAAATTAAAAAAAAAGATTTTTTGCTGCAAACTTTGGCATAGATTGGTGGTAAAATGGCTACATGAAATGTGTCAAAATACCCCAAGTTAAATGCCCTGAGTTGTCTAGTTTTCAAAAATATGTACATGTTGGGGGTCATTCATGGATTTAGTACAGAAATCAGTGTTACAATGTCACTATCGCTAATTTTGAAAGAAGGGATTTTAAAATAGCTTTGCACCACTTATAGTTCTGGCCCTGTAACATGAATAAAAAAGCACAAAAACATAAAAACATGGGCTATTTCTGAACTCAGGACATATATTAGAAACTTTTTAGCAGTGTTTTTTTGTTGTCTCTTGTACATGAGTATACGATTTTTCAAATAAAAGTCATAAAAAAATTATTTTTTCATTTTTTTTGCCATATTTTATTATTTTTTTTACATCAAATTATATGCTATTATCAAAATAATGGTATCAAAAGAAAGCCCTTCTTATGACGATAAAAACGATATATAGTTTGTGCGGGTACACTAAATGAGACAGAAATAAATTACAGCAAAACACAAACTGCTCAGAAATGTTAAAACAGCCCATGTCACCAAGCGTCGGACAAGCCAAAAAAGTCATGTCACTAAGGGGTTAGACTCAAAATTAAAGTCTTGTGTATTTACCTTTTGGTGTCAGTCTACTAGCTTCCCGACAGGAGCTTCCTTATTTTCCCCACCCCATCTCACAGGAGTCTCCGCTCAACTGACTCCTATAGACGTGAGTGGGCAGGTACATTACATGAAAGAGAATAGAAAAGGCGTTTTCGAACTTGACACCAATTTTATGAGAGTTGGAAAAATTCTCCAATTCAACAGAATGGGGGCCGAATTCTGCGACTTTGTCCTATTTAGGTTTTGAAATTCTCTTGCAATTCTTTGTAATAAAGCTTTAGTGCTTGTGCATTATAATTCCCTATTCATGTCTATGGGAACCATGTTGGTTGAACTTTGTGTCCTTCATAATTGTTTATACTGCACTATGTAGAGTTTTATTTCTTTTTGTGCAGGATTTAATTAAGGCTTTACTGCCCAAAGTTCTTCCCGCCATCATCGAGGGCCTCCAGGATCTGGATGATGACGTACGTGCCGTGGCAGCAGCCTCTTTGGTGCCTGTGGTGGACAGTCTTGTCAAAGTGCAGTTTAAACAGGTACCGAGAGCTTTACAGTCTGACGCACATCTAGAGGAGACTCTCCTGGATGTGACCCATCTAATGTAACTTCTGATGGAAGCTGGCGCTGGCCCTGCTATTAAGCCATGGCTGGTAAGCTCTAACCAAGACCTTGCTGCCTATGTCTGCAACAAACCAATCTGTAAAGAGGTTGAGCGAATCCTATTCGTTCGTTCCCGGAGCCTGTGATAAAGGAGGAAGCAGCGAGTTAAGAAATGGGTCTCGCATATTACTGAAGAGATCTGCATGATGGATTCCCAGCAGTAATGTATTGTGCATTGAATTCTAAACTTCTTGTCTAGGTGCCCTTCATCCTGAGCACGTTATGGGATGCTCTTTTGGAGCTGGATGATCTGACCGCTTCCACCAATAGTATCATGACTCTCCTATCATCACTTTTGATGTATCCTCAGGTTCAGCAGTGCAAGTAAGTGTGAAACCATTAATGGTTCTCATGTCTTTGTGATGATGCTGGTCTCTTGGTTTTACATTTTTTTTTTTTTAAAGAATTTTGTTCACTTAATGCTAGTTTCAGTCGGCACTACATTTCCTATTTTTACCACTGTCAACGCTGAGCTTCTCCCCTCTTTCCGATTATAGCGGTTGCTGGCTATAGATGTGTTGGCAGCTGGATGTGTTTGCAGTTTTGGGTCAGGTTTTCTTTCATCCAGTCCCAGATGAAGGAAGATCTTATCCAAGATTTCTAAACATGTCCACCCCCTTTTAGAGCTATACGGAGCAGAGCTGGCTCAGTAAGGTCCTTTTATTTGTATTCTTTCATGAAAACATTTGTATTTAACATGTCTACACATGATGCAATCTTTGAAGTAAACACAAGTTCATTTATTGTCCGTTATCCATTAATGCTACATGAGCATCAATTTCTTTGTGTTCCAGTAAAAAGAATTTAAATTTTTTTTTTAAATAGTATTCAACAATCTCTTACAATCTTGGTTCCTCGTGTTTGGCCTTTCTTGCGACATACAATTTCATCTGTTCGAAAGGCAGCTTTGGAAACCTTGTATACTCTGCTATCAACACAGGATCAGGTTGGTAATCTTTGTGTTCTGGTGAGCTGCGTAGGTGCCGTCCCATATAAAATGATATGCAGATAAACAGGCCAACTACCTCTTGCATTTCATTGGCCAAAAATCAGCAGAAATCACAATGTACAACCATTCAATTCTACAGATTTTATCTGGAGAATTATATAGAAAGGTGTACACGACATGGAGTATACGGATATTTTAAACAAATCTTTTATTTACTAATCTCTCTGTATATTTAAGCTTTTTAAATGTACTTTTATATAGTCTTTATATTTTTTTTGTATTTTTTTTTTTCCCCCCCCTGACTTTTAATATTACACTTCAGACTATTTTACGGGTGGATTTTGGCTAACACAGAAGTAGTCGCCCCCCCCCCCCGCCCCCTTTCACTGACTATGAGAGGACTTTGGCTATTTCCATAATATAGGACTGAGGCTACCAGTTTGGTTGCCGAAACGTCTGTACTAATGGGCTAGGAGTGTCATTTCCCTGCTGTCCTCACTGGCTTTCCACAAAGTAATACCTGCATAAAATATCTTGCTCTATTTGTTTAAAGGAACTTTTTTTTAAAAAGTTTTTAAGTTTTAAGTCTTAATTTGGATTGTCACTAATTTCCAAGGTTCTGTATTTGAGGTTTTCCCCTGCTCCATTCCTTAACTCACCTCTCTGAACCCAACCAGCCAAAGAGACCCGTGCAGGTCTGTCAGAACTGAAGGATTTGTATTCCTCCTAAAGAAACCAGCATGTCATTACCCTAATCCTGTCATTACAAAAGGATCCTTTTATAAACATGGCTTCCGCAATGACTTTAAAATGCTTCATTTCATGAAATTGCTTTAGTCTGATATTAACCCATGCTAGTGTGGCTTCACTTAAATGTATTCGGCTGACTGGCATATCCAGACAGACAAGGGGTAAGATGGTCTGTCCCGGTTAGTGAGGCGCAGACCAGGCGGCAGACGGAATGTCCCCCTCCTCTCCAATGATGTAATGCAGCACAGAGGTGGGACACATTGAGGAAAAGAAATTATACTTTAAAAAAAAAAAAAAAAAAAAAAAATAGAACCAAAACTGTGTGTGTGACTGTATGTGTGGACATTAGACTAGGCTACCGCTTCAGTCCCTTGGACAAGTGTTTTTGTTTATTTCCACCCCCCTGCAAAGGGTTTAACGTGCGCCCTTGTCTCTTGGAATTCTAGAACTGTTCAGGTTGGCTGATTCCCATCTTACAAGAGATGCTGAGGCACATATTTCAGATCTGCATTTTGGAAAGCAACCAAGACATTCTTGATCTCATTCACAAGGTATGATCTCATGCGGAGGCTGTTTACAAGACGTGATATTATTACCATTGTTTGTGGGGTTTTTAATGTGTTTTTTTTTCTGTCTCTTTGTTGCAGGTGTGGCAGGAATTGATTAAGAAAGCTTCGGTGCAGTTTGTGGTTGCAGCAGCTTGCCCCTGGATGGGAATTTGGCTCTGTTTAATGATGCAGCCATCTCATTTACCGATTGATTTAAACATGCTCCTTGAGGTTAAAGCTAAATCAAAGGTACTGTTTATTATAATCCTTTATGTAAATCTGCTTCATTCTATTCTGACTTGCAGTAGTCTGTTCATGTTCTTCTCACTTGGAATGTAGACCTCCCCTATATGATGGATGGATGTTAGTGGAAGTTTAGTTACTGCTTTTCTTGTAGCGGCTGTAGCATTTTGGAGGATTACGTTGCTTTTAGATTATTCTGTTTTATTTGAGCTGAAACGCATGCTTTTCTTATATCGTTTTATATATATATTGGACGTTCATTCCTTTTACTGAAATCCCTGTTTAGTCTGCTGTTGTGGTCCAAGATCGCTGATAACTTTACTGTAATGAGGAACAATGTCTCTTTACAGCCAGTTGTAGAAAAGGGAGGAGCCGGAATAACGTAATTTTTATAATTTTTTTTTTTTTAGGAAAAAGCCGGAGGTAAACTGAGGCTGGGTCCGTGCCAAACCAAAGAGGTTAACCAGGAATACATTGCCGGGTCGGAGAGCGTGACGGACGATCCTGCGACGCGGGATTATGTGGTCATAAGAGCTCGTGTTGCTGCCGCAAAGTTAGTGCACCTTGTGTCTGCGCACAAAACTAATTTGTTGCGAGTTGACATTGGCGCAGTTTTTGCATGTGCCTGTTGCATACATAACTGTAGCGGGGCCGTTTACTAAACGATGCACCTCGCCAATTTAACGATACATTGTCCAGGCACAGACCTTGCACCCGCCCTAAACTGACCAGGTTTGTCCCTGCACAATGTATAGCTAAACTTTTACACTGTTCATCTCGACTTGCTTTACTGAATAGCTCCCAATGGGTTGTGGGGGTTTTAAAAAAAAAAAAAAATTATTTTTTTCCTTTTTTTTCTTCTCTGCATTCTCGCTATAAATACTATTTTTAGGTAATAGAATGGCGCCCATAGAGGTCCTATTCTCCCCTTGGGTGCAATTTAACCTGATGGTGGCATCAGAACCACTTGGTGTCTTTTTTACGCTTACAATTTTATTATTTTTTTTTAATTTCCGGGTAAATATGGCGAGGATGAGAGGTTTTATTGACTGTTGTCTACACCCTTAGGTTACTAGGATCGTTGTGCTGCTGTGTCTGTGATCCAAGTGTAAATATTGCATCCCAGGAAATTAAACCTGCGGAATCCCTTGCACAGCTGCTGCTTTTCCATTTGAACTCCAAGTCGGCACTGCAGAGAATCAGTGTTGCTCTAGTTATTTGCGAGTGGGCTGCCCTGCAAAAGGTAAAGTATTTTACAGATGTGTGTATAATGACAGCGGAAATATGTTCTTCGTGCCATTCTAACATCTCTGGCTTCTGTCTCTCGCTCTTTCTACTTCCACAAAGTGTGATTTTTTTTTTTTTTTTTTTTTTTTTTAAATTTATTTGAATTCTTTCTTTCTAAAAGAATGCTCATTGAATATTTAAGTGGCATGTTAATCTAGGGGAAAGAAGCACTTTTAATGTGCATTAAAAGTTTACTCAAAGCAATTCCTTGATGTCCTTCCTTTGGGGGTTATGTATAAAAATCTTATGCACTTCAAAGTCTCAGCAAAAGAATTAAAAAGGAGCAGTTGCCGTTTATGTATAACCCAGATTGTGTCTAGCTAAACACTGGTTGACAGTTCATCATAGTACCTCTCGTAAAAGCACAGCACGGACACTTGTTCATTTTTTTTTGTTCCCGTTTCCAGGAATGCAGGACTGTGGACCTTGCTGTCCATCCACGCTTGCTAGGCGTCCTCTCGGAGCACTTGTATTATGATGAGATAGCAATCCCCTTTACTCGGATGCAGAATGAGTGTAAACAGCTCATCTCCTCCCTGGCAGAGGTTCAAATCGATATTCGGAATAAAGTGAGCAGCAGTGTGTTTACCATAGACCAGGCTAATGATTTGGTGAGTATGTGCTGTGCAATGGAACCATTTAACCTGCTGGGCACGAACCAAAATCTACAGAGGGGGGAGAACATAGTGTTGGGCTGTGGGAAGAGCTGACCGTCTTAAAGGCACTCGTTCATCTAGCTTATGACATCACCTGTGGCTTCGGATGAAAATGAACGGCTTTTCCGTGGGAGATATGGACATTTAAAATCCAATTTAATCTCTAATTAATGCATTAGCTGAGATTCCGCTGACAAAATGTATAGATTAGTTTTTATTCTTTACAGTCACAGCATAAACAATGTTCAGTTGAGTTTGGGGGTTTTTGTGGTGGTGGTGGTGGTTTGTTGTTTGCATGTCTGGAGTTCGCTTAGTGGCAAAAATATAATTTGGATAGTAGGTATTTTCTGCCAGTGAAATTCCCGGGGGTGCACTGTTAAAGTGTTTTTTATTTTTTATTTTTTTTTGAGCGAGTTGCAGAGTCTTTTTTTTTTTCTCTCTGTAGTAAAGTCTCCTATAAATTGGAACCCAGCAGCATAAGACAGATTTATTCTCCTCTGGGTAGATGACTCTTCTGTGTGTCTCCTTCCTGTCCAAGGTTACGACCATTTTCAATGACGCGACTGCTGCTCTGGCAGGAAATACAAAGCCTTTCCAGCAGCTGGATGGGAAGAGACAGCAGGTACAGATGACTGTCATGGAGACCAACCAGGAGTGGCAGGTCCTCCAGCTGAGGGTGCACACGTTTGCTGCTTGTGCCGTGGTGAACCTAACTCAACTTCCAGAGAAGCTGAACCCGGTCATCAAGCCGCTAATGGAGGCGGTGAAGAAGGAAGAGAATGTAGTGGTGCAGAGCTACGTAGCGCTGTGCATCGCCAAGCTGCTGCAGCAGTGCACCTCAAGGACTCCCTGCCCCAACCCCAAAATCCTCAAAAACCTATGCAGCTCACTCTGCGTCGATCCCAACATCACTCCTTCCGTCACGTGCCCGGCCCCTGCTCTAAACAACATGGAGAGCACAAAAGGTATGATTGATCTCGCCTGCTCTTCTTGCTCCTGTAAATACATGGTACCGCCCTTTTGGCGCTAGATGACCTGTATTGAGTAGTAAAAGAGAACCGAGCCGGTACAGAGTCTGGGTCAGGCAATTGCCCTAGGTGACACTTGGTAGGGGGGGGGGGGGGGGAAGCAAATCGGAGTACTCGCTAGGGCACCGTATGCCATCTAAATTGCCAGCCCTGAAGGAAAGATTACTTTTCAAATACTAACATTGGGTCAGTGAATTCACTGTGTTCCCTGTATAAAGAATCAATACCTTTTTATTGAGGCATCTTTGCTTGTATAGCTATCAGGGCAGACGTTAAAAAACCTAGTCTGCCCCGTGAGCTTTATGGAACTAAGCGGATTCAACAAGGTATTTTATTAGTATTCTTTCATTAACAGAACTTTATCTTTAAATGAGCAATAAAAACCAAACCGATTGTGACCATGTTGGGTGTGTCAGCTGATGTGAGGGGGGGGGGGAGCTGGAAGAGAAGCTTGCACATGTGTCAGCTGATGTGAGGGGGGGCTGGAAGAGAAGCTTGCACATGTGTCAGCTGGTGGGGGGCTGGAAGAGAAGCTTGCACATGTGTCAGCTGGTGGGAGGGGGGGCTGGAAGAGAAGCTTGCACATGTGTCAGCTGATGGGAGGGGGGGCTGGAAGAGAAGCTTGCACATGTGTCAGCTGATGGGAGGGGGGGCTGGAAGAGAAGCTTGCACATGTGTCAGCTGGTGGGGGGCTGGAAGAGAAGCTTGCACATGTGTCAGCTGATGGGAGGGGGGGCTGGAAGAGAAGCTTGCACATGTGTCAGCTGGTGGGAGGGGGGGCTGGAAGAGAAGCTTGCACATGTGTCAGCTGATGGGAGGGGGGGCTGGAAGAGAAGCTTGCACATGTGTCAGCTGGTGGGGGGCTGGAAGAGAAGCTTGCACATGTGTCAGCTGGTGGGGGGCTGGAAGAGAAGCTTGCACATGTGTCAGCTGGTGGGGGGCTGGAAGAGAAGCTTGCACATGTGTCAGCTGGTGGGGGGCTGGAAGAGAAGCTTGCACATGTGTCAGCTGGTGGGGGGCTGGAAGAGAAGCTTGCACATGTGTCAGCTGATGGGAGGGGGGGCTGGAAGAGAAGCTTGCACATGTCTCAGCTGATGGGAGGGGGGGCTGGAAGAGAAGCTTGCACATGTGTCAGCTGGTGGGAGGGGGGGCTGGAAGAGAAGCTTGCACATGTGTCAGCTGATGGGAGGGGGGGCTGGAAGAGAAGCTTGCACATGTGTCAGCTGATGGGAGGGGGGGCTGGAAGAGAAGCTTGCACATGTGTCAGCTGGTGGGAGGGGGGGCTGGAAGAGAAGCTTGCACATGTGTCAGCTGGTGGGAGGGGGGGCTGGAAGAGAAGCTTGCACATGTGTCAGCTGGTGGGGGGCTGGAAGAGAGGCTTGCACATGTGTCAGCTGGTGGGGGGCTGGAAGAGAAGCTTGCACATGTGTCAGCTGGTGGGGGGCTGGAAGAGAAGCTTGCACATGTGTCAGCTGGTGGGAGGGGGGGCTGGAAGAGAAGCTTGCACATGTGTCAGCTGGTGGGGGGCTGGAAGAGAAGCTTGCACATGTGTCAGCTGGTGGGGGGCTGGAAGAGAAGCTTGCACATGTGTCAGCTGGTGGGGGGCTGGAAGAGAAGCTTGCACATGTGTCAGCTGGTGGGGGGCTGGAAGAGAAGCTTGCACATGTGTCAGCTGGTGGGGGGCTGGAAGAGAAGCTTGCACATGTGTCAGCTGGTGGGGGGCTGGAAGAGAAGCTTGCACATGTGTCAGCTGGTGGGGGGCTGGAAGAGAAGCTTGCACATGTGTCAGCTGATGGGAGGGGGGGCTGGAAGAGAAGCTTGCACAAATGTTCGCTGATGTGAGGGGGGGCTGGAAGAGAAGCTTGCACATGTAGGATATGCTTTATTGAAGGTAGCTGGAAAGCTTGACTGATCTGCACTGCTGTCTCTTGTTCCAGGCAGGTGGAGCTGATGCTCCAGTCAGCCCAGACTCTTGAACTTATATTGCATTGTCCTTTTGTAAGAGGAAATTAATATACTTTTCTACCCAACAGGTCCAAACTCTGAGAAAGATGGGCTGTATCACGCAGTCACCAAGCTCAAGGGGATAATTATGCTGTACAGACATCAACAAGCCGCCTTTGCAGTCACTAGCAGAAGGGGCCCAACCCCTAAAGCGACAAAATCTCAGGTGGGGGATCTGGCAGCTGGGAGCGGGGGACACGGGTCTCTGGAGTCTGATGAGGTAAATATTCCTGAGGGGTTTAATTGAAATATGTTTTTTAACATTTTTATTAAGATTTAAATAACAAACTATATGTAAAAGTCTAAAGCTGACGGTTTGGCAGAGAGTTTGAATATCAGGACATAGTTCCTTACTGTAACTATAACTAGGAGTATAAGGCCAGGATCTATGCTATGACATCCTCACAAAGCACTAATACAGGCTCCTGTGCAGTGCATTATGGGTTAATGTGTAGTATAAAGGTCATCTGTGTTACCAGGGCCCTGTAAGGGGTTAACACCAGGTAGGTTTGATACAATTCTAGGTGATATATTACATGGGCAACGCAAAGGTAAGGGTTTATGATGATGATGGGGGGGGGGGGGGGGGGGGGGGGGGGGGGTTTATCAACCATACAGGGGGCTTTAGATAATGATTATAGCTGTGGGGCAATCCGTGAGGTTGTTGGAGTAATATTGGGGCTGAAGCAACAAATTTTCTGTTACTCCAATAACACAAATCCCGAATAATTGTAGCATGTGCTGAATCGAACTATAGGTTTCACTTCTTTCAGTTTTAGGGCAGATCTGGGATTCACATGCAGTTAATGTCCCCCCCCGTCCCCCCCCTCTCTAATTTTATCTGGCTGCTGTGACTTTTAAAATGATGCAACCAGTTCATTGGGATAAAAACCAAATGGCAGGCAGCCCATGTAGCCCTGCTTTCCTGTCATTTCATGCATCATCTAAGCAGAGACCACTCCAGAGCTTGGTAATTACAGCTCGTCCCCTGCGGACGCACGGCATCATGCAATCTGCCACTTTCTATTGCATCACGTCCTACTAGCTCTCCCTAGAGGTGTAAAGCTGCCCTCTTATGGTCTTGTAGTAATAATGAAGTGAGTGTGTTAATCTGCCATGGGCCACAGAAAGGGCTGTTTAATCTCCTAGAATTCCTTGTGAAATGTGATGCTATTTATATCCCGTATCTCTGTAAGAGTCCGGACCACCCGAGTGCTTGTAATACAGCCTGCGGTCAGCTAGTGTTTATCTGGAATCCAGGAGAAGGTGTCAATGTTCTGCATATTGTGTATTTTTCATGGCCCAGCACTCTGTAAAGCTGTTTGCAGGTGATTAAGGAGTATGTATTACTGACATATCAACATGTAGGGGATAATGTATATCAGCCCTCTGTAATGGCATCTTAAAGTGTAACGCAAGTTCTGTATATACAAACGGCTTGACACCAAGTGTTGGGATGTATTTAAAGGGGAAAAAAAGACCAACGTTATAGCACTGGGGCCGTCTCCCCCCAGCCTCCCTTCTCCCCCACCCTCCCCATATTAGTTTTTTGTTTTATACCAAGTTTGTTTATTTTCCTTTTAGATATTTGTTCATCTTGTATTGAGCTGGGAGTCAAAACCCCTAATACTGTGCAGGAAAATGTTCTGTAGTTTAATTGCATCGCTGATAACTAAACCCTGCCACGTTACAAACGTGAGACCAGCACATTCGCCAGGGTGCGTTTATAATAGGAGAGCACTTATCTCAAAGCACAGGTTCATGTTGTCTGTAACCAATGACAAATAGCCTGCGTGTGTCCCTGCCGCCTGTCAGACCGCTGTAACCAATGACAAATAGCCTGTGTGTGTCCGTCACACCGCTGTAACCAATGACAAATAGCCTGCGTGTGTCCCTGCCGCCTGTCAGACCGCTGTAACCAATGACAAATAGGCGGAAGGGACACACGCAGGCTGTCACACCGCTGTAACCAATGACAAATAGCCTGTGTGTCCCTGCCGCCTGTCACACCGCTGTAACCAATGACAAATAGCCTGTGCGTGTCCCTGCCGCCTGTCACACCGCTGTAACCAATGACAAATACCCTGTGCGTGTCCCTGCCGCCTGTCACACCGCTGTAACCAATGACAAATAGCCTGTGCGTGTCCCTGCCGCCTGTCACACCGCTGTAACCAATGACAAATACCCTGTGCGTGTCCCTGCCGCCTGTCACACCGCTGTAACCAATGACGAATAGCCTGTGCGTGTCCCTGCCGCCTGTCAGACAGCGGTTTATTTCTATATTTAATGATGCTGATTACCTGTCGGAGGTATTTAATTTCCTTCCTTTCCCTATAGGCACAGAAGCAGCAAGCCATCCAGAGGAGGGGGGCCGAGTTCACTCTTTCCACGATTGCAAGACACTTTGCATGCGACATGACCACGGGGTTACCCCATCTCTGGGAAGCAATGGTTGGTCCTCTGAGGAACAATATCAGCGTTGGTGTCTTCGGTAGGTGCTGTCGTTCTGTATTGTATTGTAGCCAGCCAGTCCGTTGCACGGTGCTCTAACGAGGGTTATTGTTTCAGATGGTAAAGTCCTCCTGGATAAAGGAGATGACCACGCTCAGGAATTGGTGAACAGCCTCCAAGTGTTTGAGGTCACGGCAGCTTCCATGAATCCTAAGCTGCACCCACTGGTAAGACCCAGTCTGGTAACACAATGATTCGACCCCTCTGCCAGGCTGGAAAGTGCTACTCAAGAGATATCCGAGGCATGTGGACAATGTCTCTTTGTTAATGAACCTCTGCTTAGCGCACACAATACCACTAATAATCCAGGTTATTTCCTATCCGACTGTTCATGTTCTCCATTTCTCTCCCTTTTGTTAACCCCTTAAGGACACGTGAATGTAAACGAAGGGTGTAGCTAATTTTTTAAAAAATGGTGCTCACCCGTTGCTGAGAAATGGCGTGCCAGGCAGTAAATGAGTGCCTCAGCCCTCTTACACATTGCGACCACGTGTTTAAATATCCGCAAAGGAACATGTCAAAATTCTATCTACGCATGTCGCCATCTCTGTACTCTGGATGTCTAGATGTAGCTGTGGGGAGGGGATTCTGGAATTCATGACCGATATCAATTTCCAGACATAAGTAAAACAAAAAAATACACGTTTACTCCCTAGATTAAGTTTTTTTTGTTTTTTTTGATGAGTAAACGATTCCAAGTCAAATTTTGAAAGTGTTATAAATAAATAATATTTAACCCCAGTGGACAATGGCTAACAGTCCGGTCATGAAGGGGTTAAATTCTGCTTTGTAAAGATCAACAAACCATATGGTTTGCCCAACAAATGAAATAAAGCTGATATTTGGGGTATATAATGACCCTATTAATATATCTTCCTTGTGCTATAGCAAAGCCCTCCCAACCCTCTAAATAAGTGGCAAACTCTGTTTGTTCAAAAAACAGCACCTTTGTGGGCAAAAATATGCTAGATCTCGTACTACAGAGAGAGAAGATTGGCAGTTGCAGCAATCCTGGGTTAAAGTTCTAAATCCGGAACAATCTCCATAGAAACCAGTAGAACATTCCTGTTTTTTGATTAGATCATTGCTCTTTGTGTGCGAGCCTTCTGATTCCCATACATTCTCATCCAGGATTTGTTGTGTGTGTTTCAGTTATTACAGCACCTGCCTCATCTGTTCATGTGTCTGCAACATCCGTACACTGCCGTGAGACACATGGCCTCTCGATGCGTGGGGGTAATGAGCCGAATTTCCACCATGGAATCCATGAACCTGTTCCTAGAGAAGGTTCTGCCCTGGCTGGGTGCAATTGATGACAACACAAAGCAGGAGGGAGCCATTGAGGCGCTGGCCTGTATCCTTTGAGTTTTTTTAGCCCAGTGTATCATCTGGAATAATTCCAGCATAATTGCAAGTGATAAAGTGAAAGGGAATGTGCTGTATTTATTTTATCTCGTTAATCTGGTTTACAAACCATTGCTGCTAAATATTAAAATGATTAGGACTGTGATCTCATTACCGATCCAACAGCAGAGCAGAAAAAATGGTGATTGGCGTTAAATTTCTCTGTCGTATTAATTGCATTTGGCATGCTAGTGTCCTGTTTAACGATCGGCTAATTAATTTGTGTTGCTCGTTTTTTTTTTTAAACTTCATATCTGTTCTGAAAAGACATCCTGGTAATCCCTCGTAAATCTAATCATGGTTTGGGTTTTAATTAGAATATGAGAACGGGCGAAGGAAGAAACCAGTGCTAGTTTCCTTAATTGCTCTGCCATGAAGGTGTCATGGAGCAGCTGGATGTTGGCATCGTCCCATACATCGTACTGTTGGTGGTGCCAGTATTGGGCAGAATGAGTGACCAGACGGACAGCGTGCGGTTTATGGCTACTCAATGTTTTGCTACGTTGATCAGGCTTATGCCCTTAGAGGTGAGTGGTTGTCCAGAATTCCTACGGGAAAACAGACCCCTGGAGTGGAACCTCCACCTCCCTCCCAAACAAACACTTCATTGTCCTTGGTACAGAATCCAAACTCTGAGCATGCAACATATCTATCCGGTCATGAGTGAGAAGCAAACTTTTACCAAGGGTCATACGGGTAACCCATATCTGATTCACCCAGGGCTTTAGCCTCCACCCTCCAATTATAGCAGGGCATGGTGAACAGCTAGCATTTCTATCCAGTCATCACCATGCTAGCTGTGCCCTATTTACTGCCTCATCCCATTTGGCATTCCTGGGGATGCTCTGTAACCCAGACCAGGGTAAATGTGTTCACGAAAGGGGGGAATTTCAAACTTAATGTCAACATTGCTTATACTGGGAATGTAGAGAATAAAAAATGACAATTATCTATATGCATGGTGTTGACAAAAAAGTTATGAGAAAATGTTTTAAACATGTCTATGATGTCAGAGGTCTATGACCTCACTCGTGGCTTGATATGCAAATTAACTACTCTTCGGAGAAGAGCCACCTGGTGATGTCATGAACAGGAGACACCACAGACTCATTTAAAACCCATTTCCTCTTAATTTCCTCTTTTTTTTGCAGTTCTGCTAGCACAATTTATAGAAAATTCTGTTTTATTCTCTACGTTAACGATATAATCAGCGAGGTTGGCAGTCCTTTTAAGGCCAAAATAGCTGAGTTGAACAAATTCTCCCATTCAGGCGCACTTTGGCCGTAAGTTTGAAATTCACTTGTCAACTCTCTGCAGTTCCCTTTTTTCACAAATAAAACTCTAAACACTTAGCAGAGGAGAAACTGCTCGTCCTGTGCTGGTCTACCTACAACAGACGGTGTCCCTGTGACTAGAGACTAAGGATGGTGATTCAGTGCCACGGATTGGATGACTAATGTGTGTACTGGAGCGGACTGGATTCCCAGTGGCAAGATCCTGGGATCTGCTCACTTGGCAAGGTTCTGGGATCTGCTCACTTGGCAAGGTTCTGGGATCTGCTCACTTGGCAAGGTTCTGGGATCTGCTCACTTGGCAAGGTTCTGGGATCTGCTCACTTGGCAAGGTTCTGGGATCTGCTCACTTGGCAAGGTCCTGGGATCTGCTCACTTGGCAAGGTCCTGGGATCTGCTCACTTGGCAAGGTCCTGGGATCTGCTCACTTGGCAAGGTCCTGGGATCTGCTCACTTGGCAAGGTCCTGGGATCTGCTCACTTGGCAAGGTCCTGGGATCTGCTCACTTGGCAAGGTCCTGGGATCTGCTCACTTGGCAAGGTCCTGGGATCTGCTCACTTGGCAAGGTCCTGGGATCTGCTCACTTGAGATCTTGTGGAGGCTGTGATTGGAATCTGTGTACACGCACAAACTATAATTTGGACAGCACCCCATAACCGGCATATGTAATATACCGCCTCACTGGGGGGACCAAAATTCACACCTTCATTTAAGAATGATCTCCTCCTCCTCCCCTTGGCTATCCAAGGGAGCTTCAAAAATTATCATAGCCATAATTGGAAATCTAGTATTCCATTTGTGAAACATATATGTCCAAAGAAAGCACCTACTATATATGGAGAGGGAACTTAGCTGGACACTCTAAGAGAAAATATGGGGATTAGGATGCTTGCTTAGGTAAACAAACTCTCTATATCATCTCCTGATCATAGTTCAAGGAGAGAAATGTAAGTGTGCTCCCTACTCCAGGCCCAAACAACCTGACCGAACCAGTGGTTTGTATTGTCTAGTTTGTTTGTTCTTACTTTTCCTTTGGCTTAATACATTCCTCACACCATGCCAGGGTCGGCTCGTGGGAGTATAGTCACTGTAAGATGTATTATTCCCTGACATTTTCCATGGATGCATTTTGTCCAATTGATTTGCGTTAAATTGAATAAAGACTAATTTAAAGGAAAATTAACGCAATACAATATATAAATTCAGTGTGAATCTAGGGAAATTCAGATACAAAGCATAAAAAATGGATACACTGTAATAGTTCAACTAGAACTTAAATAGTTTACCAGTAAAAAACCCATATCCAAAATAATAAGTAAGCTGTCTATAAATTGCAACTTGAAAAAGACTTAATGCAACTGTGTCCTTGAGTCGCTTGACAGTCTTTGTATAAAAGCAGATGTATAATGCTGACAGTTTATAGACGGCTTACTTATTTTGTTGGATATGGTTTTTTTTTTTTTTTTTTTTTACTGGTATCAAACTATTAATTTATCCATATTTTATGCTTTGTATTTGAATTTCCCTATTGTTTCCTTTTGAAGTTGTCTGTTTTTCACTGTTGATATTAGCACATTTCATCTCTTCTTTGTCTATATGATTTTAGTGTATGTAGTGGTATAGGGATTTTTACTGGTGCAGCGGTCTCACTCCTACTCTGGGTTTATTTCTTTTGATATTTGTTTTTTGGCTTAAGTTTCGAATCTTATACCTGTCATATTTGGAGTACTTTGGTGTAGTGGTGGGATAAGCAAAATATATAATGACTAAATCTCCAATACTCTTTCATGGAAGCTAGGTGCTTTTAAAATAACGTAACATACTTTTACATTTTCTAATATTTTAAAGATAATATGTTGCACATTGCATTTATGTATTGTATTATTGGAAATAATGTAGTATGGCACACTAGTGCACTTTATACTGAACATATCTGAAAGGTGCATTGGACTTAGATGAGGTTTATATTTTCAGGCTGGCATCCCAGATCCGCCCAGTATGTCGGAGCAGTTAATCAAACTGAAGGCCAGAGAACGCAGCTTCTTGGAGCAGCTGTTGGATGGGAAGAAACTGGAAAATTACACCATTCCTGTTCCAATAAAAGCAGAACTCCGGAAATATCAGCAGGTAACTCTCCAAAAGCATTTCATCCACTTCATCAAACTCCACCAAAATATCGTCCTTATTTGTGAGAAGACCCACCAATGGGTGAACGCCCTTTAAATCTGTCCTCTCAGGGGTATTGTGTCCTGTAGGTTTGGTCTCTACCTGATCTGATAAGGCACTTCTCTCTGCTTCAAAGGGAGAATCTGTATCTGGCAGAACAGAGGGTAAATACAGTGCTTTGGGGTAGCTGAACCAGTCTGGTGGGGGAATACAGCTGCATCGGGGGCAGACTTTATACTTCAAGCATTACTGATGAAATAAGGAATTGAAGGAAATTTCAAACTTAGTCAAAGTAGCTGAATTGGAAACAAATGTCCCAAATTCAGCTGTAATTTAACTCAATTTTTGCCTTTTTAAGTTTTAAATTTCAATTCTCTCCAAAGCCATTTGTTTTACAGGATTCAGGATCTTTCGTATGATGATATGGCATGATTACTCGGTGGAGTGTTGTCTGTGTTTATAATTCTGTATTTCTGATCACATTGCTCTTTATTGAAGGATGGTGTGAACTGGCTGGCCTTCCTCAATAAGTACAAGTTACATGGCATCCTCTGCGATGATATGGGCCTAGGGAAGACCTTGCAGTCCATATGCATCCTCGCTGGGGACCACTGCATACGGTACGGTTTTGGCAAAACCTTATTCACAGTTTGTATTTCCTGTTCTATTATTTATTGTAACACTGCTTGCTTTGTAGCTCTCGGGAATATACAAAAACCAAATCTGCCGACACCATTCCTCTTCCATCCTTAGTGGTTTGTCCACCTACCTTGACCGGACACTGGGTGGATGAAGTGGTAAAATTCTGCTCGAAGGAATATCTCAACCCCTTGCATTACACTGGGCCTCCCACTGAACGTGTACGGTATGTATCCCAAACAGCTTTGTAATCGCCTGCTAGTCATTGGCGCCCCCTTGTGTTCCTCCAAGCACATGACTGGTTATAGAATAATTTACAAAAAGAAGTCGATGGACTTTAAAGAGGTGGTTCAAAAGCAGCTCGTACACTGCACTAGATGCCTTGAAGGACAAAGGTCGTATATGTATTAAAAACTTTTCACATGCATATTTTACATTGCTTAAAATATACTAAATATACTAAAATATATAACACTTAGATGAACTTGTGAAATTAGAATAGTTTACAAGAGATCCGGACTACCCACACTTGAGTAAATATTAGAAAATGTGAATGCCTGTATCAAATAACACAGTCTGTGCACTATACAGGCAGTAGTCTTCAACTTGCACCAAAGTGAGTTTGGCCACTAGACTGTCCTTTTAAACAAGAGGAAGATTATTGCTAAACACAAACACCGCAGAAGTCTAAAACCAGCCACGTTTATGCAAGTTCCTGCATTAACTCCTTTTTAAAGTGCTTTACTGTCGGCTTGTATAACTCTTATCAGGGGTCGGACATATTTAGAATCTGAAAGTGCTATATGAGCAAAGGGGTCTGTAAGCTACTTAATATGGATCATGAAAACCTTTCAATTTCAAATCCTACATCCCCTAAATCAGAGCAGACTTTCTTGGCTGAGTCGATTTTGTTTTATTTATTTTATATTTTTTTACCTGCTATAAATATTGATCTATAGCAAAAAGCAGTAACCAACCTCACGCTGGAATATTCCACTAAGGATGAAAAGTCTGTCCTTGAGTGGTTATCTGGCGCTGTCCCGGGTTCTGTGTGGTGGCGGTCATCATTATTAACCTTATATGAATATGCCTACCCAGAATCCCTTGCAGTGCTAGCCCTGCGAATTTAGGTTTTGTATGGGAAAAGCAAGTCTTCTGGTTTATAGTGTGTGTGTGTGTGTGTGTGTGTGTGTGTGAGAGATATTAATGATGCCTCCATTATGATCTTTAGCAGTCACATCTTCTAAACTTTACTCCCTGCTTTTCCACCCTTTATTTTTCTTCCTAGTTTACAGCAGCAGGTGAAACGACACAATCTTATAGTGGCCTCTTATGACGTGGTCCGGAATGACATAGACTTTTTCAAGTAAGTAAATACAAGCCAGGACTGGTGAGCTGTTTAATTTATTCTCTGTATTGCCAAGTGAAGGAAAAGATCTGGAGTCTTCACTTTATTTTTGAATTTAGTAACCTGATCTTTAGTCATGATGATCAGTTAGATTAGTGATGAAGTGCTGTTTTAAAATTCATTAGTACAATTTTGTTCATATAAATATTGGAACAGATTAAAGTTTATATTTATTGAATCGATTTCAATTAGTTTTGATGCTTAAGTAGCTTTCAATGCATTATTCCTTGGATTTCCTTTATAAATCTCACCCATAGTCTGTATAAGGCAATTTACTTTAGCAGAGACCTATTTTAGTGCTGGCTTGTATCTCCGTGAATTGGCCTGGACCTTGTGCTGGATTTCTCATCGCTGAACTAATTTATGGGAAATATTGATCTTATGTAAGCTAAGAATGAAATGCTCCAGCCAAGGAGCAGCTTTAAATTCACTTTCTTCTGCTTATTTAGTATAAAAGTTATTATTCCATCTACTCCAGGGGAGCAGCGGCTTGTCGGTTGAATGGTATGGCTGCTGCTCCCTTAGCACGTATGCAGTGTAGCACGTATGCAGTGTACCACTCTGCTGCTCTCCACACGAGAACAAGTGCAAAGGAATCTCACTGCTTCTAGCTGGCAACCCCTTTTACTGACCGTCTAAACCCCCTTTTCTCATTCTGGTTGTGCTGTTCTTACTTAGGTTTTTTGTTTTCGTTTCAGGAATATAAAGTTTAATTACTGTATTCTTGATGAAGGTCACGTGATCAAAAACGGAAAAACAAAACTATCTAAAGCCGTAAAGCAGCTGACGGCTAACTACAGAATCATCCTTTCCGGAACGCCCATTCAGGTGAGTGCATTTCACGGACTGCTTATCCTCGTCTTCTGTGACCCCAGGACTTTCCTGCACTAGCAGTTTTAGGGTCACGATTCTCAGCTTTCGTTAAATAATAATGTGCTTTGTGATGTGTATGCATTATTGCAGAATAATGTTTTGGAGCTGTGGTCACTGTTTGACTTCCTCATGCCCGGCTTCTTGGGCACAGAGCGCCAGTTCGCAGCGAGATACGGGAAACCAATTCTAGCCAGCAGAGACGCTCGCAGCTCCTCCCGTGAGCAGGAAGCGGGTAAGACCAGAATCTTTCTGTAACCTCTACCTGCTTGCTGTAAAGAGACCCTGCCCTGCATTCATTGTCTTTACATCTCTGTCTTGCAGGGGTTCTTGCAATGGAAGCTTTGCACAGACAGGTTCTGCCGTTTTTGCTGCGCCGGATGAAAGAGGATGTATTGCAAGATCTGCCACCGAAAATAATTCAAGATTATTACTGTTCTCTCAGTCCCTTACAGGTGCGTTAAAGCCGGGGTTAGTGGATGTGAGTGGGTTTGAGAAGGGATGTTCTTGCATGAGGTTGTGGATTCGAAAGCTGCTATAAGACCATCTCTGCTCTGTCACTTTGTCCAGGTACAACTGTACGAAGACTTTGCAAAATCTCGGACCAAAACCGACCTTGATGATTCGGTGTCTGCAACTTCCGTGGAGGAGGAGAGTGAGAAGCCCAAGCTTAAAGCAACAGGACATGTCTTCCAGGTAAGTGACCATTTTCAGGGACGCGTGCTTTTGGAAGATTTTCGGCTTTATTCATGAACGAGAACTGCAAGGAATTTTGAACTTAAGTCCAAGGTAACCGAACTGGAATATTCTCCCATTCAACTGAATTGGAGAATTTTTCCAACATGGCTACTTTGGCCTTACGTTTTAAAATGTTCCCAATTCTCTGCAATTCCATCTTTCATCAATAAAGACTTCTTTTTTGTTGTTGTTTTTGTTTCTTGTCGATGTGGTTTTATAGGGGTAGATATTTTCCTTTCCTAACCTGGTCTGGATGTCTTTCCATTTTACAAACTAATGTGGCTTATAAGAAATGACCACATGGGAGTGTCCTGAACCCATCTCTTCCTGTCCGCACCCTTGCAGATCACAGGTTGTGTTTGTAGATCTAATCCTCTATTTTGTGCTATAGGGGTTTATTCTGTATTGCCAGTGACCATGTACATACTCATTTGTCTTTATTACAATGAGACACATGGGTAATGTCTCCTTTTCAAATGATTCAATGTTATTTCTATTTGTAGGCTTTGCAATACTTACGCAAACTATGCAACCATCCTGCACTGGTACTTACTGCACAGCACCCAGAGTATAAGAGAATATCTGAGCAGCTGGTGGTCCAGAGCTCATCGCTGAGAGATATCCAGCATGCCCCCAAACTATCTGCGCTAAAACAGGCAAGTGCATCCTTTCTACAACTAGCTACTTTCCAGTTGAATGTGCGGCTACCTCTGTGTGCCGTGCTGCCCCGCTGGGCTTCCCCCTGGTCTAGCTGCCCCGCTGGGCACTCTGAGTTATGTCTGTTTTTCTTTTGTAGCTGCTGCTGGACTGTGGATTGGGGAATGGTGGTGCCACAGATAGTGGCACAGAGGCTGTTGTGGCCCAACACAGAATATTGATTTTCTGCCAGTTAAAGAGCATGTTGGATATAGTGGAACACGATCTCCTGAAGCCTCACTTACCTTCTGTCGCGTACCTGCGGCTGGATGGGAGCATCCCTGCTGGACAAAGACATTCCATAGTCTCCAGGTGAGGACATAACCAGATCCGGTTACTCTGGAGCCTTCGAGGCGATCGCTCTGCTTTATGGAACCTGTGAAGTGGTTTTGCATGGTTGGTGACTAATTTTTTAATTTTTTTATTGTAGGTTTAATAATGATCCATCAATCGATGTCCTCTTACTCACCACCCATGTAGGCAGCTTGGGTCTCAACCTGACTGGAGCGGACACAGTGGTGTTTGTAGAACACGACTGGAACCCAATGCGAGATCTCCAAGCTATGGATCGAGCACATCGTATTGGCCAGGTACGGGCAAGCCCTGCGTGCGTCTCCTTCCCCCGGCTCTCATGGCAAGCCCTGCGTGCGTCTCCTTCCCCGGCTCTCATGGCAAGCCCTGCGTGCGTCTCCTTCCCCCTGCTCTCATGGCAAGCCCTGCGTGCGTCTCCTTCCCCCTGCTCTCATGGCAAGCCCTGCGTGCGTCTCCTCTACTTCCCCCGGCTCTCATGGCAAGCCCTGCGTGCGTCTCCTCTACTTCCCCCGGCTCTCATGGCAAGCCCTGCGTGCGTCTCCTTCCCCCTGCTCTCATGGCAAGCCCTGCGTGAGTCTCCTTCCCTCTGCTCTCATGGCAAGCCCTGCGTGCGTCTCCTTCCCCCTGCTCTCATGGCAAGCCCTGCGTGCGTCTCCTTCCCCCTGCTCTCATGGCAAGCCCTGCGTGCGTCTCCTTCCCCCTGCTCTCATGGCAAGCCCTGCGTGCGTCTCCTTCCCCCTGCTCTCATGGCAAGCCCTGCGTGCGTCTCCTTCCCCCTGCTCTCATGGCAAGCCCTGCGTGCGTCTCCTTCCCCCTGCTCTCATGGCAAGCCCTGTGTGCGTCTCCTTCCCCCTGCTCTCATGGCAAGCCCTGCGTGCGTCTCCTTCCCCCTGCTCTCATGGCAAGCCATGCGTGCGTCTCCTCTCCTTCCCCCTGCTCTCATGGCAAGCCCTGCGTGCGTCTCCTCTCCTTCCCCCTGCTCTCATGGCAAGCCCTGCGTGCGTCTCCTCTCCTTCCCCCTGCTCTCATGGCAAGCCCTGCGTGCGTCTCCTCTCCTTCCCCCGGCTCTCATGGCAAGCCCCGCGTGCGTCTCCTTCCCCCTGCTCTCATGGCAAGCCCTGCGTGCGTCTCCTCTCCTTCCCCCTGCTCTCATGGCAAGCCCTGCGTGCGTCTCCTTCCCCCTGCTCTCATGGCAAGCCCTGCGTGCGTCTCCTTCCCCCTGCTCTCATGGCAAGCCCTGCGTGCGTCTCCTTCCCCCTGCTCTCATGGCAAGCCCTGCGTGCGTCTCCTTCCCCCTGCTCTCATGGGAAGCCCTGCGTGCGTTTCCCTTCCTTCCCCCTGCTCTCATGGCAAGCCCTGCGTGCGTCTCCTCTCCTTCCCCCTGCTCTCATGGCAAGCCCTGCGTGCGTCTCCTTCCCCCTGCTCTCATGGCAAGCCCTGCGTGCGTCTCCTCTCCTTCCCCCTGCTCTCATGGCAAGCCCTGCGTGCGTCTCCTCTCCTTCCCCCTGCTCTCATGGCAAGCCCTGCGTGCGTCTCCTTCCCCCTGCTCTCATGGCAAGCCCTGCGTGCGTCTCCTCTCCTTCCCCCTGCTCTCATGGCAAGCCCTGCGTGCGTCTCCTCTCCTTCCCCCGGCTCTCATGGCAAGCCCCGCGTGCGTCTCCTTCCCCCGGCTCTCATGGCAAGCCCCGCGTGCGTCTCCTTCCCCCTGCTCTCATGGCAAGCCCCGCGTGCGTCTCCTCTCCTTCCCCCTGCTCTCATGGCAAGCCCCGCGTGCGTCTCCTTCCCCCGGCTCTCATGGCAAGCCCCGCGTGCGTCTCCTTCCCCCGGCTCTCATGGCAAGCCCCGCGTGCGTCTCCTTCCCCCTGCTCTCATGGCAAGCCCTGCGTGCGTCTCCTCTACTTCCCCCGGCTCTCGTGAGGGGGGCACAGACAAAGGCTGTTATACACCTCACGCTTTTCACACTAGCTGCTCTTATTCACAGGCCTGACTGGCAATATCAAGAGTATCAGAAACTAATCTCGCCTCAAAGGGAGCTTCCTGGCACCAACATTAACCCTTTACTTTGCCCCCAGAAACGCGTGGTCAATGTGTATCGACTCATCACCAGGGGAACGTTGGAGGAGAAGATTATGGGCTTGCAGAAATTTAAGATGAGCATTGCGAACACGGTGATCAGTCAAGAAAATTCCAGCCTGCACAGTATGGGCACTGATCAGCTTCTGGACCTGTTCACTCTAGACAAGGTAAGACCCTGAAACAGACGCCAAACTACATTACCAGGCTTTCTCCAAAGCATTATTACCTCTGGCACATTATACAGATTCTGGCTTTTTTTTTTTTGCTTTGTATTACTATACTGAGAGGGTAGTGGATGCATGGAATAGTGTTCCAGCAGAAGTGGTAGAGGTTAATACAGTGAAGGAGTTTAAGCATGCGTGGGATAGGTATAAGGCTATCCTAGATATAAGATAAGGCCAGGAACTAATGAAAAGCATTATTCGTTCACTATATTAAGGTGTTTTGGAGAATAGGTAACAAAACCACAGAAGCAGGCTAAATAAATCATACTATAGAGTGACAAATGGCTAAAATAGCATTAGCTAGAACACTCTCTAAAACATGTTCTCTGCGCTGAAATAAAGCGTTCCTATTTTGTTTCAATTAAGCCGGCTGAACATGCTGTTTTGTGCCATATAGCTATTTATTTAAATGGTGAGTTTTCTCACCCCTCTGAAGAACCACAGTGGCCAACCGCAGACATCCGCTTTAGCCTCATATCTCGCTTGATACAGATTTCCAGATCTGGCTAGTACTTCAGGTATTAATACTGATGAAGGTCATAGGCACGTGTCACTTCCTGTCTGATGGCAACATCCTGCCTGGTCATTTCCCCGAATGCAGCAGGAATTTCTGAAATGCAGTTTTAATTGCAGATTCCACATTTCTAGCTTCAAGAATATTAACCATTTTTGTGTGGGTTTTTTAACGTTCTCTAGGATGGGAAAGGTGGGAAGATGGATATGTCGGAGCCTGGTGGAAAGACTTCCATGAAATCCATTCTGGACAACTTGGGGGAACTGTGGAACCAGGAGCAGTACGATACCGAATACAGTCTGGACAATTTTATGCACTCTCTCAAATAACCGGTCTCCCCGGCAGACCGCTGCTAGGCCACGAGTCGTGTTTGCTGATATTCAGCAAAAAGTCAAAATGGTCCCATGAGCTTTGAGATGTGTTTATATTAAATGGACTTCTTCTCGAAGAAGCTACAGACTAAACGGGAGAAAACGTGTCATGGGGATTATGCAGTCTTAAAAGGAGATTTGTCGTTGAAGCTTGAATCTTTCTGCTATACCAGTCTGTTATTTCACAGCCTGGGAAAGAATAAAAGCTGCTGGATTTTATGCACTGCCAGCTGCGATTCTCATTTAATTTTTTTTTTTTTTAATGGTTACCCCTGCATACCCCTGCGTAAAATTTCCAGCTGTGGATTTTGATTTTTTGATCTTAATCTTGTACAGTAATGAGGCCATTACACTCTTCACATCCTTTTTCTGACATTGCTGTTACACAGGGAGCGCCCTATGCTACACACCCTTCCCCCAAAGGGCTAAAATGCAGAATATAAATTGGTAAGCACCTCCAAGTTATCCAGCAGTCCACAAAACACGCAATTTTTTTAATTGTTCAGTACTCACTCCAGATTGCTCGTAAAATGTTTGTGTGGCTTTATTAAACTTTTTGTTTTTGAAGGGTGTACTTTTTTTTTTTTTTTTTTAAATAAATTTCCCCCCCAAAGTTTTGCAGGAGGAAATAACACATTGAAGGTTCTGTTGCTCCTTTTTAATCCTGAAGGGAGAAAAGTATAAGAAGTGGAGATGTTTCTATAGTGCTATTGATGCACACACAAGTGGATATGTAAATGTTACCTGTATTCCTGCCATGGTAAATGTACTGGTTCCCTATCTTATTTATCTGGTCATTATCAGACTCTCTTGCACATTTGAATTGGAGAACAATCCTAGAAGATGATTCTGGGGGGTGTACTCTACACTACAGATCCTTCTACGTCTGAATCCAATTTTGAAATTCATGGGTTTTGGAGAAATTGGCTTTTAACAAATTAGACTTAAATCCTCTTGTGGACAGATGACCTTTATGGTGGGAGAAAATGCAGACTGAGCGTTCACCTTTTTGGCACCGCTTTTAAGAGTGGTTGGTTTGTAACAAAATATCATTCCAGTTAATGTGTTGGAAATAAAATTTAAAAAAACTCCCTAATCAGTTGTAACCTGGATTTCCTTCTTTCTGGGGTGCTCCTTGTGGAAGGTGGTAAGTGTACAGAGTTGGCTAGAACACCGGCTTTCCGAATGTTCACACCCTAACCCTGCAGAGGAGACCTAAGAAGTTATTGGTTAATTGAGTATCATTTGAATGTAAGCTTGATCCATGGATTTACTAGCACTGCTTGCTTCCATTCTCTCTCCGAACCTGGCATGTGGTGTTCATGCAGGTGATCACTGTGTGTTTAGCTTAGCTTTTTAGTGTCAGATTATTGGATATACAGCGCTTTTTGACTCCAGCCCTCCCCCAGTGATTACTCTGCATGATTACGGATTCCAAAAACACTGAGGATACAGTTTTTTGTTTCATTTAGTCCCTTCCTGTGGTTTTGGATTAGAGTACTTTATGTGAACTGTGATAACCTTGCTCTTGTTCACGGTTGGATCTCTTAACCCCTTTGCGACAATGGACTTGCCAGGCATGTCCAGCCGTCAACTCTGTTGCCGACGATTGATGTGCCTGATGCGCCCCGTGGTAGAACGAGCGATTTTCGCAATCAACAAACCGCTCTGACTGCGCTGCTCTATTGTCTCTGTCGAGGCAATAGGCAACTCCGAAATTTCAGCTCTGGGGCAATATTGCTCCTGCAATATGGCTGCTGCCCTCTTGTGCGTAGAACTTCGTAATTGGGGAAAAAAAAAAAAAAATCACTTCCGACGCTCTGAATCTGTTGCTTGACTGCGCCTAGAGGCAGTCGGCAATATTGCAATGAAAAAAAGACCGCTAAAATCTAGGGTTAGGTTTACAATTAGATTTAGAATATCATAAGGGTTAGAGTTGGGGTTAAATTTAGGGTTGGGGTCAAAGGGTCACTAGGAAAAAACACTATTTTGGGTTTTTGCCTTGTAACTCGCAAAAAAACTAGAAATAATTGAAACAAGCATATTTCTGAACGCGGGACAACTTTTAGAAACTATTTAGACAGTTTTTTAATGATTGTATTTGTGTAAATTAGATTTTAGGTCAAAGTTAGTAAAAGTGTTTGTTCATAATTTTTTTTAAGTAGTAAATTATAAGAAATGATGAACATAATGGTATCTAATTAAAGAGCTTCTTATGACGATGATAAAAACAACATATAATTTGTGTGGATACAGTATGTGAAAGAGAAGAAAATTTCGTCAAAACACAAACCCCCCGGAAATGTCAAACTAGCCCTTGTCACCAAGGGAAAGACCAGGTCAAAAGGTCTTGTCACTAAGGGCTTAACAGTGCAACACATTGTCTGATGACATCACCAGAGAGACAGGAAATTCCATTAAACTATTCTCATTGGTTCCTATAGAAAAAAGAGAAATTGACTTTTGCTCAGATAGTGTGGGCAGTCCTGGTTTCTTGCAAACTGCTGCCATTTCACAATTTCATCTAACTGCATGTTTTATTTTGTTTTTATATTTTAAGCAATGTAAAACATGCATTTTTAAAGTCCTATTGAAATCCCATTAATATTTGGAAGATGCATTTTGGCCACCAGACAGTCCCTTTAAAGCTGGACTTCACAAATCCTTACTGCTGGTACTTTCAACAAAATATTACCAGACTGGCTCCTGAATTGGTCTGTCAGGTTACGAACGAAATGTCAAGTTCTGAAATAAAGTATTTAATTGAAATATGAAGTATAGGCATGTTAAATGTTCTTCTTTTGTTAGTAAATCCTTAAAGAGTACCAAGAACAGGTACAACGATACATTGGCTTTAATGACCTTATAGGTGACAGTTGCTAACAGAATTCTCATCAAGCGCATCCAATCACTTTCTCCTCTCAAGATAACCAAACAATAGCACGTGATACTAAATTTGACCAAGAGAGTCGCTTGGAAAACTTTAACTCTGGCCAATAGGAATCTACAGCAATGAGATGAGACCTCTGCTAGCATGCCATCTTTTGCAGTGCGAGACCTCTGCTAACATGCCATCTTGTCCATTGCGAGACCTCTGCTAGCATGCCATCTTGTGCAGTGCGAGACCTCTGCTAGCATGCCATCTTGTCCATTGCGAGACCTCTGCTAGCATGCCATCTTGTGCGGTGCGAGACCTCTGCTAGCATGCCATCTTGTCCATTGCGAGACCTCTGCTAGCATGCCATCTTGTGCAGTGCGAGACCTCTGCTAGCATGCCATCTTGTCCATTGCGAGACCTCTGCTAGCATGCCATCTTGTGCAGTGCGAGACCTCTTCTAGCATGCCATCTTGTGCAGTGCGAGACCTCTGCTAGCATGCCATCTTGTGCAGTGCTAGACCTCTGCTAGCATGCCATCTTGTGCAGTGCGAGACCTCTGCTAGCATGCCTTCTTGTCCATTGCGAGACCTCTGCTAGCATGCCATCTTGTGCAGTGCAAGACCTCTGCTAGCATGCCATCTTGTCCATTGCAAAATCAATATGTAAAATCTAATGGACAGGTGCTGTAGAGACCAAATAACTCTGCTTCACATGGGATATGCTGTGCTTTATTGTGCTAGTACAAAACAGATTAAAAACAACCAAAAGCTCCTCAACCAAAAGCTACAATCTCTAGTAATCGCCTATCAAATCTAACGTTTCTTCATGCTTCGTGTCCTAGTGCTTTATTTCTCTCCAGTGTCTGCTTGTACACCAGGTTTGTGAGACTGATATACCAATTGGCAAAAGCTTGCAAGGCTGACCATACCCCTGGGACCTAGGAACTACTCCTCTCTAACCAATGATATACTCTAAACAGAGGCAGGGTTTACCAAAAAGGTTTCATCTGATTTGGCTGATATTTGTCTTACATTTTAAAGAAGCTTATTTGGTATAATCCCTGTCTGGATTTTAGGACCTTTTCCCTAGCACATTCCTCATCAAACAAACCTTAAACAAAAGGTTTAAAAACCATACCCCTTCTGAAGCCTGGAGTGGCAAACCGCAATAGAAATGAACACTAAAAGTAAACGTTATGAGTGGTGAATTTAAAATATACAATAAATATAAAATAAAAGTAATATGTAATGTGTGTCCCATGCTTACCTTTCAAAATAGGTTCTAGCCACAGTATATATGTAACTCATGTATGTTAAAGTGTAAGTTTGGTTTATTAAGTTAAAATATTTTAGGATAACAATCTAGAGCTGCCATATCTCCATCATTCTGCCCTGTGATTTTTTTTTATTATGTAATTATTGGTATTGATTTAAAATGGTGACATTATGTCAGACACAACCAATTTTGTAATGAATAACTTGTCCATCCAGATTTTGGTTCAAGTCACCCACTGACTTCTTAGAAAGTTAATCAATAAGGCATCTAGCCTTAATTCAGATTTACAGTTATTAGTTTCTATTTACCGCGTAATTAGCACTAGGTCAATTCATTTTAGTTTTCTCACATTAGAGGAAAAGCCTTAACAGGACCATCAAACTGAACAGAAAGCTTCTGTTACGACAGCAGATATTTATCTACCAGCCACAGTTTGTAATGCATGTTACGGTTCAATCATTTTATTAAAAAAGTTATAAAATATTTAATGTGCATCTGTATGATAAATATGGACATGAAGTACAAATTAGGTTTTTGGGGGGGCGGATGAGGGGTTTAGCTTTTCCCCCTGTGAATGGCTGGAGCCTGGGAGAGGAAAAAAAAAAATATATATATATATTGCTAGTAAGTGGTTTAACACCTGCACAATATATAGATATTTAAAGAGAGCATGGAACTTTCTGGTATGGAAGAGGAAAAAAAAACAACGAGTCTGACACACACTCCCTGTATGTATATAGTGTGGGTTAAAGCACATTTTTTATATATTTTATTCATCGGTATCAAAAATTTAATAAAAAGATTTCCATTTGCGATTTCTTATTTTTAAACATGCATAACATACAAAACTCAGGACTGGTCTGTGAATCCTGTGCACTTCATGTTAAATACAGTAAATATACAGAATATACTGATAGGGGAATCAAATGATCCATTACAATTTAATGATCCCGTATGTAACCTAAATCCCCCAATTTAATACACCTATCCCTATCAACACCCTGTGCAGCGGCTCTCAAAGAGCATCTTCAATCAACATTGAAATCCAATTTTCCCAGCCCTACTCCGGTGGCTTTCTCCAGTTTATTTGTCTGGATATCCCTCTCTCCATCCTGCATTGATATAGCAGCTGGTTTCGTATCTGGGGCCAGGATACCCCTTCCCGCGATCTCCAATTCTTGGCTATGGTAATCTTAAATGCCGTAAGCAAGTGTAATACAAACAAATTCTCCAAATGGGCCCCTTTGGGTAAATTTAGGTGCAGTAGCGCACCCTCTGGCGTCAGTTTCCATGAGGGGCCAAACCTTTTCTCCAACCTGTCTGACAGCATCCCCCATAGACCTCTTATCTCTGGGAAATGCCACCAGGCATGGAGAAAATCCCCCCATCCTGTCCCACATCTCCAGCAATCTCCTGCAGTGCTAGTATACATCTGTGCTAGTATTGATGGAACTCCACCTATTCATCAGCTTGTATTGTACCTCATTTAAATTCCGGCAGTGTATTGCTTTATATGTGGCCGTTAATGCTCTATACCAGTCTTCCTCTTCCCATAACTGTAAGGCCTTAGGAGGTGCAGTTCTCCCACATTTATCCAGTAGTTCCCCAGACTTGGTCTTTTCTCTGCAGCAGATAATCCAATGCTTTTTGGGGAGTAGTGATCATCTCCCAGGATAGTCTGCTGCCTAGAAAGCTACTGACCCTGGGGTATCTGAAGCACTCCTCATTGGGTAAATCAAACTCCACCTGGAGCTGAGGGAAAGGTTTGGGACCTTCCGGAGTCAGTAGATCCGCCATCTTCTCTATGCCTCTGACTCTCCAACACCCCCAAATCCTAATCTTCATTCCATTGTTCTATAATCATTATCGGGAGACATGGCCTCAAATCATCCCCCATATTCAGATCCCTCCTAATAGTTAACCAATTCCTCAGGATATGCTTCAGGACCAAGCTATGCATCCTAGATAGGATTAACCAAATGATCGTGGGTAGAAAGAGAGCCTCTATACTCATTTGTAACTCCAGTCCACACCACGCCTCGTTAGCGGATGCTGTGTTGACTGTGGCCATTGCCCGGGGCATATTTAAATATATTGCGGACAGCCAAACCTCCAGACTGTTTCCCACGTTCTATCAATGTCAGACTCAAGATAAACCTCATGAATGATGTTTGAATCAGCTGTAGCCATGGATAAAGTACAGAGAAAGGGAACATTCTAAGTATATAGATATATTTTGGGAGGACATAAGATTTGACAGTGTGAATTCTTCCGCACCATGATACACTCAGCCCCTTCCACTTTTCAATGTCTCCTTTGTCTCTTTTATCAGAGGTAGAAAGTTTAATCCCATCCAGTCACTTGTACATGAAGAGATCTTTATTCCTAAATATTGTAGGGATTCTTTCGCCCCCTATACAAAGCCGTAAGTGTCTAATATCCTTCCATGTTTATCTGTATGGCCGTGGACTTGCTGACTTTCAATTCGACAGATAGCTGTAGTGATGCATACTTTTTAAGACTTCTCTTAATGAATTTATCGGGTCTCGCAGTACTAGAAGGATATAATCTGCAAACATCAGCATTTTATTGGATTTTTCCTTAAGCTGGATACTAATTCTCTTTTGTATTTCTATAATTATATCTGTTAATTGCTTAGTTGGGCCAAGTTTATTCTTACTGTTTAGATTATACAGGTCTATATATTTTTTTTTCTTAAGCTGTATTGCGTTTTTATAAGGAGGCCTCAATTGACAGCCTTATAGGCGCACCATAGGGGGCAGCTGAGATGTCCTCCACTTCATTTCCCATGAAATACTGTCGGGTGGCAGTTTTAATGTCTTCGATGTTGGTCCTACTATTCATAAGGTTGATATCTAGTCTCCAGTTGGACCTCAGTCTGTCATCTACGTCTATTAAGTCCATCACTACCAGACTGTGGTGGGACCAGGTGACATAGAGTATCTTCACTTTTTTGACCTGGTTCATTACTCTGTCATCTCCTATAATCAGATCTATGTGTGAATATGATGTGTATACTTTGGTGCTGCACAGGACTTCCTGGCGTGAGCCACCGTACATCAGGAAGTCCTGTGCAGCACCAAAGCGCTAGTTTGCTGACACACAAACGGACTCAGTGCCGCACAACTATATGTTTTTATTTTTCGAACTCACTGCACATGTGGATTATGCTCAAAATTCGTGCATCTTTGGATTTTAATTCTTTTTTTTATGCCGATTGGATAAATACATTGATTTTCCAACACAGGCAGGCTTATACAATTTGATCGCCAGAATCACTAAAGTGGTGGCAAGTATATTATACTGTTCCTATTCCACGCTCCTTGGTTATAGGAGCTACGTTTGTGAGTGTTCCATCAAGAGCCTTTTTACACATTGTGCTATATCCAATATCATTGTCACATACATATTGCACTAGGCATTGTCTTTTTTCAGGTATTAGCAGCACATGAGCAGTGTCCCTCTGCTAAGTAGCACATGAGCAGTGTCCCTCTGCTAAGTATCTATATCACTTTTTATTTGTGTATATATGCACTGTTGGTTTTTGTACCATTTTTTCAGTATTTATGTCACATTATCACAATTATATCAGTCACTAGAAGGTCATTCACGGTACTGTTTTTTCCAGTGATGTTTTAGTGTCTATTCACAGAGCGCTACAAATACCCTCCTGTTTTTTACGTTTCCATATTGCACAGCTGTAGGTGGTCTGCCGGTGTTTAGTGGACACATTTAGTGATCACCTGTTTTTTCCAGTGTTATACACATTTTTCGCTGGTTGCTTTGCATATTTGCTTGTCCAGATTTTTTTCCCTCATAGGACATATAGGGCATGCTCTCCCAATAGAGCTTGAAATCTCCGTGCTCCCTACCTCTGTGTATACAGGTGCCTTTCTGTGTCATTCTATCCATAGCTAAATCGAAAATACAATTAAAGTCGCCCAACCAAATGAATGATTCCTGCCTGACTTTCATAACTCCATCCAACAATTTTACTAAGAACCGAACCGGGGAGGTAAACGAGCATAAGCATCTTCTAGTGACAACGTTCTACTATTATTTCGACCCCTCTCTTTTTCTTCTTTTGTAGTGAGGCAGCGATGGAGAGGGGGTCTCTGTGTTTCGATCTTAATTTTATCCTCCAGGCACCAATGTGTCTCCTGCACTGCACAAATATTTATTTTTTCTTTCCGTTTTTTCGTAGAAACATTGACCTCTTCAGTGCCGAATTTAAACCCCGCACATTTAGTGTGGCTGTCCTAAGCATTTGCGTATTTTGTTGTATCCAGTTTATCCGAGGTCCAACTATACCTCAAGAGAGGTCCAGAGTCTACATTAAACAAATACAAATAACACACAGTAATATTTAGAATTACAAAGGTCACCCCCAGGTGTTCCCACATATTTCTGCTTCTCAGCTCCCCTGCGATTTGCCTTAGTAGAATGGCAGTCAGACCAGACAGGGGTGGGCCGGCCCCCCCTGAGTGAACCCACCCGACCCCCATCACCCCCACCGAGAATCAGCAGCGGAGGCAAGGGGGGACAGGGGACAGGGGAAAAATAAGGAGAGAAAGAAGCAAGAAAAAAAAAAAAAAAAAAGTGTCCATTCCTTCACCAACCGAACTCTCTTTTAAAACTAAAACAGTGAATGATTATAGGGTAAATACAGGTCCTAACATGAGAGTCTGGGCAAAGCCCTGTATGACCATCCCAAGCCTCATCCGAAGGTTATGTCCTGTTCCATCATTACCTAGTTTGGCGCAGGTAGGTGTGTACCTTTTCATTCAGTTTTATAGTGTTTTAGGTCTTTTAATCTTGAATGGTAGACCCCGATACCATGGGGGAAACAGAAAATAAGAAAATAGAAAAGAAAAAAAAAAAGACTTTGTTTCAAGCCAATCCTTCTTCAGTTGATACTTAGGTAAAAGCAGCTTTAATTAGAATTCCCTATGACAAACCATCTTGTATTCTTAAATTTATCACACTGATAGAGCTCCTGGGCCAGCTTGCCTGTAAGTGTAAACTTATATACAGTATTAGTATTTGAGCCTTATTCCCACACTTCACTTACCGTCATGGCCCTTATTTTAAGCCCCGTCCTTCGTTTGGATTCTGATTTCTTAGAATGTAGCTCACTCCCCATTATTTAAAATAGGCCCTCTTAAGTGGGACCTTTACATTTAATTTCATATTCCTCGGTATCTAACCTTTCGTCAAATATTTCTTTGATGGTTACGGGGCTCCCCTGAATTTACTGAGAAATCATGGTGAATATATCTCTAGTTATCCATTTAATATGGGTCAAGTTATACTCCCCCCTTTGCGTAGGAAGTACAATGCAGATTCATTAGGACCGATCCGTTTTATGGTAATAAAATAGTAATTGAGAAAGCGTGGTGGAAGGGGGTGGCTGCATGGGGTACAAGTAACAAGAGAGAAAAAAAATACTGCTCAATTTGACATTGTGTTTCTGCTTCATTCATTTTTTTTATTGCCCAATTATTCATTACATTGTTTCAATCACTTTTACATAACCAACCATTTTCATCACTGTCACACCATTGTAAACCACATCAGCAAGGAAATACATAAAGCTTTGCTTTTCAAAAAAACTAGACACTTTAGTAACAATATTACAAAGGTTGTAGCTTCAAAATAGAACCGAGATGAAAAAATAAAAATAAAATAAACTTCTTAAAGAATTAGCATCATAAAATTAATTTATTCCAAGTAAAAATACAAAATAATATTAAAGAACGTTAACCAGATCTGAAAGTATCTGAGGAACAGTATTAATGGTTGAGAAAGCACTCTAAAGGAATACCAAATAAAAAAAATGAAAAATATGTAAATATGTTTTAATTTATTTTCTTAGCAAAAAATCTTTCTAAAAATAACAATGAAAATTTCTGTCTCAGTACAAAGGCTACATTACTATTGAAAAAATACCAGCATGGAGAAAAAACGGACATATTTGACATTAGAAAATGATTTATACGGAACTCACAATGTCTGCAATGAAAGTAAATCTGCAATAAAGATTAATGCTTTTTTTTTTTCCTTTTTTTAAATTTTTTTTTTTTTATATAAACAGTACAAACAGTATTGCACATGACAACAAATAATCAAGATTAAGTCTGCCTTCAAAATATTGACTAAATTCAAGTCTAACACAGTCAAGGCAACCAACCAAACGGATACATCCAACAACTTTTTTTTTAATAAATTTTTACATTTTTGTTAGTCAAATTGTGATTCAAACACATTATTTTAAAAAATAATAGTTTTTTTTTTTTTAATTCTTATTTTTGCTTAAAGGACCCTGTCAAACCCTTTTTGCATTAAGAGGATCCAGTCATTATTAGTGGGTTCATATGACATACTGACATCTTTTGGGGCACATAGGTTTCCAAAATAAAGAGTAAAAAAAAAAGCATATAATTTAACAAATTAAAAAAAGACAATCAGAAGGACTAGTCACAATTCTGGTCAGTCATGCATAATCAATTTTTGATTATAAATATACAAATTACGGGAAACTATATTTTTTCCCCAGTTTCTAACTACAACTTTCAGCACCAAAATGACAGCAGATGTATAATATATATATATTGAAATATATATAGAACACATACACACACACACACACACCACATAAATCAACCTAAAGTCGAATGCATCAGCTATGTGAAAGGGGATTCTTCGAACAATGATTGGTTCTTTCACATAATTAGCTAGATTTCTTTGTTAGCTATGTTCTATCATATTAAAGTTACAAAGCTCTTTTTTCCTTCATGTTCCAAAAAAAAATGCAAATAAGCATGAACACAAAATTAAAATAATCATAAATCAATTTCTTGCAAAATTAAATTAAATATATATTTTTGAATCAACTTACTTAGAAAATATTTTCTTTCCTATATTCAAAATTTGAGGTATTGCAAAAGATCATATCAGAAAATTTTCCTTTCTTTATCTTAACCAAACAAAAAATGTAAAAAAATTACAAGCCAACTGTGGAACACCGCCTAGATACAAAGAATAGTGCATAACAAAATACATTTCTAAAGATGACAGAAAAATAAATCTAGTTTAAAGAAACATATTAGGCTTTATAAAACTTTACATGGGCCAATCGCTTGCCCACCAAAAAGATATGCAAGTCTGCAATACAAGGGACGTACTGTGATGTAACCCCCAACACTAAATGTACTAATAAGAATATACCTCTTGAAGAAATGTAAAAACAAAAAAATATAAAACACTTTTCTGAGCCATAAATTTGCAACTAAATATATATATATATATATATATAAATGTTATAAAAAAGGTATTGCAACACATGAGAAAATAAATAGCATTTGTGGCCACAAGGGCTTGAAATGTAGAAGCCTCCTTGGGTTAGAAAAACTAGACTAGTTTCTTAGGAAACCAGAACATATTTTTGAACGCCAAAGGAAGAACAGATATAGTCCTAGTCCACCGACATGTAAATACTATCTGAAGAACATACATCATGTGCTAACAAACGCCTACATTATTAGCAGGACTAAATATTCAAGCTTTACAGGACAAGTCCAGGATAAAAACGGTTTCACATTGGAAAATCCAGGTAATCCTTTTATTATTATTTTGTTTTATGCAGACATTTAATTCGCTTTTTTTTTTTTTTTTTTTGTGCCTTGCGTGTAAGTTCGACAGACAATATTATCATCTGGTTGTCGGTAGTGTATAAGAAACTGGAATTATTAGTCTGCCCAACCACTCCTTAAAAAAATATAATAAAACAAAGAGCAAAATCAGACGATACACTAGAAGAGGGATTTGTAACTACGAAATGTCCCGTTTCTCTTTTAACTACCAGTAACTTTGCGGTGATATCTGCAGAGAGGCTAGGTTACATCTCATCACAGTACTTGACATACATAAAAATTAAATAACACAATATAAAAACAGAGCACCGCAAAAAATTATCTACCATTCATTTGTGTTTTAATAGTATTATCCTATATCTAGCTTCAATTATTGATTGTAAATACAAAATAAAAAAAAATCTGTAATGCACTGATCCTTTCCGAGTAGCATTACAAAAGACATGTCTTCCTCCAGTCATTTCCATCTCTTCCCTATATATACTTCATTAATCTGTACACTAGAGTCGGGTTTTCTATGATGTGTTATATAAAGCATATTTCAGTTGCATGCGGATCATGATTCATTAAACATGCAGTGAAAATGAATGACCTTCTTCGGAAGTCACCCTACAAAAAAATTCCAGCAGCTCTTCGACTTCATTTTAATCATATATATTGTGTTTTATCATTATTGTATTTTTTTTTTTATTCATCACATATACCCTAGCCTGAATAGAGTATTCTAGTATTATTAATACCATTTTAAATAGCAGCAAAAGCTATTGCAGCAGGAATTTACATAACACTAAAAAAAAGGTCTACTTTCCCCCCTCACGCCCGCCCCCAAAAATAAAAATAATAAAAAAATATACAATCCAGCCAACTATCAAAAAAAAAAAAAAAAAAACGTTCACTGTAAAACAGTAAACAAAACGTAACTAAAAAAATATACAAACACATAAAAAAAACCTAGTATCTTATTATACATATCAATACTGGGGATGTAGGTTGATCTAGCAGTGAAGTGCCATGTTCATCTTACTGAACAATATAGTTAATTCAAGCGATCATATTTATTTAATTTGTTTTGCTACATCTTCCACTGACTGTAGGGTACCTTTGGTAAGTCGTCTTCTAATGGTTTGGGGATAGTGTATGTTCTTACGATAATTAAGTGCATGCTCCAGTTTAGAACAAGAATTCTTCACCGTACCCACAACAAACTGATGGGGTGAGAGGGACTTGCACCGGCCCTAGTGAGATAACTCTACTGAGAAGAAGTCCGAAACGGGAATTAAGGTACGAAGCAGATGTTTGTATCAATCAAAGTGCAAAAAAATTCAGACAGTTACACTCTGCGAGTTTGCATTATACTGGACACAGAGTTCAGTAAGGTGACTGTAAATTATAACATTTATAGCACAAAACAACTAAAAAAGACCATTTCTTCAGCAGATCGGAGGGAGCACAAAACAGATTTCCAGAACACTTCCTGTCTTCTACCCTCGATCTCCGCCATTCATGGAACCAAGGCCGGGCGAGGCGCTCAGCTCCAGCGGAAAGGAACGTGGCGTGGCCTGTCCCCCCCTTCTTTCACCAGTGGTTTGTGGAACTCTCTGCCGGCCCGAGAGTGGATGCTAGCCCAGCAGTACTCGCAGTAATATTGAAGGCAGGTAACGTTGGCACAGAAGAATGGGGCGAACTTTCCACCGCATCTGGTGCCTTGACACTCGTCACACATCTGATCGTCCAGCACATATGGCTTCACTTCAACCTGAAAACGGAGGAGACATACAACGAAAATGGTCATTTTATAGTCGGAATAGGTTGGGAAACGTTTCAGGAATTTTTTAGGTCACATAAAACTTCCTTGGATAAACGGACATAAACCTCCTTCCAAGTCTTTGCAGTCTGTTCCGTGAGAGAGAACACGTCCTATAAACTCTGAAATGCTTCTACGAGAATTCTAAATTTGCCAATGATAATTCGTCCCCCTCTCAACCATTAAAAATTCACGTGTGTAGATCCCTGTAATGATTAAACAGACAGACACAAACGCTAGACATTTATATCAAACCCCATTTTTCATGGCTTGTAAATTAGGCATCGTGGACAAAGCACCACTTTCCTGAGCCAGAAACACCCGCTGACAGAGAAGCACAAAGTCAGGCAGAACGACCGGCTGGCCCAGTGGGACAGTACCCTACTCGGGAGGGTTTCAAACAAAGGAAATAACATATCGGATTGGTCCCGTCACCCCAACAGTAGTTCAGATGTGGAATGCCAAGCATGTCCCCCCCTTCTGCATGGAAGACACTTCAACATTTGTTCATTATCCATAGCACCAAAACCCACACCAAACCTCACATCTCCCTCTGAACCTTCATAAACCAGTCCGATTAGGTCAACAATATCTTGGACACAAAACTTATTTACGAATAAAGGTCCATTCCGAAGCAAGGCTTTAGAAGAGGAGCAGTCACCGTGGAAACCAGTGGAATGTTCCCGCAGATTGCTCCAATTCAAGAATGTTTAGTCCACAATTGACCTGAATAAGTAACCCCTTAAATGGCTGACTCCTTAAGCCTTACATTTTAAAGCTTGTGTATTAGTAAAAGGTGCTTCCATGGCTCCAGAAGATCTAAAAACCAAAAGGCCCAGGTGCCTACATGCACAACTACTCATTATTTGTATTGATTCTCTTTAATTACATGTCCTAAACAAAAAATCAGTGTGACACATAATATAACTTGTTATAATTAATATATAATGGCAAGTTAGAAGTCTTGTGCATCTGTTTATTTTTTGCCGTCGAGTGTAGTTAGAATCCCCGCTTGGATAGTGAATAAAGATTTTACATTGAAAGTTATGATTATACAAAGGGCTTAAACAAAATCCACACAGGAGGAGAGAAAGTGTTAAGGAAAGGGATTTGGTGCTGGCTGGTTTTCGAGGAAAGCTTGTTTTGGCCGAAGCCCATTTAATGGATTTGGCGGCCTAGTGCTCACAGCTTTGTGGGAAAGGAGTGAGCCACATAACTCTCAAATCCTTAGTCCTAACTCAAAAGATGTGTGCTGGAGTGGTCGATAGGCCGGGGAGGATTTTCAAAAGAAGACGTTACTTCCTTAGATGCAATGTGGAAAAACAAAAAAATAAAAACCAAGACGAGCAAAATTAATGTGGATGATCTGGAACAAACAGTAGATATCTTTCCAAAATGAACAAGTACTGAGGTTTAATCTAGTGACCTGGTATAAGGAGTTAGCAATAGAACTACCCTGCCTAGGGGCCCAGTGACTCTGGGCTTGGCTCTGCCCACGATCAGGACAGCTCTGCAAACTGATGGAAGGCTGGGACTTCTTTATGGACAGGCTCTATTGGCTGCTTCAATCTGCTATTGTTAATGTATTGACAATGGTAACATATTGATCTATGCCACTCGCATGTCTACAAGGTGGCCGAGTTCATAGTGACCGAGATTTGCACGATATGGAGAGTGTGGGAAGCAGAGAGTCCTATATGACTGATCTATCTCCTAAAGGATCCTGGGACAGCTCGCACCCCAATACTCCAGCATGGGGAGTGTCATGCCAGCATCCTCTTTAACTTTACTGGCTGCCAGACAGTAGGACAATATACAGGTGCCTTTCCACTAAACGGAGTTGCAAAACCTTTTCCAAAATAGTTGGGCATTTTTTTCCCCCACCAACTTGCGTCATTTTCACAAATCTGATCAATTCACCATTTAGAGAATAAAACGGTCTGCGGGAATCAGTCGCCCCGCAATAAATACCCCTCATATACACAGGCCGTGTATATCACGAAAAGTATAGGGAAAAACCAGACCTGCTTTCTCTCCCCCCCATTCCTTGTCTCAATAATCATGTGTTACATAAGAGAGAAGGATAAAGCTTTGGCGTGCACTTAAAATGTCTGACAGGATAATTGTGGCATATGGAAGGCGTCGATTTGAGGGGGAAAAAAAACAATTCTGGTTTTTAAAAAAAAAAAAACACGTGACGGTGCTTACTCTAAAAGCTGAGTGACAATTAAATGGCATCACTGACAGCACAATATCTGTATTTTCCTCTCAGAGTACTCTCCCACCCCACTGTACCACAGGAAATAAATGGCCAAGAAAAAAACAACTGAAACTTTTTAATTTGACTCTGCTTCTACGCCGACGGCACAGGACAAATACAAACATGGCCGTGCTAACGGACGCAAGTTCACCTGCCAACCTACAAATGATGACACTGCTAAGCATTTGGGGGAGAGCAGAGAGATGTAAGTGATGGCATTTTGGAGGCGGCAGAAGAAAAAAAAAATTAACATCAAAATTGGCCAAATCTCCTGGTATTTTTTTTTCAAAAGGACAAGAAAATCCTTTAGTTAAACTGGCTAATGTGATCTAGTCGTGGGAGAAGACTGGCCCAGTAATGCACAATCCTTCCTGTAAAGCTTGACACCAAATTTAAAATCTTAAAGTTTCCATAGATCTCCCTTGCTGGTTTTGTCCATATATCATTCACCCACCAGTTCTGGCCTCTCTGCTGTGAGGTTTTGGTTGTACAGAGCTCTGAATAGCAGTTGCACATGTAGAGCTATCCATTGATGGCTCACATGTTGCAGGAAGATCTGAGCATCTGACCAGACTTTCAGGTGTCCAAAGCTCAGGAGAAATCTCCAATAGCACACAGGATGCTTCCTATTACAGGCAATAGCACACAGGATGCTTCCTATTACAGGCAATAGCACACAGGATGCTTCCTATTACAGGCAATAGCACACAGGATGCTTCCTATTACAGGCAATAGCACACAGGATGCTTCCTATTACAGGCAATAGCACACAGGATGCTTCCTATTACAGGCAATAGCACACAGGATGCTTCCTATTACAGGCAATAGCACACAGGATGCTTCCTATTACAGGCAATAGCACACAGGATGCTTCCTATTACAGGCAATAGCACACAGGATGCTTCCTATTACAGGCAATAGCACACAGGATGCTTCCTATTACAGGCAATAGCACACAGGATGCTTCCTATTACAGGCAATAGCACACAGGATGCTTCCTATTACAGGCAATAGCACACAGGATGCTTCCTATTACAGGCAATAGCACACAGGATGCTTCCTATTACAGGCAATAGCACACAGGATGCTTCCTATTACAGGCAATAGCACACAGGATGCTTCCTATTACAGGCAATAGCACACAGGATGCTTCCTATTACAGGCAATAGCACACAGGATGCTTCCTATTACAGGCAATAGCACACAGGATGCTTCCTATTACAGGCAATAGCACACAGGATGCTTCCTATTACAGGCACAGTTTATGAGGATAAAGTGGTAGGTACTTTTTGCATTTTACCTACCAGCTTATTCTCTGACTGGCAGTCTGGTTGGTGACTGTAAAAGTGGAGAGAGACCCTTAGGTAGGTCCCCTCTGCTGATTCCATGTACAAATGACTCTCTCTGCACTAGCAGAGAGCAGCCCCCACTACATACAGACCCCCCATCAGACAGTCACAATGTCTGCGCGCACAAGTTCTGCCTCAGCTCTGAGGCAGAGCCAAGAGTAAATCCGACTTGTACCTCTTAAGATACACATCACATTTACTTTGGAGAGGGGGGGGGGGGGGGGTTTAACTGCTTTTAAGGAAGCAAGGCTTAAAACATAGTTTCGCCCCTGGTCTGATTGCCCTGTCGAAACAATTATGCCAGTGCTACCCGAATTCCCTTCCTTTCCTATCTTAGTGTCCATTTCTTTTCCAACTACACTACCCTGCTTACTTCTCTACTTCCCCCTGTTCCCTCCCTTTTTTTTCTTCTTCTTATTTACTAATTATTTAATTTATAATTTTGTATATGTGATTTTCACATCTATAGAACCTGAGAACCTTCTTAAGTTCTATATATTATTGCCTTACAATTTATTGTATTTTTTCCCTATGCCACCCTGTTTTGAAGATTCCTCCTTGTATATCAAAATTTAAACTTTTGTTTTTCGTTTTTATTTACTAATTATTACTTCATTTATCATTTGTTATATGTAATTTCACAGCCAAAGAACCAGAGAATCTTATTATGGTTTTTTTTTTTACTGCCTTACAATTTATTATAGGTCTGTGCTACAGTGTTTTGAAGATTCCTCTTTATTTTTCAAAAGTTTAAATTTTGATGTACAAAGAATTAAAAAACAAAACATAGTTTAGTTTCCCTTTAAAGAAGAAGGTTAATATATTATTAGCATCTCACCTCCAAAATGGATGAAATTTAGGTGGGGTGCGTAGCAGAAGTGGAGGCAAGGTGTACGTACTAGAGAAAGGACTACTGATCTGCTCAGGAAGTGATGCAGCATCAATATACAACTTATTGGTAAGAAAATATTAACACTGGAGAGGTTTTGGGGCGGGGGAGATGCTTACCCTTTTGTCAATGTCATTGTGCTGGAGTTGCACAAACCGTGCACTGATTGCAGCGATGTAACTCTGCTGGTTGGAGAATGCCACACGTCCGGCACCCTTCGGATACTTCAACTCTGGGTCTGTATCAATGCCAGCGTAGCACACACCCCCATATAAACGATCCATGATCATTGCAAGCTCCACTGGAAGAGGAAGAAGAGCAGTGATGAGACAAAGCAAACCGGTGCATCTGTGCAGAAATGGTACCTTAAACAGAATGGGATTTAGCCAAGATATCTCATTGGCCAACATTTGGATTTCAATATTTGGAAGAGAGTACAGTCTTATGCTTGTATACAAAGGGCGTGCACACAAACAAAAATATTCAGTCTCATCACACCCAGGCAAGCAGTGGGTCAGGAAGCAAATGTCAGGCAAGGATGGAAAATCCGGATGACAGAAGGGAGTCTGTGCCGGTGATTCCCAGTAAATGTATAGATTAAAGGACAATAATTTGAATCAAGTGTAAATATTCTAAATTAATGAAAGACTATACATAACGTATCTTATACTCACTGCTCTATTAGGGGCAGACATGTTTAGAATTTGACAGAACTTTCTTCATCAAATCCCAAATTTCTTGAACAAAGAGGGCTGAATAAGGAACTTTAATTTATATTCTTTCATTAAAAGAATGAATATATGAAATGCCTACAATGGATGTGATCTTTCAGTTAAAACAGAACTTGATTTTTTGGATAGATTACCAGTAGCAGACAGTTTTATCATCCAGGGGAAAGGAATCCAGTCTGGTAGACAGGTCCATATAGAAGAGAAGCATCGTGGGATATTTCAGTGCTTATATTTAGAAACACATTATAACGCATATTACATGCAGACACATGCGCCTCGGAGGCGAAAGTGTTAAAATATCCTACGAAGACTCAATGATAGAAGCAAAATTCAAAAAGCATTTTATTCTTCTTAATGTAGAGGGTTTTTTCTAGTTTTTTATTACTTTACTGACAAATTAAATTATTTTTTTACAATTGCCAGGGAGAGCGATCACAGACCGTTAGTATCCTGTACGCATTTCTTGCAGTACTGCCCATCACAATATGGTCCTCCGTTACGCGGTAGATCAGGAAGAGTTGGATTCAAACTCACACGATGGCTCCACTGATTTAACCCACATTATATTATGGGCCCTATAAGTAGGAAGTTTTCATACGAGTTTGTGCTAAATAACCAAACTTATTTCTCTGGCTAACCAGCTAATATTCACCATTACTGCCATCAACAAAGGGTTAAGGAGTTCCAGATTCACATATGTGAACACGAGACTCGTTCCAGAAAGGACTTGGATGCGCATGGCTTATTATAGGGTTTAATATTAGAAAAAGGCTTGGCTTTTACACTGCTGTAATAGAGAGAAGCCATACTGGGATGGTTTGGGGGAATTTACATTTTATTTTTTTTATTTTAAAGGGTACATTTTGCTTTTTCAGAAAGGTCCCATCTCTTGTTTCCTCAATAAATATAATTATTTCCATCCAGCGGGGGCTTCGACAGAGACGACACAACCTTCGACACAGACGACAATGAAGATAAATTAATGCAATGCTGAGAAGATGGACCACTCATTCCACACCGTAATATGCATCTGATTATCACTCGATCCTACGTAACCCAGCCAATCAAAATGCAACAGAATACCAGCCTGCTAATAAAAATGCAGCTTAAAACAAGTTCGTGATCTGACCCACCAATCAGAATACAGATTAATACATATTGCTGCTACGCCTTTATACTCTACCCAATGCAGATTCAGTGCTGTGTTCACCTGATCTATCAGTGTGTTTGTATTTATATATAAAATATATTGTAAGACAGACACAATCAGCAAATATGCAGCCATTAGACATAATGTCCCACTTACCGGCTCGTAAGGGTCGAGGAACGCCTCCCACAAAAATCGTTTTTCTTGGATCTAGAGGCTGAGAGCCGTCCATCACGAAATCGCTATCACTCAGATTCCAGGGACGAATTTGGACCTGCAAAAATCCCAGAAATTAATCGTTACGGCTACAAGAATAATATGTGTATTGTACAGCTTTACCAGAACGGAGACGAAAGTGGGGACAAATACACAAATTAAAATGATTCTCACTTCCTGCCCGTTGGCAGAGATACAGGCTGGCAACGTCTGAATTTCCATAGAATGGGGGCAACCCATGGACAGTTCTGTATTTGTCCATAGACTGTGGGCACAGCAACTGGAGAGCTACCAGCGGTGCCTTCACCCCAAACCCCTGGAAGAATCCCATTGGTTGAAACACATCAGACCTTAGTTCTATCGCATTGAGCAAGGGGTGGTGACCACAGGCCTAACCACAGACTAAGCGCCCTGGGCAGGTGACTTGGATCAGGCACCTGAAAACTTTGTACAGATGCTTTGAGCGCCACTGGATAATCTGTCATTCTTGGGTTTTAGCAACAAAAATAACAACAAGCAGAGAATAAATAAGGTGCCCAGGTTACAGAAACCGACGGGTGAGAAATAAAACGAATTTCAAAAAATGAGACTTAACCCTGCAGCCCCCACAACATTTAGCAGTCACCATGGAGACTGCTCCACTCGTTCCGAACTTTGCCCCAGAAAAGAAATAATAGTCTTTTTTTAGATCATCATTATACGATTCCAATTTTTTGAGATTATCTATACAGTGGGGATTAAAGCAAGAGCTGGCCACATGCCAAATCGAGGAAAAAAAGTGATTATAAAACAAAGATATATATATTTTTTTTTTTTTTTTTTTAATGCCTTTTCCTTTATACACCAGTCTTTTTTTTTTTTACCCAAACAATTTTATTTCGGGACTTTTCCATGTACCAATCCCCGATCTGCAATGTGCGTGTGCCGCCAGCGGCTCTCCCCATCGCTTTGCCCCCTGAAGCATTGTGTTCAGACACTCGATTCGCAGTAAATTAGATCAATGCTGGAATTAGATCAATGCTGGAGACTTATCTTTTTTAACTGTAACATACAGGAACCAATCAATTGGACATTGCCCTTTACATTTCAATCATGTTGAAGACGGCAAAAAAAATCAAAACAACTCGCAAGAAGACTTGCTTTTCCCACAGAAACCCTGAACTCACAGGGCTACCCCCGCTGCAAGGGATTCTGGGTAGCTGAAACCCAAAGTCACATTGCAAAAGGGAAATCAGTAGAAATCCCAATTAACCAGCAGGACCGTGTACAGAGAATGTGAGGGAAGGAAACGAGAGACGCTTACTGGTTTATCCTTGATGGTTGGGCTGGATACACACAGATAAAGCTTGCCGTCTTCTTCCAGACAGGCGTCTATCAGAGCTTGCACCGAGCTCTCCTCTTGAAAGAGCAGGAAGGCATAACCTTAGAAAGGAGAGAACAATTCAATACGTTATTATATGTACAACACCTCTGCCCTCCCCTCAATATATTCACCGGTCACCCTGCAGGGACCAGGCAGGTCGGATTTGAAAGAAATGGTTGTAATACTAGTGGGGGGGTAGGGTTGCCACCTTTTCTTCAGAAAAATACCAGCCTTACCACTGTCTCCATAGACTTAACAGTGGCCTGATGCCAATTTTTTGCCGGCCTGCCGGTAAAATACCGGCCAGGTGGCAACACTGGGGGGGGGGGGGGGGGTCATTTTAATTTGCCATATTGTGTGATCTGCGTACAAAATGACTTCCTAAAATGACCTAATTTAACAACGGGGATAGAAAACCATTGTAACCGCAGCTCCCATCACACTCAGACAGCAACCCGGAAGCTGGGTTTTCACTGCCTATCCTGGCTGCTCCTTGTACCCTTAGGATACCATATGCCCATCTTCTCACATGAGCACTGCGAGATCAGTAAAGGTGTCTAAGTGGTTCACTTCATGGGTGTTGGGAAATACTGGGAGTTTAGAGAATTGAGATGAGAAGTTTAAACTTAAGGCCAAAGTAACAGAGTTGGGAAAAATACGCCAAATCACTTGAATGGGAGGAGTCAGATTTATATATAAAGGGAAATACAAAACAATAACAAAATAAGAAAAGACCAGAATCCTTTATAAGTGCTACGTATTAGGACGGAGGTCTGCTTGGCTCCATTAACCCTTGAGTTCCAAACATATATTGCCATCACTTGGGAAGTCAGTTCTACAAGAGAACATTTTTGAGAAGAGGTTTGACCTTAGAGGTTTGGGAGTTTGGCAGAGTCTGTTTAGTTATATAATTAATACTTTCATTAACAGCCTCTGGGAGTCCATTAAAATGTCTTTTGGGTCCTTTCCCAAATGAGTCCCCAGGGTGTTGGAGCCAGACAGACCCATTCCGGAGTCTGCATGGTTATTATTAGGAGCCAGGGAAATACAAACCCATAGAGAGAAAACAGTAAGGAGCCAGCAGTATGGATCTTAGGAGTAATAGTTACATGGCTGCCAGTGCTGGTCAATCCATTAGACGCATGTTACCACCAAATAAACCGAATGTTTCACCCAAACCTCACCCCTGCTCTGTGGGTAACCTGGATCTCAGGTCTCTCACGGCTGAGGTGTGATTACATGGCAAACCTTGAATATTCGCCCAGAATAAAGAAAGCTTGCTTTATATTCAAGAAAACACAGTAACAGCCCTTTACTACAGCAACGGCCCTTTATTACAGCGACGGCCCTTTACTACAGCGACGGCCCTTTACTACAGCGACGGCCCTTTACTACAGCGACGGCCCTCTACTACAGCGACGGCCCTTTACTACAGCGACGGCCCTTTACTACAGCGACGGCTCTAGAGCAACGGGCCTTCAACTCAGCAACGGGCCTTCACCACAGCAACGGGCCTTTAATAGCGCATGGGCAGAGTGTCCATTAGCTAGTTACCCAACGAGTTAACAAGGATAGAATTTTTTTTACCGTCGACAGAGAATGTGTGCACTCAGGTTGCAGATGACAGGATTCATGTTCTCCAGTCATTGTTTAACCCAACAAGGAGTATGTTTCATTTGGAGATAAAGAACATGCCGACAGCACTGTATATGATATATTCAGGACCCTATGCCGGCCCTCCAACCACCGCATTAATACCGCGGCTGCTGGATTCGCACTCTCAGGGCTAACATGAGGTAATTACTGGTGAACCAAGCCTGGATTTAAGCTGTAACAGATAACTAGTGCTGAGCAACAATCCACAAAGATAAGACAAGAGTTTCAACAACAATAACCTGTATTGTCAAAGATTCTCAGACGCTACATGTGGCCCAGTCACAGTCAAAAATAAACAAAGCAAAAGCCACTTATTGCAATCATGTACGTAGGCCCAGAGAGAGCATGTATTTTCAATATTTTTCTGACTTGTTTTCTTGAGATAACAACTTATACCGATAAAATTAAAACTTGTTATCTCGAGAACACAACTTGTTGTTTTGAGAAACCAAGACTGAAAAATATAAAAATACATGGCTTCCTTGGGATTCCGTTCACTTGCATGAATTAAGAGAATTATTTGTTTTAGATGGGTCTGTGGTGTCTCAGCATTATGATCCCCTGGTAACTTCACAAGAAAGCAGTTCAATTGCATATTAAACCACAAGGTGATGTCATAAACAAGAGACATCATTTTATTTATGATGTAGGTATGCCAAAAGAGTAATGAGTTCTGTGTAATACATGTCGTCACTTTATACTACATCCAGAGTACCACTGAACGGTTAAAAAAAAAAGTAATATATATATATTTATTATCTGTATATGTATACACATATTGTGAGAGTAACATTAGATGGGGGGCGGGGTTTGAAGTTTGTCTGTGGTGTCTCCTGTTTATGACATCATCCGCGGCTCGGTATTCTAATGAGCTGCATTTGAATGGAAAATGGGTCATTTGCATATCAAGCCACGGCTGATGTCATAAGCAGGATGGATATGGAGTGAACAAGTTAGTCCAAAAAAAAATCCCCAAAAACTAAAATATAATATGCTATTTACCTACAGAACCATAAAAAAGCATTAGCTTGTAGATAACCATAGCCAATCACCTGTCTTGTCTGCACAATGAATCTACAATAAATCCACAGTGTTATTGGGTTAATGCACGGTTTGGGAATAGAGCATATGTGAAATGCGTTGTTTCTGTGCTCTTAGTGCTTTATTGGACCGGTAGCACTGCCTTTAGATGCTGATTGGTCGGCCTGCAGCCCAACCAGAGATGCCTGGTGAGTTTAATACCATGGGCTCCTTTCCCTATACATTGTCCGCTCAGTCAGTTGGTTATGGACTCATTTGGCTAGGTGTTCATACAGTAATATTGGCCATGGTCGAGCATTCCTAGGGCAGGAAGCGAGCAGCTCCTCTGACTCATCATACTGGGAAACGGCTTTCACGAGGCCAAAGCACGATAAATTGGTTTAGCAGACGCGCAGAGTGGCGAGAGGCTCTGGCAGAATGCAGAGCGGCACGGAGTAAATTCCCAGTTATCATCCCAAGGTACAGGATATTCCTATAAATCGGTTATTCACTTTGCAGCTCAGACCAAAAGCAAAAGCGCACAACTTCTTACAGACTCGTTTAATGATGAAAAAGGTCATGAAACCTACAGTGCCCCAGATATCGAGGCAAAAATAAAAACAAACCGATCGGTCTTATTTTTCCTCAGCACCAATGTCTTAAAAAAACTCCACCTAAATTATCCCTGTCGCTATAGTCCTGCCCATGTCTCAAAGCCCCTCATCGTACAGTCCCTGAATTAAGAAGCCCCGGAGAAATTATTTTCAATGTACAATCACAGGAGAACTGTAAAAAAAAAAAAATAATACAGTTAAAAAAGAAAATAAAAGCATTTCACAGGGTGAAATCAATATTTATAGGAGTTGCTGCTATACATCCATAAGAGTAATGATGATACACAATGTCAAACCCTGGAACAGCAAGTGTCTGTCGTCTCCTGTTGGTTGTATTGTGTGGTACCGTATGCAAATTGTCCATTAGTGTTAGTATTAGTTCATTTGCATATGGTGGCCCAAGGTGATGATGTGGAACAGGAGACCACACAGATATATAAGGTTCTCTCCCTAAATCATGATAATAATATAGATAATCATTATTCAAACACTTTTTAAGGTGACAAAGTTTACAGAAAGTCGAGGACAAAGTGATTTACCTTTTGGGGGGAAGTAGGATTTGCTCTCGGCCTTATGGGGCCAGTCCACCACCAACGGTCCAAACCTTCGAAAGCTTGCAGTGATCTCATCTGAAAACCATCAAGTTTACCATGATCAGTTACTCCTCTCTAGCTAAAAACAGCATCTAGTCTCGCCCTGTGTCTATGCACCAAGGAGATAAAAGGAGCTAAGGATTGGATTACTTTAAATAAAACCAATTGTAAAAGAAATAGGGTGAACATTTTAAATACATTATATACACATACAACTGTTTGTACTTCTAAGACACACACGGAGTCCAACATACTCGCAATGGGTTTTTTTGGTCCAGTAATTGCATCACCAAGGTTGAATATCTGAACATGGCTCCCGTTTAATCAAACACGGCTGCGAGGGAAAGATCTCTGTGCAGCCATGTTACAGGTATACAAGCTCCGCTACACATGGCATCGCATATCGCGCACAGAGCTCCGACCCAAGTGCTGTGGCTTCATGGCAGCGCTCGCAGGAGGGGCAAGTAATAACTTGAAATGTTAGATAGACTGCCTTTAATGCAACAGACAGAAGTTAGAGAAAGTATTTTCTCTAAAAATTAAGAAATTTTGATATACTGCACTATTTTGGTCCTATATGTTGTGTAATTTTGATATACTGCACTATTTCGGTCCTATATATGTTGTGTAATTTTCATATACTGCACTATTTCGGTCATATATGTTGTGTAATTTTCATATACTGCACTATTTCGGTCCTATATATGTTGTGTAATTTTCATATACTGCACTATTTCGGTCCTATATATGTTGTGTAATTTTCATATACTGCACTATTTCGGTCCTATATATGTTCATTGTGGACGAGTTGCTGATATTATCTGTTGGAATGGGGAGGATCCCTGAAGCGAACGAACCACCATATTGAGGATATATCTCAAACAACATGAGAATCGTCTTCTTTGCTTTATATTGTGTTAGTTAGTTGCATATTTATGTGTGTATAAAGAGCTTACAGCTCCCGTGCTGTGAGCCTGGCGCAAACTATACAATATATAAGAGAATTCTCTTTGTTGCTTTCACAAAATGTTATAGTAAATGTCATGTTAATTTAACTCAGTAATGACTCATTGCAAACAAACAATCTCCTTCCCCTGATGGCAAATTACCTTCATCAATATCCGGAGGCAATCCCCCAACAAACACCTTCCGCGAATAGCGCTCCACCCGTTCGCCGTTCTGACAGTGTGTTGGGGAACTTAAGCCAGATGACATGGACTGGTCACCGTGGCTGTCACCGAGGAAGCCATCTTCGAATGGAAAGAGCGAAGAACGACCTGGAAAGTAAGGCAAAGAAAGAGTTAATACCATTTTACCGGAGGCTGCTCAAAATCAACAAAAGACGGGGGTCCTGTAAAGAGGTCGATTTTGGGGGGCGGAGTTCTAAAAGTGGCCCAGTTACCATGAAAGCCAATGGAATGTTCCTGCTGATTACATCACTTTTAGAACCTTGCCCCAGAATCACCATGTAAACCAATGGAATGTTCCTGCTGATTACATCACTTTAAGAACCTTGCCCCAGAATCACCATGGAAACCAATGGAATGTTCCTGCTGATTACATCACTGTTAAATGTAAAACAATCAATGTTAGTAGCCTGGGATATGTCAATGCCGGCCTTAGATGTGGATTATAGCATCTGATCACTTATATTGCTATATGACAAGCAAATCAAATTACTCATTTCTATTCTCCCGTATATGAGACTGACCCCTAAACTGGTTTTGCTCCTTTTCATGTAATACGGCTTAATTCAAATCTCCACAAAATGCTTCCATTGTACATATGTATGATTTATATAAGCAGGCCAAACCAATCACTAATTCACAATAAATTGTCCATTGGCTCCTAAAATCCATATACCTGGCTACTAACTTTTGCATTGCTTTACATACAAGCCTGTGGAAGTAGCACCACCCTGGCGCCTAAATATTAGCAGGCTGGCTCCTTAATTGGTCTGTTTGGCTTTTTGCACCAGACTCTGCCCTTGTACATCTGGTACGGCCCACGATGGACAGAACCGACGACCCCTTACGTCTCTTCTTGGGAGTAAAGTATTATTTGAAGCTCTGGATGAAACTGAACTTCCACACAGTGCAGACCATCTAACTTCCTTTTATTGACCCCCATCACTCCTTACAATCATTAGCATGCACCAACAACACGCACAGCAGTTACAGCCCACCCACCAGTAAAAAAAGCAGCCCCTTATACACATACAGCTGGTTTTCAAATTGAGGGAATATTCAGAGTGATCTTGACAACTACATCAGAGGAAATGCTGACCAATGAGAACAGTCCTTCCATCCAGATACCGATGGACATCATTCATATACAGCATATCATTTGGCATCAGTAACAGCAATTTGTGCAAAAAAAATTAAAAATCAGCAGGAAAATAAAGAATAAACGGACACAACTAAACTCCCACATAATCAGCCGTCAGGAACAAACCAAAAGAAATAAATCAGCCCCATCTCCTAAATACCAATGATTTTCCTCCAAAATGATTTTGACAATTTGAAACACCCCAAATAATTCTGCATGTATTTACCTCGTCTTCTCCCATAGCTCCTGGCTGCTTGCAGACAGAGGGAAAGGGATGGAAAATATCAATCATTAAAAACATACGTAGGGAAAAGAAAAACTAAAAGAGTAGTGGATACCTGGCATAATCATCCAGTGGATGACGTGCTTATGAGTAGTCTGAAGAATAAACCAGATATGGACTGAATAAATCGAGTCAATTAGCTCCTGACTAGGATTGCAGCTATTATTAGATATTATTTTCAACATTTCTGGTGGCAGAAAACAAATCTCTGCAATTACCCCAGAGGCTCAAAAAGCAGCAGTGTTCCCAGGTTTTCCATAGAGCAGACCGGTACAAGACTGTATGTTTACTGCCGATGCTGACGTGGCCAAAGCAGACGTGGAAAGATTTACACACAATTAAGAAGAAAAAAAAGGCCAAAAATAAAAACCCATTGGAAAAACAAAATGCAAACGTCAGAGACACTGACCAGGTATTAACAGAGCAGAATATGAGGGGGAGAAAAACTAGCAAACCAGATTTTACACTGAGAAAAACAAACAAACAAACAAACAAACAAACAATCTCTTCGCTAAAAGTAAATTCTTGTTTCGTAAATTTGAGATAAATGTATCCACTCATCAGGCTATAAACATGCAGCTGAATGGACAAATATTTCCAAATCGGCTACTTTGGCCTTCAGTTTGAAATTGCCTTGTCAATTTCCTATTTCATGTAAAAAGCCCTGTGGTGTTTTAAAAACTCATTAGGAGATTGAGCTATGCAGATTGAGCTATGCCGCTATAAATATTTATTTGGATCAGTGATCAAGAATCTCCAGAGAACTCTCCATATCATTTAACTCAGTTTATACCATTAATAGGCGAACCGCGGTGGGTTTTATTGCCTTCCATGATTTGGGTCCTTATGAATCGCGGAGTAGTACGTAGGTCGCCAGACAGCCATGCCGTGGAAGGCGATGTTGTGATGTCACAGGTATCTAGTTAATTAGCAGCCACGTAAATGATGGTGGTATATATATATATATATATATATATATATATATATATATATATAATTTATTTACACATAATATAAAAGTGACCAAGCTCTTAAGAAAGAGCCGGCGACTGCAATATGTATTTTGTACAAACCGCTCTGCACAAAGTTTAGCATTGTTATTACACAGTATATACAGCCAGCTAATTATCCATCGCGACCAAAAGATTTACCAAGTGTTACTGGCATTTAGCATTCGCTAAAAGGGATCTTGTGGATCACATTCTAAGCGTCGTTACTGTGTATTAAGATCTCTTTCTTTTAGATGCAGCAAAAATAAACATTTCTCTTATTAGCAAAAGAGTGTAGAAATCTGAATCCCAAGCCACGGGTCAAACTCAGGGTCACAGAATAATAATAATAATAATGTTTTAAATTAAAAATAAATAAAAATCTATGATTCCAAAACAGCAGGTTTTCCAAGGAAAATAATGACATATTGTGCCAAGGATTTGCCATTACACATGGCAGGGAGGCAATTAAAATATCAGTTTTGGAAGAGAAACAAAGCATCCTTGGTGGCAAATATTTTAATTGAATTAAAAAGAAAATTAAACCAGTAAATTAAGCTTGAATTCATTTTAAAACACAGCCCATTCCTAGCAGCACATGGCACGAGGCCTGCAATTACCATCCCTCTGCAAAAACAAGATCCTCTTATGAGCAACGGCTCTCAAAATCATACTATTAGGGGGGGGGGGGGGGGGTATTGATAGCAGGTTACACCCGTTAGGGGCTCATAATGCAACTATTTATTTAGGTTTAACTAAGGCTGAGAACATTTTAATGGGGGCATTATCTGTAAATCATAGTCAGTACCACCTATCTGTACATTTAAACCATGTACAGTTCTCCTGTAGTTTTACACTGAAAAGAATTTCGGGGGGCTTCTAAATTCAGTCAGTGAGAGGGGGTACACAGGAGGTGGGGCTAGCTTCCTCTGCAGCAGGGGTCATGCTCCCCTCTAAGAAAGTGTGGTCATCAGTTATTACTGCGGAAGTAACTGTGTTGAATGAGATATATAGGGCTATAAAAAAACACCATTATTTAGGGAGAAGGAAGAGCTGAGGAGGGCAGCTGAGGTGGGAATACGAGGAGGGCACCTGAGGGGGAATACGAGGAGGGCAGCTGAGGGGGAATACGAGGAGAGCAGCTGAGGGGACATATGAGGAGGCCATTTAACTGGAAGGAGCAGGCGAATAGTGAGCCAGGCGAATACAAGGGAGCAGCTTCTAAAGTGAAAAAGCTTCTTAAGTGTGGGAGTTAGAAGCAAAGAAGGAGTTAAAAGGAAAGAAGGAGGGTAAAGTATACATCTTTTATATTTTTATTTTATTCTATTTTTAATTTTGTGGTTTACACTAGAGAGCATGTTGGACAATGCCACTAAGTGCATGTCTTGCAGCATGTATGCGGTCTTGGAGCAAGTTCCCCAGGGTCCATACCACTGCTGCAGATGTGAGCAGGTTGCTGCTTTGGAAAATATAATATTAGATCTAAAGAGGCAACTGGCAACACTTAGGGACATAAGCAACATGGAGCGGAGTTTACTGCTCACAGAGCAGGCATTGGCTGGGGCCAGTGTAGAGGAGGGTGATGATGGAGGGGAAGAGGTTTCTAGGGCAGAGAGCTGGGTTAGTTGTGTAAGGGGCAGTAGGGGTCGGAGAGCTAGGGAGGCTTGTTCTGAGCTGGTTCACCCCAACATGTTTGCCAGCTTGTGTGAGGATGCTGGGGGGATTAGCTCAGAAGAGGCATTTCTGGGGCAGGCGGACTCTCCTAGCAGCCAGGTGAGTAGCCTCTCCAGCGCAGTTGGGAGCCAGGACACTAGGAAGGCTAGACAGGTTGTGGTGGTAGGGGATTCTATTATTAGGAAGGTAGATAGGGTAATCTGTCGCCAGGACCCCGAATGCCGAACTGTGTGTTGTCTCCCGGGTGCTCGGGTTCGGCATGTTGCGGAACGGGTAGGCAGATTATTGGGAGGGGCTGGGCATGATCCAGCGGTCATAGTACACATTGGTACTAATGACAAAGTAAATGGTAGGTGGGGGGTCCTTAAAAATGATTTTAGGGAACTAGGAAAGAAGCTAAAGGAAAGGACCTCCAAGGTAATATTCTCGGAAATATTACCAGTACCACGCGCTACGTCAGGGAGACAGCGGGAGCTTAGGGAGATTAATGCGTGGTTGCGAAGGTGGTGCAAGCAAGAGGGATTTGGGTTCTTGGAGCACTGGGCAGACTTTGCAGTCGGCTACAGACTCTTTGGACGGGATGGGCTGCACCTCAATGATGAGGGGGCTGCAGTATTAGGGGCGAGGATGGCTAGAGGATTAGATGAGCTTTTAAACTAAGCTCTGGGGGGGAGGGTCAAGATCAAAAAGAAGCAATGGTAGCTAGGGTAGATTGGAAGGTGGGTCTAGCTATGGGAGAGGAGGAAAGCAGTGGTGGGGTTAACATAGACCAAAGGGAGGTCCATATAATTAAACCTGCACACATTAAGTGTTTGTCAACTAAACAGAAAATGGGTAGTAATCTCAAATGTCTTTTAGCAAATGCAAGAAGCTTGACAAACAAAATGGGTGAGCTGGAGATACTGGTAAGTGCTGAACAGTATGATTTAATCGGAATCACAGAAACGTGGTGGGATGAGACCCACGACTGGTCAGTTAATTTACAAGGTTACTCACTTTTTAGAAAGGACAGAGTAAATAGAAAAGGGGGAGGGATTTGTCTGTATGTAAATCCTAAATTAAATCCCAGTATTAAAGAAGGTGTACATGATGTAACTGGAACTGATGTGGAGACACTGTGGGTGGAGATTAGCTTAGACGCTAAAAAGAATCGCACATTACTTGTAGGTGTATGCTACAAGCCACCAAATATTAGCATTGATGGAGAAGATCAGCTTTTATTACAAATTGAAAAGGCTGCAAATATGAATGAAGTTCTAATCATGGGAGATTTTAATTACCCAGATATAGATTGGAAGTGTGGCACAACTAGTTCAGCTAGGGGCAGCAAGTTTCTGGACCTGCTTAATAACAAATTTATGGCACAATTAGTAGACACCCCAACTAGAATGGATGCCTGTCTGGATTTGATAATAACAAACAATGAGGAGCTTATCTCAAACATCCAAATAAGAGAACACTTGGGGAACAGTGACCATAATATGGTCTCATTTGAGATTAATGCAAAAAAGCAAATTGGTAAATACGCCACCAAAACACTTAATTTTAGAAGGGCTAACAGTGATGGACTAAGGGCATCGACTGAACATTTAGACTGGGAACGATTGTTTTCTGGACTAAACACAGAAGACAAGTGGAATGCCTTTAAGCACACATTACAAAAGTACACATCCCAATATATACCTTTGGGAAACAAATACAAAAGACAAAAATCGAAACCAATGTGGCTTACAGGTAACGTGAAACAGGAAGTACAAAACAAGAAAATGGCATTCAAACATTATAAAAACACGGGATCAGCATTATCATTTATAGAGTACAAAGAGGCCAACAAAGCCTGCAAAAAGGCAATTAAAATGGCTAAATTGGAAAATGAGAAAAGGGTTGCCAAGGAGAGTAAAACTAACCCCAAAATGTTTTATAAATATATAAATGGAAAAAAGCTAAAGAGGGAAAATGTTGGGCCCTTGTTATCCCAAATGGGAAATTTGGTAAGTGAGGACAGAGAGAAAGCAGACATTTTAAATACTTTTTTTTCTTCTGTTTATACTAAGGAAGAGCAGATGGACGAGCCCCTGCTACAGGAAGTTATGGGACATTCGCCGCAAACATGGGATTGGCTGACACAGGAAAAAGTGCTTAAGCAATTACACTCTGTTAAGATAGACAAGGCCCCAGGACCAGATGGTATACACCCAAGGGTACTTAGAGAGTTAAGCATAATTCTGGCCAGACCACTATTCATGATCTTTAGGGATTCATTCAGTTCAGGTACAGTGCCAACAGACTGGCGAAAGGCGGATGTCATTCCAATATTTAAAAAGGGATCAAAATCTCTGCCAGGTAATTATAGGCCAGTGAGCTTGACATCTGTAGTGGGGAAACTATTTGAAGGATTGCTAAAGGTATACACTCAAGAATACATCTTGAACCAGAATATAATTAGTAAAAGTCAACATGGTTTTGTGAAAGACAGGTCTTGTCAAACAAACTTAATAACATTCTATGAAGAAGTCAGTAAAAATATAGATCTAGGTGTGGCAGTTGATGTGATCTATTTGGATTTTGCGAAAGCATTTGATACAGTTCCACACAAAAGGTTACTCTACAAATTGAGAGAAATAGGTTTGGGGGCAAATGTGTGTATGTGGATTGAAAATTGGCTAAAAGATAGAACACAAAGGGTTGTTGTAAATGGAAAATCCTCAAATTGGACAAGGGTATTAAGCGGAGTACCTCAGGGGTCTGTTTTGGGCCCTCTTCTTTTTAATTTGTTTATTAATGATCTGCCACATTGTGCTGAGAGCCATGTCACTGTGTTTGCGGACGACACTAAATTAGGTAAGGCAATAAAGACTAATCTTGATGTTTTTTCTTTACAGGAAGATTTGGACAGAGTGGGGGACTGGGCAGTAAAGTGGCAAATGAGGTTCAATATAGACAAATGTAAAGTTATGCATTATGGGAAAAATAATAACAAAGCAACATATACGTTAAATGGTTTTTCCCTGGGAAAAACTACTAATGAAAAGGATTTAGGAATAATTATAGACAACAAACTTGGCAACAGTGCCCAATGCCAGTCAGCAGCTGCAAGGGCCAATAAGATATTGGCATGTATAAAACGAGGTATAGATTCACGGGAGGAGGATATCATCTTGCCTCTTTACAAATCAATGGTAAGACCTCACCTTGAATATGCAGTACAGTTCTGGGCACCAGTCCTTAAAAAGGATATTAAGGAACTAGAAAAAGTGCAAAGGAGAGCTACAAAATTAATAAGGGGTTTGGAGGATCTTAGTTATGAAGAGAGAGTTAAAAAATTGAATTTATATACGTTAGAAAAAAGGCGTCTCAGAGGGGATATGATAACATTATATAAATATTTGCAGGGCCAATATAAAGAGCTCTCCAGTGACCTGTTCATTAACAGAAAGGTACAAAGAACAAGAGGTCACCCCCTCAGACTGGAAGAGCAAAGATTTCATAGACGGCAAAGGAAGGGATTCTTTACGGTTAGGACAATAAAGTTATGGAACTCCCTGCCAAGAGAGGTAGTGCTAGCAACCACAATAGATGCATTTAAAAATGGTTTGGATGTTTTTTTAGGAAAGCAGAACATACAGGGCTATTAATAATAGAATAAGCATTAATAAAAGAGCTTATTGATCCAAGGAGAAATCTGATTGCCTCTTGGAGTCAAGAAGGAATTTTTTCCCCCAGGAGGCAAAATTCGAAATAGCTTCCTTAGGGGTTTTTTTGCCTTCTTTTGGATCAAAAGCTGTAATGATAGGTAGAAGGGTTGAACTTGATGGACTTGTGTCTTTTTTCAACCTAAATTACTATGTTACTATGTTACTATGTAACATGAAGTAAAGATAAATAAACAGATCTTAGTTTAAACAGTCCTGCCTCTCTCTCTCCAAGCCCCTCCCTCTCTCCCCAAGCCCCTCCCTCTCTCTCCAAGCCCCTCCCTCTCTCTCCAAGCCCCTCCCTCTCTCTCCAAGCCCCTCCTTATTGGAATGTCACTGAATTTAGAAGCCCCGGTGACATTGTATTCAATGTAAAACTAGAGGAGATCTGGGAATAGTTTTAAGGTAACAAAGCGAATTGCGAATTTCAAATTTAAAAAAACAAACACACACATGTACAACAGACCGAAAATCACTGAGACAATACTAAAACCACGCACACACAAAAAATAATTTTTTTTTGTTTTAAATGGTTTAAATGTTAAATGTAACGCGTTTTCCCTTCCCAGCAGCGGGCTGGCATGTGGCGGGTGCAGCCATTTTAATCAGTCATTGGTTGGAATCATACAGGTGACAGACACTGTGTGTAGCACTGTAGATACACAGTGTAACAGAAGGCGAGGGGTCCTTCCAAGCCAGAGGGGGCGCACGCTACAGTGCTAGACCCATAGATTCACTTCCTACAGGTAGCATGTTACATTCCGAAAACATCTCTTCCGACTTCAAGGGAAAAGCACTACAACTCCCATGACACATGACCAAACACAACTGGAAAGCACCGTCCTCATGACCTGTCTATATAGCATTATTGGTTTAACTGGGGGTAATCACTGTATGGACGAGTCGGTACAGAGCTGCCTAGTTAATACCAGGCCTTGCTTCGACTCTTTGCACCCGGCAGGAATAAATGGTCAGAATGGAAGAAGCCGCCCAAGAGATTAAAAATCAGTTTCACTCGACTCAAGATCTCGTTGTACGTTGATGGGTTTCTCGACTAAAGCACGGAACCGTAAGGGGTCGTAATGGAACCTTGAACACAGCCAAATAACGGAACTTTTGGACAGATGCCGAGGTTGAGGTGCAGGGAACTAGCCTAGAACGTACACAATTCTTACCACGGCCAAGCTGGACAGACGAGAGAAATGGGTTTATGATAAATGTCACAACTTGGGCGTTACCATACTTCTGCCTGATTACAGTAATACCGAGTATCTGCCAACAACGTAGAGGTGAGAATACGTCAGGTAAGAGAAGGTATTTAACATGGATTGTGTCGGTGGAAACACCAGCAACTAGATCAATAAAACTAGAGCAACAAATGTAAATAGCCTGAAATCAGCCATTACGAATAGCGTACTATGGGGGGGGTTAAAAGGGGACTCACCGTCACCTAAACATTACTGATACTGGGACTGTAGAGGATGAAAAATCATCTATACATCGTGTTAGCAGAATTGCAAAAAAATAGGGAGAAAAAGTCTGCAGAGTCGCCAGTCTATGACATCACCTGTGGCACGGTATGAAAATGACCTGCTGTATGTAAGGAGGTCAAAAATGACAAGAAAAATGACCCCAAAACCTCATGAAATATACATTAATAATCACCCGTTAAACGCTTTGTACATTTGAATATCCAGGATGGAAGCCATGGAGGAAATAGGATTTAAAAATACAATGTTTTGCCAGGGAATAAAAAATACACAAAAGAATAATAAATTCTAAATTTAACAATATATTAAGTTGGAAAAAAGTTTTTTTACACACATGTGGAAAGTCTCAAGATGATGAATAAAAATAAGTTTGAACTGTTTTGTTGCTAAATCATAAAATCATGAATTATAACAATGAATTTAAAAAATAAAATAAAATATAGATAATAATAAAAATAAATCTACTTACTATTTAGCGCCATTATGTTATCTGTGCCTGGGTGATGGAAGTGTATGCCCATCCTCGCTGTTAAAAGATAATAATACACGTTAGTGCAGTGCCGGTCAATACATTGAGTTTGTATCACATTAGCAGACTAAATAACACTAATAACTCAATCATATTTCTTATTTTCTTGTGACTAACTCCTTACTGTATTTTTATATTTGTTTATACATTTCTCCCAGGCCCTAGGTACAGGGATTTCTTAGTCACACTACGAATTTAGCCAGGGATTCCAGAATTTGTCAAAGGCCGTGGCGATACCATGCAGATAGGCCGTAAAACCTGTCCAATTTCATAGTTTTGTTGATTAAATTAGAAATGATGCTCTTCTGGGGGCAAATATAATTTTGGCCTCAGCTCGTCTATGTTGGTCCAAAGGTTGTGAAAGGAGAGAAATCCACGGATCTGGAAACACAGGGATACTCAAGAGTCCAGCAAAAAAAATAATAATAATCCGCAAGAGCTATTCACTGGGTTTTTATTTTAGGCAAGTCCTCCACAAGTGAAGATATGTTCCTTGTTCCTTACAGTGTCTCCGTCCAACAATCCACTGGAGTATTTGGGCTGACCTTGTGAAGTTTGGGAGGGGGGTTAGATACCACTCTTCCTTTTGTGCGACGTAAATGATTGTTTTGAAATTAGATCCCCAAGTTTCCTTCCAGTCCAGTCATGATGGATACAAAATGCATGGCAATAAATTCCTCTTAATAGATGTAAGCCTACCCGGCCAGAAGATCTGCTTTCAATTGTTTGAGTAAAGGTGAATAATTCAGAGAATACCGTTGTGAGCGAGTCAGGGGAATCTTCATCCCCAAATAAGTGAAATGTTTGTCTGCAGTGTCTGTTTTAGTATTTAGTAGCTAGGTTTTCTTTTTCAGACTGGGGAGATCCTTTAACAAAGTACTCTGGTCACCTAAACATTGCTTGTTTTTTAAAAATAATTTTCTATTCTCCACAATCACAGTATATGAAATGTTTAGGTTGACAGAGTCCCTTTATAATGTGATTTTGGCTGCTAAAATACCTTCTCATGCAGACACATATGATCTAATTATGCGTCGCGGTCACGATAAACCAGACAAGTAAAGATTCGGCAAGTCAACCGGCGAGAGTGAGAGAGACAGATATCCGGTGATTCAGTCCGTCGCTGAGCCAGGTGCCGTCTGTGTGACATCCGGTGATTCAGTCCGTCTGTGTGACATCCGGTGATTCAGTCCGTCTGTGTGACATCCGGTGATTCAGTCCGTCTGTGTGACATCCGGTGATTCAGTCCGTCTGTGTCACATCTGGCGATTCAGTCCGTCGCTGAGCCAGGTGCCGTCTGTGTGACATCAGGTGATTCAGTCCGTCTGTGTCACATCTGGTGATTCAGTCCGTCGCTGAGCCAGGTGCCGTCTGTGTGATATCTGGTGATTCAGTCTGCTGTTAAGCCAGGTGCCGACTGAGACATCTGGCGATTTGAGTTCGTCGCTGAGCAAGGTGCTGTCTGTGTGACATTTTGTCACCTGTCCTCAGTCTGCTAACTGTAAATTGATCTTGTCAGTGGTGTTGGGACCAGTTGAAAAGGATTTGTAAAACTCAACATTTGCCTCTATGCATTATACATACTGAGCTGGCGTCGCACTAGTGGAGCACGTGGGAATATTGGGAGGACGCGGAGAGGATGTCCAGAAGCTTCGACCAATGCATTTGCTCTGCACCTTATACAGCAGGGGTCACCAACCTATCCTGCCTCACGGGCCAGAATCAAAGAATGGGATGCGATACCGGGCCAATTAACATCACGCTGGGGGTGGGGGGCAAAGCTTGGGAGGGAGAGAGGTTCAGCGCTACTACGTGTGCGCAGTAGCACGGGTTCTCAAACAGGCAGCGCTCCTGCACACACGCATTCTACAGTGTCACTGACATGGGAGAAAAAGACGGTAGGCGCAGGATAGTGATGCCGAATCCTGCTTAGCGCTACCTCTGGCTCGTCCAATGGGATCTACACCGCTAGCTGGGTAGATGCATTTTAATGATTGGGAATCAAGTGGCGGGTACAATAATAAATAAATAATAATCTTTTTGTCTGAAGTAAAGACCTCTCTCTCTCAGAGCTGGGAAGAGCCTGCTAGTTTAACACATTAACAGGTAAAGAATTTCTAGAGGTGAATTTAAAACCGATCCAATAACGACGACAGCTAGGATTTCATTCCATTGTCTTCTTCAACTTCCAAAACCTTTACACAGAGCAGGTAAACCACCATCGCAAGCTTCAGCTGATTTTGAGAAATGTTCCCCTCCCCACTGTTTTTTCCCAGCGTTGTGTATTTAATTGTAAGGGCACTCGAGGGAAATGTACAGAGATTTTGTTCCACACAAAGCACTCAGATGAGGCAGCATGAATGTAATATGCAAGTGCGTAAGACACAACAAGCCAACTAGCAGTAACTTGCGACAAATCTGAAATAAACATTAAATGTTTAAAAATAAAACACTTCAGTGATCACAATACTGCTTTTTTTTTAGCTGTGGGAGAACGAGTAGCTCTAGACAATAACCCCTATATAAAAAAAGAATTGGCGATGGTGAGACATTACCCCGGCCAATAGGAGCGCGAATAAACTCTGTTACGGAATTTCTGGGCCAAACGTTAGAAGGGCTAAAAATAAGGTCAGTCTCCTAAATGCTGCCTATCCTGGTTTTTATTCTATAATGATAGGCAGATCTCCGAACAAGAAACTGTACAGAATCTCGGGTACCCTGCATTGCAGTACATGCCCCCTCTCTTTACTATGCGGCCCGCTCCCGTTACAGTGTACAGGGCGCTTACCTTTCAGGGGTTCGTGGTCAGTCCTGATCATGTCCATCAGGGAATTCTCCAGAGAGTGCAAGTTGAATGAGTCATAAGGTCTGTTCCGATCCTGGAAGCGGAAGAGAGGGGACGAGTTAATTTTACAAATGATAGGAATCACACAAAATACAGATATTCAGCGCACTATCCAACAGGGAACAGCTGCCTTATTTCTGCCTCCGTTACGCCAAAAGGCTGGCTGACCGTGATGGGAGTTGCACTGTGACAACAGCTTGAGGGCCTGGAAGTTGTAGAAGTTCAGCAAACGGCATTTACTGCAACAAGATCACTTGCTCATCATACTTTATTATTTGTCTTGAAGTAAGACTACCGTTAGCGACAGATTTTAATGTCAGGTTAACTCTTCGAAGGGAATTTGCTTATTAAAGTGTTAATATTCTCTAAATAGTGCATCATGTACGGCGTTAAATACTGGTACTATGTAAGGATCATAAATATATTAACAAAAAAATCATTATAAAATATCCAAACAAACACATAACCAGTGCATCTAAACACAATCCACCCAACGTCAAATCACAAACACATAACCAGTGCATCTAAACACAATCCACCCAACGTCAAATCACAAACACATAACCGGCGCCATCTAAACACAAACCACCCGACGTCAAATCACAAACACATAACCGGCGCCATCTAAACACAATCCACCCGACGTCAAATCACAAAACACATAACCAGCGCCATCTAAACACAATCCACCCAACGTCAAATCACAAACACATAACCAGCGCCATCTAAACATAATCCACCCAACGTCAAATCACAAACACATAACCAGCGCCATCTAAACATAATCCACCTGACGTCAAATCACAAACACATAACCAGCGCCATCTAAACATAATCCACCCAACGTCAAATCACAAACACATAACCAGTGCCATCTAAACATAATCCACCTGACGTCAAATCACAAACACATAACCGGCGCCATCTAAACATAATCCACCCAACGTCAAATCACAAACACATAACCAGCGCCATCTAAACATAATCCACCTGACATCAAATCATAAACACATAACCAGCGCTATCTAAACATAATCCACCCAACGTCAAATCACAAACACATAACCAGCGCCATCTAAACATAATCCACCCAACGTCAAATCACACACACATAACCAGCGCCATCTAAACATAATCCACCCAACGTCAAATCACACACACATAACCAGCGCCATCTAAACATAATCCACCCAACGTCAAATCACAAACACATAACCAGTGCCATCTAAACATAATCCACCTGACGTCAAATCACACACACATAACCAGCGCCATCTAAACATAATCCACCCAACGTCAAATCACAAACACATAACCAGCGCCATCTAAACATAATCCACCTGACGTCAAATCACAAACACATAACCAGCGCCATCTAAACATAATCCACCTGACGTCAAATCACAAACACATAACCGGCGCCATCTAAACATAATCCACCCAACGTCAAATCACAAACACATAACCAGCGCCATCTAAACATAATCCACCTGACATAGAATTTACCTACCTATATACAAGTTGAGTATCCCGTATCCAAGATTCTTAGGACCGGAAACATTTCGGATAACTGATACTTTCGGATAACTGATAATTTAGGCAGCACCAGCCCTATTAAATGTTCCACATTACCCAAATTCAAGGTGAGCAACTTGCCCACATTAGATGATGGTAATGTAGATTATCTATATGAGTGGAGAGGCTGCCAAAATTATCCACTCTGAGAATGGTAGTCCCTTCCCCTAGCAGCCCTGTGGGAACGGTTCTTATCTGCTGACACATTCTGTGTTTCTATTCGTGTTGCTTTAGTGCGGCTACAGGCCAAATCTTCCAACGATCACCTTACGCGTTTCGTGCTTATCAGCAATGCCTATGATTACGGGCCAAGAAGGACGAAACGCGTAAGGCGATCATTGGAAGATTTGTCCTGTAGCCGCACTAAAAGCAACACAAATAGAAACACAGAACGTGTCGGCAGATAAGAACCATTCGGTCCATCCTGTCTGCCCAATAAACACTGACTTATTATTACTCTGGGAAGTCCGCTTCTCTGCCGTTTCCTCCTTTGTTTGTTTCTTATTTATAGTCCATGTCTAACAAAATCTTCAGTGGGGCCCATTGGTATCTAACCGATCTCACTGCATTACAATCAAAGGGATTTCTCGAATTTATGGTTACAAAACATCTCCGTTAAAATAGAATTGAAAAAATAAAAACAGCACAACACACAGGGAGATCAGCACACAAATCACACAAAATGGGACACATATCTTTTTAAAAAACACAATAAAATCTACGTGTGATGAATAAACTGGAGGTTGGAGCCTCAGGAGTGCAGCCATGTACAGAATAAAGCGCGAGTACAAGGTTTAGACATTACTCGCCCGTGGATTCTGGATTTATTTTTCTTTATCATGGATGGTGCGTCACAGTTTAAAAAAAAAATAAAATGTATTTAGACAAAGTGCTGCATCATAAATAAAATAAGAATAAACAATTCTGAGAAATGATCTATGCATGGCGTTCGCCGGCTTGCATGCATATACATAAAATAAAAACGCGGTTTACATATGACATCACCGTGTAGCTTTATTTGCAACTTACACATTCCCCATCAAAAATGTGTTAATTTGCATACAAAGCCATGGGTGATGTCATAAGCAGCAGACGGCACAGACACAGTTATAACATATATTTCTCTCATTTTATGCATTTGCTGCAATTCTGTTGACACAATCTATAGATCATTTGTTATTCCCTACATTTCCCAGTATAAGCAATGTTTAGATGACAGAGTCCACTTCCCTCTATCCATGTCCTAAAAACTGCATACAAAGTGTACTTGAAGTAGTGAGAGTCCTCTTCATCTCCCAAGCTCCTCTTTTCATGTTACATCACAGCACACAGAACTGACTGCACTCCATATTTAATTAGCTGAGTTCTACCGAGCGAGGCTGATTCCACAGTATTGGCTCATGGCCACACTTTTTATTTCTGATTGTGTAACTGAATTTAGATGCACAGTGAAATAATTTTGAATGTAAAACTACAGGAGAAAATGTAACTTGTTTTAAAAGTAGAAATACGTGTATTTTTTATATATATTATAAAATAAAAATATACGTGTAGGTGGAGCTCCTTTAGGAAAATCTGTATTCTGTCTGCGCTTAACTCATAAGTGTGCGCTGGGGAAATATTTCCGGTTCTTTTTTAATCTTCTAACATACGCTTACAATACTACATCATTTTTATCCTCCAATATTAACACTGGAAACAAATGTATAGGGGACTGTCCCTTTAACAGCTTTTAACCTGAAATGATAATGATTAGGTTTCTTCCCGGATAGCGCCACTTTAAAGGATTTTTATTGCTCCCTGACCTTTAAGAAAGCTACGATTCTCATTGCATTTACATCATCTGTAAAAGGTTCAATCATTTCAGAAGCCTAGATTGTTTGTAATTCATTTCATGCATGGATGGGTGCAGGGAAAGCTACCGCTGTCTAATTACAGCACATGATGTAGTCTTCAATCGTCCCTGAAAGCAGGATGTATACACTCACTCGTTACTGCCAAACAGGTAACTCTACGTAAACACTTAACATTCACTACAAAAGGCAAATGTTTAATAACTCTCCTGAACAACATCTAATCTGACGGAAGTCATATTTGCCAAATGTTCTGCTCCTGGAACATCACACAATGCTCCTCAACCCCAAGAGATTGAGCTCCAACCTCCCCTGCACCCATACAGGGTGTCCTGGGGTCCAATTCTCCCTAATTTAAAAATGCACTGCTGCCTGTACACAGTGCTAAGCATAGAGTACATAGACTGTGTAAATGCCAGGACAGGACTCCGAAAAAAGAAAAACATGAATGTTGGCAACTATGTACATTGTGATAAAAAAAAAAAGAAAAAAGAAAAAAAAATTTCCAATGCATACACAAGGATTGTAATTTATACCTCAAAACCAAAATAAGCATGAAAGAAAACGTTGAACAACTAATAATATAGGAAGTCACCATATTGTACTTGGCTCCATCTTGCAATATTGTTTGCAGCCTCTCCTTGCCATGGAGTTGCTGGCTGTTTAAACCTTCCTGGACCACTGAAAAATCCAATCTCTATCTATTTGATGCTTTTATTAAATAACAAAATAGCCAGTCAGATAAAACAAACACCTTCATCAGAATAGCAATGAATTACAAAGAACATAGCGTGCGACTGGTTTCAATCAGTATAACTAGAACGTCTCCAGCTTCAGAGATAAATCAGTAGTTACAGAGCCTGGTCACATATTCCAATTTCAACCTCTGAATCCAGAGCAGGTCAATAAAACTATAATCTTCCAGCAGAATCGAAAAAAAAAAGAGTGCAAACCATTTCAAGGAGCAATGTGCAAACCATTTCAAGGAGCAATGTGCAAACCATTTCAAGGAGCAATGTGCAAACCATTTCAAGGAGCAATGTGCAAACCATTTCAAGGAGCAATGTGCAAACCATTTCAAGGAGCAATCCCCAGGCTTTCTGTGGCACATCGAGATAAAGCTATCGGATTGCACAGCATAAACAAAAAAAAACAACAGTTTGGATAAATGGGTTTGTGTGAAGTCTGCAAACTATTGTTTGACAGTTGTGGGTTTCAGGCAGATACGAGAAACTGTGTCTCTCCATCGTCGGCAGAAGAATAGACAGACCTGAAAATTGCATAGGTGTCCAAAAAAAGAATAAGACTGGAGCCCTTCCGAGTGTCCTCACCTTGGCTGGGAGCCGTGCATGTCAAATGTGGACCCTAATCTAGTCACGTGGATCTACCAGCACTCCAAGGAGCTAAGAATAAATCCAGGCCACTTACCTGCAGCCACCAGAACATGGCTGTGCTCACAAGACACAAAAAAAATATATAATCTTGCAACTAGCGCTAATTCCAGACTCTTCTCGAGAGTTAGTGTACGACATTAGGAGAGCATGACGAAAGTGGATGTCAGAGGTGCGTTCCTCACCTCCAGAAATAACCCATCATGTTTACACATCCAGTTAATATGAAGGTTAAATAGACTAAACCTTGCTGAAACTGTGAATGTCGAGAATACAAAACAATCTATAAATTGTGATAGCAGAATTGCAAGAAAAAGCCGTAATTAAGTGAAAAATAGATGTCTTCTCTGTCTCCTGCTTATGACATCACCTTGTGTCTGGATATGCAAATGAACTAAATGTTCAGTGAGAAATGTGTCATTTGTTTTTTTCAAGTCACATGGTGATGTCATACACAGGGGACATCACAGACACGTTTGAAATCATCTTTCTTATTTTATGCATTCGCTGTAATTCTGCCGACACGATGTATAGATCATTTTCCATCATTTTGTATTCTCTCCGTCCACAGTACGAGCAATGTCTAGGTGGACAGAGTTTAATGTAAATATACTTAATAAAGAAATATTATCCAAGCACTCAAGGAATGGTCAGCAGATGTCTGTGTAGAGAGTTAGACACACGGATGGGGAGAATAATGAGGGTACAATACGATCGTTAGAGCAAATACCTTGTCAGCCCTGCAAACCAGAGGTCGCGTCTAATGATCCTCATCTGTGGACAGACTGATTTGACGCAGTTATCCATAGGTTATTATTACATCGTTAACTAGGTTGAACACACAAAAGACCTATAGTCCATTCCGTTCACCCATTCAACACACCACATCGCTTGGCGAAACGCTAAGAAAGTTTTCTTTAATTCACAGCACTGCAGACTGTAACGGACGAAGGGACTGTGAAGCCCAACACACTATTACAATATGAAGTAGGGTTAGTCTGTCCAGTCTGCCAATCAGCTGTTCTCACCTCCCAATATAACACCAAACATGCCCCACCGTGATGTACATTTGACCGTGACGAGCGACGGGCTACAAGCCGTAACGGACATCTGGCTAGGAAGTTGGACAAATGTAAAAAAAAAACTATATATAAAATCGCTGGAAATATCAGGTGACGAACCCCGCGGTCACATAAACCAGAGAGAAGTGGGCCATTACCGCGCAGTCAAGGTGGACGGAGGTTAAACTAAAACTCTCTTATCCTTTCAATAAAGGGGAGAAATGACTTGGCATCAATGGGGACTGGAATATCCAGAATATTGGCAGTCAGCGGAGCTGCCCACCTTCCAATTACACCGGGGCTCAATGACTTCACAGAATCAGGGATGATTTCGTATGCGTGGTCACAGCCCTGGGATGAGAGACGTGATTTACTAAGCACGCTTCCATTAACCAGGTTTTGTAATAAGTATAATCCTCCGAGGCATCTGGTGCATGCGTCTGAAAAAGAAAAGGAATCCATGCACGAAATCCAAGAAAAATGTGCACAGTGTAATAATCCGGCACCTCTGTGCTATAATTATATTATAATCTATATATATCCTCATATATGCTATACAGACCAAAGATTCAAAACAACGTGTCCGCCCCCTGATAGAGCTATACAGAGCAAAGATTCTAAACAACGTGTCCGCCCCCTGATAGAGCTATACAGAGCAAAGATTCTAAACAACGTGTCCGCCCCCTGATAGAGCTATACAGACCAAAGATTCTAAACAACGTGTCCGCCCCGATAGAGCTATACAGAGCAAAAAAAGTCTAAACATGTCTGCCCCCTGACAGAGCTTTATGGAGCAAAGATTCTAACCAACATGTCTGCCCCCTGATAGAGCTATACAGAGCAAAGAGTCTAACCAACATGTCTGCCCCCTGATAGAGCTATACAGAGCAAAGATTCTAAACAACATGTCCGCCCCCTGATAGAGCTATACAGAGCAAGGATTCAAAACAACATGTCTGCCCCTGATAGAGCTATATGGAGCAAAGATTCTAACCAACATGTCCGCCCCCTGATAGCGCTATACAGACCAAAGATTCAAAACAACATGTCTGCCCCCTGATAGAGCTATACAGAGCAAAGATTCTAAACAACGTGTCCGCCCCGATAGAGCTATACAGAGCAAAGATTCTAAACAACGTGTCCGCCCCCTGATAGAGCTATACAGACCAAAGATTCTAAACAACGTGTCCGCCTCCTGATAGAGCTATACAGAGCAAAAAAAGTCTAACCAACATGTCTGCCCCCTGATAGAGCTATACAGACCAAAGATTCAAAACAACGTGTCCGCCCCGATAGAGCTATACAGAGCAAAAAAAGTCTAAAACATGTCTGCCCCCTGACAGAGCTTTATGGAGCAAAGATTCTAACCAACATGTCTGCCCCCTGATAGAGCTATACAGAGCAAAGATTCTAACCAACATGTCTGCCCCCTGATAGAGCTATACAGAGCAAAGATTCTAAACAACATGTCCGCCCCCTGATAGAGCTATACAGAGCAAGGATTTTAAAACAACATGTCTGCCCCTGATAGAGCTATATGGAGCAAAGATTCAAAACAACATGTCTGCCCCTGATAGAGCTATATGGAGCAAAGATTCTAACCAACATGTCTGCCCCCTGATAGCGCTATACAGACCAAAGATTCTAACCAACATGTCTGCCCCCTGATAGAGCTATACAGAGCAAAGATTCTAACCAACATGTCTGCCCCCTGATAGAGCTATATGGAGCAAAGATTCTAACCAACATGTCTGCCCCCTGATAGAGCTATACGGAGCAAAGATTCTAACCAACATGTCTGCCCCCTGATAGAGCTATATGGAGCAAAAAGGGCTCAAAAATGTTACATTATTTGTATTTTCTTATTATAGAATTTCTGTATAACACAGCCGCACTTAATCGTTAAATTAAACAGAAGTAATGTCGGTCTCTGTGGCTCTCTATATATAACGACTATCTCAATGAACACACTGATGTGATGATGGGGGGTGTAATTTCCATTGAAATGTTCCTATCAGCCAGAAGACGGGTGAAACAAGGGCCTTAGTGATTTACTAAAAATTGATTTTTTTCCCCCTCATACTACTGTATGAATAATATATACGTTTGACAGATCTCACATGGTGAAAACCTGATTGTAGCAGTAGAAGAGATTCTGTAGTTTAAATTGACTCATTCTTAATACGGTGACTGTAGATAATAAACATGATCTCTGTATTGTGTCATCAGACTAGCCAGCAAATGCATAAAATTAGAGAAATACTCCATTTAGGACATAATCTTGTGGCTTCCTATGCAAATTACACAGATTTAAAAACAGATTTTTCTCCAATTTATGGATTTGCTGTAATACTGCACAGAGTGTAAATCATATTTAATATTTAGATATTTCTCCCCCTCTACAGTTACAGTATAAACACTGGTCTCTTCGTTACTACACCAAAGACATCACACAGACAACTCATGTGCCGAGATAGAGGAGAAGATCTGGAGAGACTTGCGTGAAAGGATATCGGAAAAGGATGGAGCTTGTATGCAAGACAGCCCAACTTCAAGGAAAACAGCGAAGATAATTACATTGCTTCGTTACACGTTCTACAATGTAACTGCTTTTCATTTCCCTCGATTTTAAGTGAATAAGATACTCAATATATTGAAGGTAATTATAAATAAGGGTCTAGGACATTACAGAGTCCGGATTCAGAGATTGCCTTCTAGTCACTGTGTACCCCCTGCAGACAATCAATAGGGGGCACAAAGGGCAGAGTGAAAAAGGTAAAATGTGACTTTACCAAAAGACCTTTATAAAACAAGTTATTCTCCTCATGTCAGGAGACCAGCTCAGCAGGATTATACCGGTGTTAATTGCCAGACTATTTATACACGGACATTAATTACCAGTTTGTCTGACATATTGTACAACTCACAACAGCTCCAATTACCTACGTATCCAACAAACACCAAAAAGGAGAGAAAAAATATATATCAATTACGAGGATGAGCCAAACTAATATTGTGAATTTCCTTACAGGGATCCGTCACCTATACATAGTGTCGGCAGAAATGGGAGCCAATGCATGGAAGAAAAACATGCTTTAAATGCGGGGTCTTCAGTGTATGACATCAGCATGTGTCTTGATCAACAACTAGAAAATGGGAAATGTGTCGTTTGCATATGAAGCCACAAGCTGAAATCACAAACAAGAGACCGGCATTTAATCTCTTATACTACACTATATATATATATATACATATACACATACATACATACACACACACACAAACACATCTCTCTCTATCTATAATCCAATGCCTTGCAAAATAACATGCAGTCCCTAAATACCTATATATTACCAATAAGTACATATCACCCCGCAGTATCTTAGTCCTTCCATTGGGACCCGGATAAAGGGTCAGAGAGTAGGGCACACATGTAATTTATGATACATATAGACACACGCACACTCAATTAGATCTGGCAGCAATGATAGCACTGAGAGCCAGTGTCCAAATTCTTCTTCTTCCCAATGTAGTACAATGCAGAGATAATTACAGAGTAACAAAAATATAAGAAAATATTGTCAATGGCGAAAAAAATAAAAAAGGAATTTCTTAAGAATAATTGTACATCTCTCGGGAGCCGCTCAGTTTGCTACAAAGGATCCACAGCGACGCTGGCCGTGTAAGCGTGGCTCGGCAGGATATATGTACGTGAATCCCTGAGCAAACAATGGGAGCTCAGCAAACATGTTATAAACTCCTGCCATTTCTCAAGGACGGAAAAAGCAAGTTAGGAAAAGAGGGGTCTGGAAAAAGCATCTTTACGTGAATACAATCCACATACCCAGCAAACATCGTCTGCATGGATCACTTTAACAGGACTGGCCGTTTACTGGATCTATACGTTGCTTGCCTATACATTACAAAGGGAAGCACTTTCACAAGCAGATATTATTGGGGACCCGTGAAATCACCAGTAACCTATCCACACAGGAATTAATCAGCTATACTAAACAAGGCTTTTACTTTTATAGAGGAATATCTCCAATTGTTCTTGTTTGTATCGGAGACCAGGGTCCATCAGATTAGATAGAAGGTCATTCAATATGTACGACTTCATTCATGAAAGAAGGAGTTCACAAGGGAGTTGCAGGGAATTTCACCCCTAGCCCTAAGAGTTTTCCAACTTTGGCCTTAACCCCTTAGTGACATGTCTTTTTGGTCGTGTCTTTCCTTTGGTTTACCATTTCTGCGGTGTTTGTGTTTAGCTGTAATTTTCTTCTCTCATTTACTGTACCTACACATATTATATCTTGTTTTTAATTGGCATAAGAAGGGCTCTCGTTAGATACCATTATTATTTTCATCATATAATATAACTTACCAAAAAATAAAAAAAAGACCCCATCTAAATGAGTTTACCAAAATGTAATGTTTACGATTCCTTTGTTATAGGGCAATCACCAAAAGTAGCTTTGTTTCCCATCTATTTTCTCTTGACCCCATCCTAATCTAATAACTAACCCTTATGCGAACCCTAACCCTAGATCAAAGGCTAATTTAGCCTTTTATTTCCTGCAGTGTTGCAGCCTGCCTATAGGGGCAGTGTAACAACAGAAGTGATAATTAATCACTTCCAAAGCTTTTACTCACAAGAGGGCAGCACCATATTAGTAGCATGCTGCTCTCCAATATGGTATCCAGATTCGCTCCGTGGAATGATCGTGGGATCCCTTTGCAATGAATTTCGGCGTTCCTAATGCCTTGACATTGAGGCATTACAGCAACACCACCTGAATGGTGTTCGCAATCATTAATCGCTAGCATCACTCATTCCACCACAGTCAGGACCATGTTCGGCCTGTGTCGGTAACGTCGATACCTCCGTGTCCGGCCTGTGTCGGTAACGTTGATTCCTCCGTGTCCCACCTATGTCGGTAACGTCGATTCCTCCGTGTCCGGCTTATGTCAGTAACGTCGATTCCTCCGTGTCCGGCTTATGTCAGTAACGTCGATTCCTCCGTGTCCGGCTTATGTCAGTAACATCGATTCCTCCGTGTCCGGCCTATGTCGGTAACGTCGATTCCTCCGTGTCCGGCCTATGTCGGTAACGTCGATTCCTCCGTGTCCGGCCTGTGTCGGTAACGTCGATTCCTCCGTGTCCGGTCTGTGTCGGTAACGTCGATTCCTGCGTGTCCGGCCTATGTCGGTAACGTCGATTCCTCCGTGTCCGGCCTGTGTCGGTAACGTCGATTCCTCCGTGTCCGGCCTATGTCGGTAACGTCGATTCCTCCGTGTCCGGCCTATGTCGGTAACGTCGATTCCTCCGTGTCCGGCCTATGTCGGTAACGTCGATTCCTGCGTGTTCGGCCTGTGTCGGTAACGTCGATTCCTCCGTGTCCGGCCTATGTCGGTAACGTCGATTCCTCCGTGTCCGGCCTATGTCGGGAACGTCGATTCCTCCGTGTCCAGCCTATGTCGGGAACATCGATTGCTCTATGTCCGGCCTATGTCCGTAACGTCGATTCCTCCGTGTCCGGCCTAAGTCGGTAACGTCGATTCCTGCGTGTTCGGCCTGTGTCGGTAACGTCGATTCCTCCGTGTCCGGCCTATGTCGGTAACGTCGATTCCTCCGTGTCCGGCCTATGTCGGGAACATCGATTGCTCTGTGTCCGGCCTATGCCAGTAACAACGATTCTTCCGTGTTCGGCCTATTTCGGTAACGTCGATTCCTCCGTGTTCGGCCTATGTCGGGAACATCGATTGCTCTGTGTCCGGCCTATGCCAGTAACGTCGATTCCTCCGTGTTCGGCCTATGTTGGTAACGTCTATACCTCTGTGTCCATCCTATGTCGGTAACGTCTATACCCACAAATAAAATAAAATGCCTGCACTACATGCAATCTTGTTTATGTATTTTATTTATTTATAATAGTATTTTACCAGGAAGGATACACTGAGATTTCTCTCATTTTCAAGTCTGTGAGCATTGAATTGTTACAAAAGGGTAAAAAAAATAAAAAACTTCAAATAATATTAAAATAAAAAATTAAAACCAGTGTTTTTTTGCCTCCAGCTGCACTCTAAATACGAGTATATTACAGGTTGCTCCTTTTTGCGTGTACTGCATACATTTCCTAAAGCGTCCTATCAGACACCAGACGGCACGCCACCTGCGAGTGTTTAATACATAGCGAAACTGGCACAGCATTAAGGAATCTCCATCAGAAAGACCCCCCTACAAAAGCTGCAAACAACGAGGACGAGATCAGTAATAATAATGAGAGGAGCCAAAAACCAACAAAAACACAGGGAAGAAAACAAAAAGCGTGAGAAGATTTTAGTCCACACAAACCACTTACCGACCCAAATATACAGAGATGATACAAATTCACTACCTTCACGATACCCTTAAAAATGTCGACAAAATATTGAAGCCCTGGCTGACCTGATAATGGTCAGGTGGAATTCACCTCCTTCCCAAGACCTTCCTTCCTTTACCTGCTGCCCCCGCACCCTTTCTCCTTCATAGGTTAATATACGACTGTATAAGTATTTTTTTTTTATTTTGGCTTCATAGGCTTTTAAAGTCATTAAAAAAACAGAAGTGTTGATACAGATATTTTATATTTGTATCTTATTTTGCCAATTGTTTACAATTTGTTTTTTATTTTATGGAAAACTTACAAAAATATTTTAAAAACAAACAAGTAATCTCGGTTCCATTGTACTACTTTGCAGCATCATTCAGACGCCCATTTCCTTGGATGTCTGATCGTTTTAACCACGTGTTAATATCTAGTGCTTATATTGTATGAATATTATCCATCTACTTTCCTGGAGACCCACTGCAGACCAAAAAAGGTCAGGTTTTACTGCTCTTTTAGTTTATTTTCTGTATGTTGCGATGAATATATGTCAAATGCATTTGTTTTTACTTTAAAATCATTTCCAGTTTTCCTGTAGTTTTAAATTGAATATAATTTCACCGGGGCTTTCTAAATTCAGTGACATTCCGATAAGGAGGAGCTTGGAGGCGGGACCGTCACCATAGCAACTGGGGGGGGGGGAAAACAGTTCCACTTTTCAACCACTGTAGACGACACTGCCCCTTTAAAATGGCAGCCGAGTGTCATCTGTCTGTTACCGAAGTGTAAGAAAACTATGCATAGGAAATACGTGGCTTCATTGTCTCACAATAGGTATCAAATCCTGCCAGGAAAACCAAACCACGAATGGTAAATCAGAGAGCCCAGGGTCCTGAAAAATTTGGAATAACAAATTTTAGATTTTTCAGAAAAACAAAAAAAAATTGAAAAAATAAATATATCTTCTCTCCCCATTTATATATCAATCTCTTGCCAAGTTTTATTGAAACATGACTTTGCATAAAACATTCAATGTAGCGTATTGACGAGTTCACTGGGCCAGACTGTTAAGACTCAACATTTTTTGGATTTGTAAAATATTACAGTAGTGAAAAAATGGGAACAGCAGGGGATTTAGGCCTGGAGAAATCAAACAAACCGCAAGATCCGATTTTCAGGATAATTTCCCAGTGGCTATGCCAAGAAATAAAATTAGAATATTCCATGCCGGAGTTTAATAAAAAATCTGCTTCACTACAAGTCCCATTATTTACAGGAAACTGAACTAGTGCTACCGAATATCTTCAGCCTCAATCCAAAATATTAATTATATTAGTACCACCTAAATATTTTATAATTATTGTATGTACCTATTTCATTAAAATGGAAGGTTTATATTTATTTGATTTTATTTATTTTTTTCTACAAAAATTGGCACAAATACAATGCTGTTTGGCTTTTCTTTCTATCTTTAGTCCTTCAAGGAGTTTTTACATTTTGCTTTAAAAATCACTTTTTTAAAGCAATCAGGAGGTTTTTAAAAATACAATGTATTGCTTGCTTAGAGATTTGCCTGGACTTGTTTATGTTTCAATATTTACACCTTCAGCTCAAAAGGCACATGAGCATGTCAAGGGCGCTGTACAATGCATCGTGTTAAAAATTACATTATCCTGTCAAATGCAAATGACCCTCCAGCAAAAGTTGTGGATTGTAGCACATCCAGGGGAAAAGAGACAGTGTCCAAAAAGCACAGCTGTCAACTGTCACTTGAAACCCTCCAAGTAGAAGAAAATTCAGCAGTAAAAGTGTATTATCTTCATGATTATAAATCACAGAAAAATACTTCAAAAAAAGCATTTTAATCTACCTATAGATGTCTTTGATGTGGAAAGGTCAACCAGACTGTGCAAGTCACAGAGTGCCGGTTGAATACATTGGTGTGTGTGTTTAGGGGCACATAAATCGTGTACCAACGCATTTCACATACTCCCTAGCGGTATAAGCATCTCCTCCAAGCAATCATGTTACAGAGTAGCAACTTCACAAGATGGCAGATAAACTTCCAAGGCGATCTCTATTCACTAAAAGATGAAATGAAAAAAATATAATTTTTCTTCTATGTCATACTCATGTGTTTTTTTTTTGGGGGGGGGGGGTTCAAAGTCAAATTTGACCTCATAATCGGAGGATGCGTTTGACTTTGGGAAATAAATGGCATTTCATTTTTCCCCCAATTAGAAAATCATGGGACTCGCCAATGTCAGAGGAACACTTCTCTCCATCTCCAGGGATTTTTTTTTTTTTTTAGTAAATACCAATTTTTGCTTTCTATGTGAATTGTAAGATGGGAGGTCTACTATGGGTGCTGAGCTGGGGTCAGCTCTGGAGTCGAGGAGGTCGACCTACTCTAACTATTCTCAGCTTTTACTGAATAGACCCCAGTGGAAGTGGTCGTCTAGTCAAATTGTAATAACAGCTAAACTTACTGGCTTTTTGACCAGATAAATATCCGTCTGTTGTTTGCATCAGGTGAGAATTAGCATCAGTTTCAATATGTGCATCTCTGCTGCTTGACAGCTCTGTTTGGCACACGGTTGTACACATCACGGCAATAAAGCATACTCAGAAGCAAAACACAGATAAAGAAATCTGGGGGAATATTAATGTGAAACTAAAAAGAAAAATGCGCAAGGGCCTGTTACCCAGACGGTGTGTATATCAGCTGGAAGGATCAGGGAGAACCTTTCCTGTTTACTAACTGGTTGGGGGAGAGGCAGGTCAGAGGTCAGAGCGACATGATCACATGGGCCGGAGAGAGTTATTAAGATGTACCGACAGCAGCTCTGCAAACTCCAAACAAGATGTGATCGATAAATAGAAAATAAATACATTAAACAAAAAAAAGACTTAATTCACTGCAGACAGAAGAATACAATGTAATAGGTAGTAAACCAAATGTGTCTAAATGTAATAATCCAACATACAGAGGAGACTAAAACCCTACTACATGGTGTAAGCAGACAAACCAGACAGACTTCTCTGTAATTGTTGCATGAAAAACAAACTGAACTGAAACTGCAAGCAGATGTACACAACAAGATACAAAAAAAAAAAAAACGGAAAAATGAAGTGTCCACACCTGTGACATCACCACACGGTACAATATGCAAATTAGCCAATACCCATTTACATACGGTTTCACAGGGCGATGGAATAGTCAGCCTAATTCTTCGCATTTACACTGTAATAGGTCAGTTAAAATAAGACATTATGTAATATGTATGGATCGCGGATATAGACACATAAAAAAAAAACATATGAAATCTGACACCAGCCAGATAGCACATATAATGGAGTGGAAAAAGGCGTTCTCCAGTAACCCCCCTTGGCTAAAGATAGAGCAAGCACAAACACACATAGCGGATCTATATCAGATCTGCTGGATTCCACAGACTTTATTTAAGAAATTAGCGCTCACACCTAGAATTCCTAAAGATCTTATGGGAACTCTATATAGAACAAAAAAAGCTCTGGGGATTACTGAGGCACTATCAAAACGCGCCCCGATTCAGGTAGTCTCACTCTGTGTTGCGGAGTTGAATCTGCAACACTGGAGAGATAAGGGCATCCAGTATATGGGAGACCTGTATAACGACGAACATCTGTCTCAGTTCTCGGACTTAAATAAGACATTTAATTTAGATTCAAGTCAGATTTTTACTTACCTTAGAGTCAAGAACTTTTTGGCGACTTGCCCTCCTGTGGACCATCCGCGTTGGGATGCCTTTCTGGAAGCTCCTCCAAGCAAGAACCAAGTATCCACGATTCAAAGACTCTTAGAGTCCTTTGGTCAAAGAGGCAAATCCAGGGCAATACTTCAGTGGGAGAGAGATATTGGCCAATCCTTTCCATACGAAGTATGGTGCATAGCGTGGGGGGAGACTAGGAAGGCATCCCATTGTGTGAACATCCAGGAGCAATTTTATAAGCTAACGAACAGATGGTACATAGTTCCAACTCGGTTGGCTAAATTTAGTACAGATGGGGATGATTTCTGCTGGAGGTGTCATGAGCAAAAGGGCTCGCATTTTCATATATGGTGGGAGTGCAGGATTCTGGACACATTTAAGAATATGCTCGAGCGGGTGCTGGATAAGGTACTCTCTAGGAAAATCGAACTAACTCCACACAGGGTACTGTTCCACATCGATTTACAGTGTACAGATCGGTATGAAAAAACCCTGTGTATAAATATCTTACTGGCATTTAAAATCTGCCTCTCGAGATACCGGAGGAAATCAGAGATACCTTCTTGGCCCGAACTTAGATCTCAAGTAGAAAAATATTTCTACAGATGTATTTCAAAGAACCTACCTAAATACGAAAGAATATGGCAAGCATGGTCCCTGATTAAGGAGTAAAAGTAGGTGTAGGGAAACTACAGAAAGAATATAGCCCTGGCCGCTCTGATAGTTGTATAATAACGAGATGGGACAAATGTTTGTAATTCGGCCGCCTCCCCCCCCCCCCCCCCGGACCCCTTCCTTTATCATCTTAGGTACCCTTAGTGTGAATGGTATAAGGTGAGGTACGGGAATAAATGAGTGGGAACGGGAGCTATCGAATAGTGCAGATGAAACAGAGCCGTAAGTAGAACAGAAATAATTGATTAACAATAAACTTTCTAGCCAGACCAGATACTGAGAGGCGGATGCCGGGGATCTACAGATCCGCGGGTCCCTACATCACCTATAAATGGCAAAAGGGATGGTATAGGCAAACTCCACGGTTTTCCCAAGAATGTATGAACTGTAACCGTATCAATTTATGCACAAAGCGATATTTGTATGTGTTTTTTATTCTATAGGTAATGGAAAATGAATAAAGAGATTAAATCTAAAAAAAATAAATAAAAAAAAAACGAAATCTGACACCAGCGAATGACACATGTATATGTACAGATAAACACAATACATGGGCTGGCTAATTATACTTATGTTTCTTTCTGTTTAGACTATGGTAAAATGGTAAAAGGTTTATTTATATTCCAGCAATCTTGGGGGTTTTTAGTCAGGGGAGGGGTAAAAAAAAAAAAAAAAAAACCCAGAAAACAAGTTGTATTAATTTCAGTCCAGTGTAACAAAATGTATCCAGACACAGAAACAGAGTAAACGTTACAGGGACTGTATCACATGAATATTGGTTCTACTGCGCATGTAGAGCATAAAAAAAGATTGAAAATTATCTATATATTAGAAAACAAATGCCTAAATTAGGAGCAAAATCTGTCTGTGTCTTCCTGCTTATGACATCACCTGGTGCACAGTATGCAAATATCTGCTTTACAATGGGGAGTGTGTCATTTGCATACCGTGCCACAGGTGATGTCATAAGCAGGAGACTCCACAGATACAGATAAAACCCATTTTCCTCCTAATTTAAACATTTGCTTGCAGTTTTGCTAACACAATGTATAGATCATTTTCAATGCTCTACATTCACAGTTCCTTTAAAAAGCCCTATAATTATATTCGCTAATTCCATGATAAAACTGCGGTGGGCCGAACAGGACATAACACTTAGATTTAAAAAACAAACAAACAAACAAACAAACAAAACACACAGATAAAGCCAGCTTTGTAACGCAGTAGTAACCTGCAGTGTGGAGAAACCACAGCTGACACTAGGACAGAGTTATCTAGATTTCGCGGGGTGTGTAGGGTTTCCTATATGGATTTCTGCCCTTGAAATTATTTCATAGCAATGAATAATAAATGGAACAGAAAAGTGACGCAGTTTGTTTGCAAGGACTAGGATTTAGTGCTAAAGAATAGATCCAGGCGACTGGCACATACTGACGAAAAAGAAAGCTATAGAATAAAACCAGAAGTATGGGACAACAGTGACCCGCTTTCAATTTACCAACAGAGCAGACGTGAACAAGCGAGATACCACAAAGCATCAAGACAGCAGGAACACAACAGACCAGACGCAGAAATAGTAATCCACACAGACACCTAATTCCTGCAGACAATTCACTCGTCCCAACATTAATGTATAATACAATGCTTAAAAGCTAAATTGTTTTACATTATGAATCACATTTTTATTGGGCATATACAACAGACATAACATAGGGTTCGTATCCAATATTACAGTCATATGTCGCCAAGACATTGGGACACAGAAATCAGAACAAATATTCTGCCCTTTTTTTTTTTTTTATATCACTTGAAACAGAACCTACTAAAAATAACAATACTGTGTAGTAAAAACATGAGTAAGTAATAAAATGTGCTCAATGTATATGTCGTGCTCAATGTATTATAATACTGCTAAATTGTTTTACATAGAGCTTCCATTTCCCTGGCTCCTAAACATAACCAGTCTGGCTCCTAAACATAACCAGTCTGGCTCCTAAACATAACCAGTCTGGCTCCTGAATCCGTCTGTCTTCTGTATATGTAACATGGCTGCATGTACCCCCCCTTCCCCAGCAGCTGCTAGCAGACACCACATTTGGATTCATAGAAAAAGGTTTCCCAGAATTGGACACAAATATCACAAGACCAGATTTGGGTCCATCATCTTGTTATCGATGTCAGAGACTAGGTGAGATGTACAAAGCACAAAGGATGCAACCAACGCAGCCATCTCTGGAACTACCATAAAATTCTAACAATACCGGCAAAGAGAAAAGGGGGAAAAAAGGGAAATAAATCAATATTAATGTACACAAAATGTTACAACTGATCTGCTGATCTTGAGTGAGTTTAAATATCAAGGTGATTGGCAGAATCTGCAAACTACAAGTAACCTGAATTCTGCTTATTCATTATCATTTATTCTGACATTCGGTTAAAAAACACATTCTGATCAATTTCATAATATTGAATTAAAACAAGAGATGATAATAAATAGATAGTGAATAAATCTCGCTGATGAAAAGCACCGCAATGGAGGAAGATGGAAATAAAGAGACCTCACTGGCGCTGGGTCGGTGCTAGACCTATATAGCAAGTACTAGGGGCTCTGTCAATTTAAATAGATAAGGATTAACCCCTGATGTACCCAACAGGTCTGGGCTTTGATCGAATAGACCTTTTTATCCTTCTCAGGCACAGACAGATTTAATAGCAATCAAACTGCCTGGCATAAAAATGGTTAAAAAAAAAGGTGGAAAAAAATAAATAATGAAATAAATCGAGAGGAACAATGTGCATTGTGACTGAATATGGAATATACAGAGGGCTCAGGACTGACATGAAGCATATGGTAAATATTGGACATATTATTATTATTATTATATTACACAAACCAGGCAGCATTCCTGCAAATCCTGACACCCACAGTAAATACATACTATCAAGGCCATTGTCATAGCTAACCTGTCACACTCCATCTGGTGTGGACTACAGATCCCATGATGCACAGCCAGACAAATTGCTGCACATCTAGGGTACTAAAGGTCATTCCTGCCAGACAGACCAGGCTAGAGAAGGGGGGGGGGGGGGGGGGGGGAGATGAATAAAAAAATTTGGATTTAAAGAGAAATACAAACCAAACAAAAACCATGCAGAATATTGACACAATAATAAGAGGAAATCCAATGATTACCTGGGGCAGCAGGGTATTGCCATTTTCAGTCCTGAATGAATTGTCCTCCCATGGCCTGGATGTTAAGGGGGATGCTCTTGGGAATTTGGGGGGCGCGATGACATTGCTGGAGAAAGGCTTTTTCAGTGGGGAGATTGGATTGAGGGGTGAGGGGACCCCAACTCCTACCCCTACCCCAACACCTACAGCCCTGCGGGGGTCCCTCCCAGGCTGCAGAGCCCCCCAGGGATTGGAGGGGTTATTCCAGCCAGCATTTTGCTGGTTGTTCCAGCTGGATGGAGAGGAGGAGGAGGAGGAGGAAGGCTTGTTGGTCAGTATAGCCTGGTGACTGTAGCTGTTTCTTTGGGGGTAGGGATGCTGGGGATTGGGGCTCACAGGTGACCTCCTCTGCTGCTGCTGCTGAGTCTGGTGGGCAAGTCCCATCTGGGGGGAGTAGTTGCCCCCATAAACAGGGTTGACATGGTGGTGCTGGTGGTGGGGGAAATTTTGGAAGAGCATGGTCCCATTCACAGGGGGGATCCCTTGGAAGTAGCTGTCATCCACTGAGCTGCCAGTGGACCAAGTGCTGCCAAAGGAGGGGGACAGAGAGGGGGCTGCTGGGGGGTCCTGCTGTGGGAAGCTGAGACCCGGGAGGATGGGGGTTTCCATCTGCATCTTCTCCTTGAGGGTGGGGACGCTGTGCTCGGGGCTGGGGGGCTCTTCTTGGCTGGAGGGGGCTGCTTGCTGCTGTCTCTGGTGGGCTTTGTCCATCAGTAAATCATCCTGCATGGTTTGCACAGCTGAAAGAAGATCAGATGGGTGGGTTATGCCTGTCACCTGATGGGGGGGGTCTCCTAGCAATGCACGCAGCTAGTCCCCCATGTCCCCCCCGTATCACTCAGACACATTACTCTGCTATTCCGCCACGTCTCTGTGACCCGGACCGGAACCTGCGAGCTGCAGACTGATTCTGGTTCCTGTTATCTGCCGGCTCCTCCCAGAGCCTGGCTCATTTACATACATCAATAAGGACTGCTGCGCCCTTCAACAAGGTTACAAACCGGGGAGCAGCCCCCAGACCATGGCAATCCCCTCCCTGCACCCCCTATCCCATGCTGCACCCCCTGCAACTAGCACTGCACCCCCTATCCCATGCTGCTCTCCCTATCCCATGCTGCACCCCCTGCAACTAGCACTGCATCCCCTATCCCATGCTGCACCCCCTGCAACTAGCACTGCACCCCCTATCCCATGCTGCACCCACTTTAACTAGTACTGCACCCCCTATGCCATGCTGCATCCCCTGCAACTAGCACTGCACCCCCTGCAACTAGCACTGCATCCCCTATCCCTTGCTGCACCCCCTGCAACTAGCACTGCACCCCCTATCCCATGCTGCACCCCCTATAACTAGCACTGCACCCCCTATCCCATGCTGCATCCCCTGCAACTAGCACTGCACCCCCTATCCCTTGCTGCATCCCCTGCAACTAGCACTGCATCCCCTATCCCTTGCTGCACCCCCTATCCCATGCTGCACCCCCTATAACTAGCACTGCACACCCTATCCCATGCTGCACCCCCTGCAACTAGCACTGCACCCCCTATTCCATGCTGCATCCCCTATCCCTTGCTGCACCCCCTGCAACTAGCACTGCACCCCCTATAACTAGCACTGCACCCCCTATAACTAGCACTGCACCCCCTATAACTAGCACTGCACCCCCTATCCCATGCTGCACCCCCTATCCCATGCTGCACCCCCTGCAACTAGCACTGCACCCCCTGCAACTAGCACTGCACCCCCTATCCCTTGCTGCACCCCCTGCAACTAGCACTGCACCCCCTATCCCATGCTGCACCCCCTATATCTAGCACTGCACCCCCTATCCCATGCTGCATCCCCTGCAACTAGCACTGCATCCCCTATCCCTTGCTGCACCCACTGCAACTAGCACTGCACCCCCTATCCCATGCTGCACCCTCTATAACTAGCACTGCACCCCCTATCCCATGCTGCACCCCCTATCCCATGCTGCACCCCCTGCAGCTAGCACTGCATCCCCTATCCCATGCTGCACCCCCTGCAACTAGCACTGCACCCCCTATCCCATGCTGCACCCACTTTAACTAGTACTGCACCCCCTATGCCATGCTGCATCCCCTGCAACTAGCACTGCACCCCCTGCAACTAGCACTGCATCCCCTATCCCTTGCTGCACCCCCTGCAACTAGCACTGCACCCCCTATCCCATGCTGCACCCCCTATAACTAGCACTGCACCACCTATCCCATGCTGCACCCCCTATCCCATGCTGCACACCCTGCCACTAGCACTGCACCCCCTATCCCATGCTGCACCCCCTGCAACTAGCACTGCACCCCCTATCCCATGCTGCACCCACTTTAACTAGTACTGCACCCCCTATGCCATGCTGCACCCCATGAAACTAGTACTGCACCCCCTATAACTAGCACTGCACCCCCTATCCCTTGCTGCACCCCCTGCAACTAGCACTGCACCCCCTATCCCATGCTGCACCGCCTGCAACTAGCTCTGCATCCCCTATCCCATGCTGCACCCCCTGCAACTAGCACTGCACTCCCATCCCATGCTGCAGCTAGCACTGCACCCCTTCTCCCATGCTGCACCCCTTCTCCCATGCTGCACCCCTTCTCCCATGCTGCACCCCTTCTCCCATGCTGCACCCTCTATCCCATGCTGCACCCCCTTGAATAGTGAACCCTCTTATAATTGATAATGATTTTAAGTTGCACCTCTATATACATTTCTTTTTTCTAGATTTTGCACCTTGTTCCATGGTACACCCACATCTAAAGCAGAACCCTTTGTCCTAATGGAGGACCTCTTCTAAACACAGAAACACTAATCCTGTGCTGCGCCCCCACATCATGCACAACTGTTCTGACACTCCTGCACCCAAATGTAAAAACCCCTTCTCACACCCTACAATCTCCCCCCCCCCCCCATTCGCCTCCCATCAGCCTGTGCTCGCCTTCCCCCCCCCCCCCCCCATTCGCCTCCCATCAGCCTGTGCTCGCCTTCCCCCCCCATTCGCCTCCCATCAGCCTGTGCTCGCCTTCCCCCCCCATTCGCCTCCCATCAGCCTGTGCTCGCCTTCCCCCCCATTCGCCTCCCATCAGCCTGTGCTCGCCTTCCCCCCCATTCGCCTCCCATCAGCCTGTGCTCGCCTTTCCCCCCATTCGCCTCCCATCAGCCTGTGCTCGCCTTCCCCCCCCATTCGCTCCCCATCAGCATGTGCTCGCCTTCCCTCCCACCATTCGCCTCCCATCAGCCTGTGCTCGCCTTCCCCCCCCATCAGCCTCCCATCAGCCTGTGCTCGCCTTCCCCCCCCATCAGCCTGTGCTCGCCTTCCCCCCCATTCGCCTCCCATCAGCCTGTGCTCGCCTTCCCCCCATTCACCCCATTTCAGCCTTTGCTCGCCTTCCCCCCATTCGCCTCCCATCAGCCTGTGCTCGCCTTTCCCCCATTTGCTTCCCATCAGCCTGTGCTCGCCTCCCCCCCCATTCGCCTCCCATCAGCCTGTGCTCGCCTTCCCCCCCATTCGCCTCCCATCAGCCTGTGCTCGCCTTCCCCCCCATTTGCCTCCCATCAGCCTGTGCTCGCCTTCCCCCCCCATTCGCCTCCAATCAGCCTGTGCTCGCCTTCCCCCCCCATTCGCCTCCCATCAGCCTGTGCTCGCCTTCCCCCCCCATTCGCCTCCCATCAGCCTGTGCTTGCCGCCTCCCCCATTCACCTCCCATCAGCTGTGCTTGCCTTTCCCCCATTCGCCTCCCATCAGCTGTGCTTGCCTTTCCCCCATTCGCCTCCCATCAGCCAAAAAACAAACATATGCATTATGTGCATGAAAGGGAGTATTAAGTCAAACTTTGGCCCAGAGCCGCTGTGTTTATGGACTTCTAAAAGCTGAGCTTCTGCCTCCCCCTCAATGTACAACACTTCCCAATAACACAACTGAGTCAAGCTTGTGTGAGTCATGTGTGAGACATCGTTACACTGCACCATGTGGCTAATTTCACTGACCACTGTGTGTTTGTGTAATAGCACAACCAGAGTAGAAGGGAATGAGCGAAAAAGGTTTGGGATATTTGATAAATCTCTGCACTGGAATCCTAGGGGTCCGACCCTATATGGCCCGAATATTGGAATCAGCCTCAAAAACAGATAAAACTCCCCAAAATGGCACCTGAATTTTGGACATTTCAATTCGCCGCTCAAACTTTCAAGAAGAAGAAAATGAAAACTATTTTAAGTAAAACAAAAATAATATAAATTAATAATATATTACGGTTACATAGTACAGGAATATACAAATATATAACATCAATATAAGCATTTTTTTTAAATACATTTTTAATGTTTATTTACTTTGATCTATTTCTGTATTTTATAAAAAAAAATTTATATATATTTATAAACACCAAAGTCCTCCCACAAATGCACCAAAATCCTCCCTATGGCATTCTGTGGGGAAGATAAAGGTTTCGTTCTGCGTAAATATCGGCCACAATGGCCAATTTTCATGCAGATTTGGGATCACTTCGGTGGTCCCTGAGTAGCCTGAATTCCGGGGCCATTTGGACGGCTCTGATTTTTCCCAGCGTAGACCCCGGAGGGCGCAAAATTAGAAACAGGAATAGATGCAAATGTATTTCAACTACGAAAATGTACTTAACCCCTACATGACCAGACTTTTGGGGGGGGGGGGGGGGACGCTTGTAGGACAGCTGCCCATATTGTAGTTTGTGTCTCTGCCCCACTATTGATGAGAACATCTGGTCACTGTGATTGGCTGTCACAGCAATGGGATGTGTTGAAGGTGGGAGTTCTCCGGAGACATGACTGACTGCCTCGATTCCGAGGCACTTTGCCATGTCTTTTGAAGCCCAATCATACCTCAATTGAACTGCTTGTTTGCAATGACGTGCCTGGCATGTACTATGTTGTTAGGGGTACACTGCACCCTACATGCATGCCTATTTTATTAACTAATTTATACTTGCATTAGTAACTTAAAGATTAAATAGCCATATGTGTGTCTCCCAAGATCCTCTGTAACTGCTCTCTATTCCTCACTTTATCCCTGATCACAAATAAAGAGCCCTTTATGGGAGAAGTTGTAACTAGCTTATGTTCTGAATTTTGTACATGAGTTTAATGCATGTAAAATGTACTTGTTTTTACTTTCAAACCAATTCCCAGATCTCCTGTAATTTTACATTGAAAATAATTTCACCGGGGCTTCTAAATTCACTGACATTCCAATAAGGAGGGGCTTGGAGATAGAGGGAGGGGCTTGGAGAGATAGAGGCGGGACTAAATTGCGCTTTATATTCAGATTTTAGGAGATGGGGTGAGTGGAGGAGAAAACTGACCAGATGAATGTGTTCTGTTTACTTTGCAGGATACCTCGCTTACCTATAGGTATCATTTTGGGCACGGTGGGTGGATCTGCCCCTTTATTTGGCAGTTTGCTAATCTCCTCTCAGTAACAAGGAGTGTCCTGCAGGTGTTGAATGAGGTTTTCCTTGCGTATCCGCTCTGTGGCATGTATGAGCGCAAGTCAACACACAGAACCTGCTCCCTTCCCTGCGATTAGGTAACGAGTAGATCCTTATTTGTACACTGTCTGCAGGACATTGGATGACTAGTATCTAAATGCCAGTCAGTGTCACTGAGGGGAACATGGGAGAGGCAGTGGATAGAGATGGAGGATTTGCAATAAATGCAATTTCTTCCACAAACAAAGAGCTCTGGATAGAGGGCTATTCTGGGGGTAAAGTGATGTAATCAGCAGAAACATTCCATTGGTTTCTATAGTGATTCTGGGTCAAGGTTCTAAATGTGATGTAATCAGCAGGAACATTCCATGGGTTTCTATAGTGATTCTGGGTCAAGGTTCTAAATGTGATGTAATCAGCAGGAACATTCCATTGGTTTCTATAGTGATTCTGGGTCAAGGTTCTAAATGTGATGTAATCAGCAGGAACATTCCATGGGTTCCCAGGGTAACTGCCCCATATTTAACACCCCGGAACTACTCTTTAACCGAAACCTCTATATATTTTGTGTTTTTAATTCTCGTCTCTGTAGCAGAAATATTATTGTGGGTTTTAGGAAATAAAGGATTAATGAAATGAGTTGCCTTGGCAGGGAAATGCGAGGAGGTGGGTTAATTCAGAGGGGCAGCGGGCTGGGGGAGGGGGTGTCTAGCTGGCTGGGCCCTGTGGTTTTTGCAGCAGTGTGGAGAGTCAGTCAGTATTTACTGCAGCACTGCACCAACATCAGTAGCTCCTGTGCTAGAGCACAACACGCCTGACCCCAGGGTGCAGGTTATTGGGGGGCACTGGGTGCATCTTTACTACACTACATTAACCCTTCATGCAACATGGTATACAGACATAATAATACCTCGCCCCCAGATTACTGAGGCTTACATACTGTGATAGCAAGGATTCCACCCCAGCAAGGAAAATACTAATCACATACTAATATCCAGCACATTTATATAACATCATTTATTCTTATAAAATGAAATGGCGAGCGATGGTGAAATTGATTAGGGTCAAGAAATGCATCAGATTTGCAAAGACCCTTCGGCTCTATTCAGATCAACACACCGAGCTTGTAATGCAAATTAACCCTTCGGCTGCCACAGGGGGTGCCTATGGCACAGCCGCATTGGGTTGCTAGCTCTTGTGTCTATTTAGTTATTTCACACACCATTAGGCCTAGGGCTGTTCATGTAATTGGGGCAGGGGGATTACAGCCCCTACTAATGCATATTTCAGAAACTGTCCAAATTGACTCTGATTGTAGCTTGGCATCATGGGAATTGAAGTCCACTGTAGCTGGAGTGCCATGCATAAGAAACACTTTCATTATGTAGGAATAATAAATAGAAAAATGGACTGTGTGAAATCAGATAAAAAGGATTATATATCCTCTAGATGATGCAGTAATAAACACTGACACCAGTAACATCTGAGACACAATAACATGATGACCTAATAATAGCAGAGCACTGGAGACAGTATCCTCAATATCAAACAGCAAAGCACCAGATATCTTAAACAAACAAACCCCCCTTACACACACACACACACACACATTACACACACCCCCCCTGTCTGCTCAAGGTCAGGCCCTTCATTTAGGACTAAAACAAGTTAGAGTTCAGGCAGGATAACCTTGGGCACGTCAGCTGATTTAGACCCGAGTTCCAATCATGCTCAGCCAGTGGGGGTTTTGGATGAGCGTGATGGGAACTGAAGTCAGCAAGAGCTGGAGTGCCAAAGGTTAACCAGCCGAACCCCGCAGTGTGTCAGCTGGTTCCAGAGGTGGATACATTAGTTACTCATTAGATACATTGTATCAAACCGGACATTCCAATGCTCAGTATTATAATTACCTTCTCTTTGATCTCTTTTTAAGATCGCTTAAAATCTAAAAAAACAAAAAAAACAATAATCTGCTCTGTGATCTCCGCTTGCAGCAGGTGAGTGACCGATCGCCAAGAGCACTTTGACAAGTGAGAGGGGAGAGCGCCTGCGCACGCAGAGGATTCTGGGAGTTGTAGTCTTCCCAAGCCCCGGCGCATGACAGCTCTGTGGATATTACAGGACTGCAGCAGCCGAGCTGACCCAGCCTCCTTCACATCAGCTCGTCTGACCCAGCCTCCTGCACATCAGCTCGTCTGACCCAGCCTCCTGCACATCAGCTGAGTGATTACACAACAACAGGGGATGCAGCCAACTGGCCATCACAGACACTGCCAAATGCAAACCTATCAAACCCTAAACAATCAGCATCACTAAAACAGCCTGTGAATTAAACAATAAGCATCACTACAACAGCCTGTGAATTAAACAATCAGCATCACTAAAACAGCCTGTGAATGAAACAATCAGCATCACTATAACAGCCTGTGAATTAAACAATCAGCTTGATTAGAACAGCCTGTGAATTATACAATCAGCTTCACTAGAACAGCCTGTGAATTAAACAATCAGCATCACTAGAACAGCCTGTGAATTAAACAATCAGCATCACTAGAACAGCCTGTGAATTATACAATCAGCTTCACTAGAACAGCCTGTGATTTCAACAATCAGCTTGATTAGAACAGCCTGTGAATTATACAATCAGCTTCACTAGAACAGCCTGTGAATTATAAAATCAGCATCACTAGAACAGCCTGTGAATTATACAATCAGCTTCACTAGAACAGCCTGTGAATTAAACAATCAGCATCACTAGAACAGCCTGTGAATTATACAATCAGCTTCACTAGAACAGCCTGTGAATTAAACAATCAGCATCACTAGAACAGCCTGTGAATTATACAATCAGCTTCACTAGAACAGCCTGTGATTTCAACAATCAGCTTGATTAGAACAGCCTGTGAATTAAACAATCAGCATCACTAGAACAGCCTGTGAATTATACAATCAGCTTCACTAGAACAGCCTGTGATTTCAACAATCAGCATCACTAGAACAGCCTGTGAATTATACAATCAGCTTCACTAGAACAGCCTGTGATTTCAACAATCAGCATCACTAGAACAGCCTGTGAATTATAAAATCAGAATCTTTGCTCTGTATAGCCCAATCAGGGGTCCGGACATGTTGTTTAGAATCTTTGCTCTGTATAGCTCTATCAGGGGGTGGACATGTTGTTTAACCCCCTTAGTGACAAGACATTTTGACCTTGACTTTCCCTTGGTGACAAGGGCTGTTTTTACATTTCTGGGGTGTTTGTGTTTAGCTGTAATTTTCTTCTCTCTCACATACTGTACCCACACAAATTATATGTTGTTTTTATCGTCATAAGAAGGGCTTTCATAAGATACCATTATGTTCATCATATCTTATAATTTACTACAAAAAAATCATAAAATATGATGAAAAAATAAAAAACACTTTTTCTAACTTTGACCTAAAATATAATTTACACAAATACAATCATTAAAAAAGACCCCATCTAAATAGTTTTTCAATGTTGTCCCGAGTTCAGAAATATGCTTGTTTCCATGTTTTTCTGCGAGTTATGGGGCAAAAAGCAAAAATAGTGTTTTTTGTTTTTTTCCTATATTGACCTTTTGACCCCAACCCTAAATTTAACCCCAACTCTAACCCTAGCTGCTATTCTAACCCTAACCCTAGATTTAAGCTAATGAAGTCTCTTTTTTTTTCATTGCAATGTTGCTTACTGCCTCTAGGGGCAGTCAAGCAACATATTCAGAGCGTTGGAAGTAAAAAAAAATTTTACTTTCGAAGCTCTGACCTCAAGAGGAACAGCCATATTGCAGGAGCATGCTGCTCTGGCAATATGGCGCCCACGATCACTCCGTGGAGTGATCGTGGGTGCCCCAGAGCTGAAATTTTGGTGCTGGCTATTGAGCAGCACTGTCAGAGCTGTTTTCGCAGTTTCACCGCAGGATGTCAGGAACGTGCATTGTTAGGAACGGAGTTCCCGGCTGGACATGCCTGACACGTCCATTGTTGCGAAGGGGAATCTTTGCTCTGTATAGCTTTATCAGGAAGTGGACATGTTGTTTAGCATCTCTGTTTTGTATAGCTCTATCAGGGGGGGGACACATGTGCTATAACAACTGCTATAAGTCCTGCCCAGACCCGAGTCCTGAAGACATTATAATAAATTCACATAAGCATTAACTTGGTTTGATGCCTGGAGTGTTCTTTTAACCTGAAGAAATCTTCACCTGCACTGTGGGTTAGATCCTGTAGTTGACAGATTACATCAAGTGTAGACATTTTAAATAAATAAAAGAATATAACTAATGTACATTATTGAGCCCTCTTTGCTCTGTATAGCTATATATATATATATATATATATATATATATCACTTTGGTTCTGATGAAGGAAGATCGGACCGATCTGACCCAAGATTCTAAACAACATGTTTGTTCCGAAAAAGAGCAAAGACGGCTTAACAAGGTACATTATTTCAATTCTTTCATTAAAGCATGTGTATGCAAACTTTCTAGACTTGATGCAATCTATCAAGTAAAAAGTTACACTGGTGCGCCGCTGGATAATGGGAGGTGTGCCATGTAGCGTTAGAAGCAAGTTACCATGTTGCAAAATTAATCGCACGTCAGAAAAAAAAACACATACTATCGGTGAAACACTCATCAGACCAGCATGTATGGAAATAGTTCGACATATGCTTGGGCCTAAAGAAGTTAAGGAAGTGAGTAAAGTTTCGTTGTCAGCTGAAACTATAAAAAGACGTTATTGACGATATGTCAATTGATATTCTGGAAACACGAACTCCAAAACTGAAAACGGGAGAGAAATTTGCACTTCAAATTGACGAGTCAACAGATTTTAGAAACCGAGCACAACTGACTGTAAATGTACGTTTCGCTGACGAGGACTCTATAAAAGAACATTATTTAAGAGCTTCCAGAGCGGACTACTGGAGAGGACATTTTCAAATGATTTCTTCAAATCTCATGACATTCAGTATTTAGCGTTTGCCCGGATGGTGCTGCGGCAATGATTGGCAATACAAAGGGACCCGATACAAAATCCACCGGTACAAATGACAGATTGCTGCATTCACCGCAAAGCATTGATGGTCAAGAACTTGCCAGAGGAATTATTGCAAACGATGAACGAATGCATCAACATCATAAACCTTATTAAATTAAGAGCCCTAAATTTGCGAATGTTTGGAATACTCTGTGCAGAAATCGGATCGGAATATCAATCGTTTTACACTGAAATACCTTGGCGAAAGTGCTGGCAAGATAATGTGAGCTTCGCAGTGAGGTTAGTCAGTTTTTATTAAATCAAAACATGCCTGAACTACAACAGCTCCTTCGAAGATAATCACTGGATTGCCAAACTTGCATACGTGGCTGATATATTCCATCACCTGAATCAATAAAAAAAATGCAAGGCCGGAATGAAAATTTATTGACATGCTCCGATAAATGAAATGGCTTCCAGAATAAGGTAGAACTTTGGCAGAGGGAGTTACAAAAAGGATCTCTGGAGGGGTCTAGGACTCTTCTTCGCCACATCTTCATCGCTGACAGTTCAGCGCAGCAGTTAGAACGTTGAACTGTCAGCAATGAAGAATAACGCGTCCGTTTCATCGCGGACGCGGCTATGTTAGAGCTGACAGTTCAGCGCTGAACGGTCAGCTCTTACAAATGTAAAAGTAAAAAGAAAATAACCCCCCTAATAAATTATTCCCCCCCCCAAACCCCAATACTAAAATTAACCCATAAAACCCAATACTAAAATTAACCCCCAAACCCTAATACTAACCCCCGAACCCTAGTACTAATCCCCAAACCCTAATACTAACCCCCGAACCCTAATACTAACCCCCTAAACCCTAATACTAACCCCCGAACCCTAATACTAAAATGAACCCCCTAAACCCTAATACTAAAATGAACCCCCTAAACCCTAATACTAAAATTAACCCTGAACCCTAATTCTAACCCCCTAAACCCTAATTCTAACCCCTTAACCCTAATTGTAACCACCCTTACTAAAATAAACTAAAAAGCTAAACTTACCTCTAGTGATGAAGCGGCTGCGCGGATGCAGCCGCGATGAAGTGTCCCATCCCCCTCTGGAGATGTACCAAAGGACCAACCATGAAAATGTTATATTTGGCTCAAAAACATGTAACATTTACTGCAGCATACATTTCAGCATTATTGTCATACAATTAACACGGAGCAATACGACTGGATTCGAAATCCTTTTGCAGCTACTGATGAAAATTCTGCTGACACTTCCCCATGCAAATTCAAGAGGAATTTCTTGAGTTGAGGAACGACAGGGAACTAGAATTGAAATTCACCCAAGTTTTCTGGATTGCGGTTAAGGAAGAATATCCACTGATTTCCAATGAGGATATTGAAGTTCTGCTCCCGTTTTCTACAACATATATATGTGAACAAAGTTTTTCAGCTCTAGTTCAAATTAAAAATAATAAGCGGTCGCACTTGAAGGACCTTGACCAGGAGCTTCGGGGTTGCTCTTTCAAATATCGAGCCAAATATAAAACGTTTGTGTTCATTCAAACAAGCACAAGTATCACATTAATTCCCTCCTACCTATACTGAGTGGGCCGTGACTGTGTAGGACTAACTTCAGTCTTGCTCTTAAGCACTAAGTAACTATATGTCTATTTATGTTTTACGTCTATCAGATATTTATAATCTTTCAGTTTTGTCTGGTCATAAGTTAATGACCACAGACCAGCACTAGTTAACCCTGTTTAAGTGTATGTTACCCCCCCCCCCCCCCCTTCATTTATGTATTTCCTAGTTATCAATGGTTTTAATATTTTCACATGTAAGCTTGTGTTCCCATCACGGACTATTATCAATAACCACATGCAGTTGTCATGCTGAACCATGTGTTTGCATTTTTTTGTAAAATCCTTCAATAAAAATAATTTAAACCAAAAAAAGTATCACATTAATTCTATAAGTATATATTAAATTAGAATGTATAAGTACATAAAGGCATCTTGTTCTTATGTTCTGTGAATGCACTTGACTTTAAAACTTAATTTTTGTATATTTTTGCTTGTGGTGTGCCACAGAATTCTGGGGAGAGCTTTGGTGTGCCCTGGGTGAGAAAAAGTTGAGGAGCACTGACTTTTAAGTGTACTGTAATTCTATAGATGACTATATTCATATAGATTATATTCTCTATACAGTGACATTGTGCTGCGTGGCAGCTGCCATCCGTTGGGGATGGTGGCGTAGGGGTCGACTTTGCTCTGTGGCTATTAAAGTTTTTGTAAAGTTATTGAAAATAATTCTAGTGAGCCGATTCTGTCGCGTGGCTCCCCGATTGTAATTCCATCTCATTTCGAGACTGTTTTAGAGTGGATTGACTTAAGCCAAAGCCAGATTACAATTAAGTGAGGGGGGACATTGGATTGCTTGTAGTAATTACATAGTTGGGTATGAAGAAATGTTTCTAAGACTTTGGGCAATGCGTAAAGAGCACGGTCTATAGATGAAAGAATGTTAATCTACCAAAAGCCTGTGGGCTACCGCCAAGTCCCAATCCCAGATGCTCTAACCCATATTAACATTTTTATTTTGAGGATTTTTATTAAAAGACCAGTGTCGGCAAAATACGTTCAATTGAACGATTGAATCATGTGTAGGCAGTTGAAGTACAAATGCTTTAACTATGAATAAAGTATAACACTCTGAGATGGCTGACGTCTTGGCTCATCTGATCCAAGATGTCCGCCCCCTGATAGAGCAACAGAGAGCAAACAGGGCTCGGGAATGTGCTTTTTTTTCCTATTCTTTCATGAAAGCCTTTCTATATAAAATGCCTACACTTGATGCAATCTTTCAGTTGAACAGATCTTCATTTATGTTGACAGATGAAAGGGATCCTTTTGCAATAATTATTTAAATGTAAACATAACCATGATATGTGTCCGCATACTTCTATTGCTTTGTTTACTTAAAGTGCTATTGAACCCCAAAGAGTTTTATTGCTGGGGTGATTGAGGAAGCCCATGGTCTGGTTTATTGTCCATCCTGTGACCTATTTCACAAAAAGAATCATATATATATATAATGTCTGGCACACTGCTGCCAAAGCTATTTGGCTTTTTCGGGGTCATATCTGGGTTTTACAAGGTCAAAGGGGTTTCTCCCACAGCTACAGGTACAGGGGGTCTTCAGAATTTCCTCCCCCAGTGGTGTAAAAAATATATAGTTAGGATAACAAGGGTAATGGAGGAGGACAATGTTTATTTTGGTTTTGCAAAGCACGCTTCTGAAGGACATTAGATTTCCCAAAAATGTGTTATTTCTAACATGTAAGTGTGATCTCAGGGTCTAGTAAGGCTGTCTTGATTTGTGATCAGCTTTAAGCAGGGGTCGCAGTGCTCTCTGTCTGTGTTTGGTTGTGGAATTAGCTTGTGTGTTTTGCAAGCCAGTGATGATGTAGCAGCACTGCTGATAAACCGCAAGCCATCAACTAGGCCGATATTCTTATTTTAGCAAACAGACCTCAGTATGATTTTTTTTTTTTTCAGGTGAACCACTAAAGGGGCCAGGTAGAGGTGTGCGGGGGGGAGAGATATAGGAGTAATATTATTTTATTATTTAAATTGATTATGTGGGGTCTGGGGGAGGCATTTAGGCAGCTCCCAGACCTAGTTTTATTTATTGGGGGGGGGGGGGGGGGGCGGATACTTGCCCTGGCCCCCATGATTAATTTAGGGGACATTTTTTTATATTTTCTTTTTTTTAATTTTGCGAGGATTATTTCCATCCCAGCCGAATCCTCCAGAAATCAGTCTCTATTATCCCATAGATGTCTATGGTAAGATAGAGGTATAATTGGGCTGTAAATTGTAAATAGTTTTAAAGTAAAAATGTGTTTCACATTAGAAACATGTACAACATAACACAAAATAAAGAGATTGCTCCTTTAATCTGTGCCCACACACAGGTCTCCGGACCCCCCACCTTGCAAAAGCTGAATATAATGACATTTTCCGACCCTTTACAATGTGTTTTTGTTCCAAGGAATAGTAAATTCCCAATCTATGTTACACAATAAAAAAAAAGTCTAATTAAAGTAGAATTATTCCTCCTAGTATTACCTTTGGCTTGTGACCCTTTATTGCTAAAGGACTGCACCAGCACACAAAGCATTGCCAAGAAGGCAATGAACGGTTACATACGTGTATGCTCCCCATGTTTTCCATGTAAGCTGACATTCCACAATGAATTAAAGTCCAGCCTCATAGAGGACCAGGTGTTTGAATGTTTTACTGGTAATCAAACACACTGGAACCGTTTAACCTTTCATTAGATGGGCTGTAAAACCAGGCAAAGTTAAATGGTAATGAACATATTCAGCCACAGCCTCTTATCTCCTGATAACCTTACATCTGCTCTTATTAGAAGATCATCTCTCAGCACCTCATGAATTATGCATTCTGGAATGGGAGCCAAACAAATAGAGATCTATACTGTCCCAACATAGATCTCTGGCTGCCCCACTCTAGACTATCAAGACATGAGTAGGCAGTGTACTTTAGCTGCTGCTGGGTCGCCAATGCAAATTTAGCTTGCATTCTACCCTATTACAGGGCTCGACAAATCCTGCTCCACCCCTCGCGCTATGGTGCCCGAGCACTGGGTGAGCTCAGCAGGGATAGAAGAAAAGATGGTCTGTGCCTGTGTGAGAGGCACAGACCAGGCTGGGAAGGAAATGTCCCCCTTCCTTGCAATGAAGTATAGCAGCAGGGATGGGGTACATATTGATGAACTTTTTTTTTCTTAAAATCACCCAACTTGTGTGTATGTGACATGTCTCTCTCTCTCTGTGACTGACTGTATGTGTGTGTGACGTGTGTCTCGGTGAATGACTGTGTGTATGTATGTGACGTGTGTCTCTCTCTGTGACTGACTGTATGTGTGTGTATATATGATGTGTGTCTATTTGTGACTGTGTGCGTCTCTCTGTGACTGTCTGTATGTGTGTGAGACGTGTGTCTCGGTGACTGACTGTGTGTATGTATGTGACGTGTCTCTCTCTCTGTGACTGACTGTATGTGTGTGTATATATGATGTGTCTATTTGTGACTGTCTGTATTTGTGTGTGTATGTCTGTGACTGACTGTATGTGTGCCGTTGTCTGGCTCCTAGACTTTTTTGCTGGCTCCTAAACCTCAGTTAAGTTTGTCAAGCCCTGTCCTATAATCAATATCCTATTAGTTTTAATATGTGATATATTATGTTTCACTCTGGCTGGTACCTTTAGAATACAAGATTTCAGGTATTACTCTCGTTACATGTTTTAATCTGTAAGGGGGCAGAGCAACTGTAACAATTTGTAACATATTACACGTCACTTGTATGTAACAGCTGCTGCAGCGGATAATAATCTATTTCATGGTCATCTTGGTTAAATGGACGTAGCGTCTCCAGGAATCCATCGCAGCCCTGAATCTTTAATTAATGTCATGTTGTTCAGAGATTGAAACATATCTGTCATAGTATCGGAGGAAAATAAGAAGATAAGAGGGGGGGGGAGAATGCAGCTAAGGGGGGGAGAATGCAGCTAAGGGGAGGGAGAATGCAGCAAAGGAGGGGGGGATGCAGCTAACGGGGAGGGGGGGGAGATTGCAGCTAAGGGGGGGAGAATGCAGCAAAGGGGGGGGGGAGAATGCAGCTAAGGGGGGGGGGGAGATTGCAGCTAAGGGGGGGAGAATGCAGCAAAGGGGGGGGGGAGAATGCAGCTAAGGGGGGGGGGGAGATTGCAGCTAAGGGGGGGAGAATGCAGCAAAGGGGGGGGGGAGAATGCAGCTAAGGGGGGGGGGGGGGCGATGCAACCTTGGTATGAAAGCCCCTGGGTTACAGTATACATGATTCCTATCATTTCTTTGTCCTCCAAGCTCTAGTTTCTGACATTGCAGCTGGTAGAGCGCTGGGGGAGGCAGAAAGCTGCAGTGAGACGCTATGTGCGACTGTATCACTTCCTGTAGTGGCTATCAGTACCAGCTGATCCAGGGAGCAAAGGTTCCTCGACGAGAGGGTGCCGGCCTAGGGAAATGCTGATAACATCGCTTGACAGAACAGGAGCTCACAATGACACATACTTCATTATTCTTTAATGGTTTATGTTGCAATCACTTGCAGGACCACCATCAGAAGCTGAGGAGCCCTTACAGACCTAATGGTCTGGGTCCTCTTCCCCCACTCCATTTCTCCTTTAGTTATTGCCATTGCACCTCCTTGCACACCTAGGACATGCCCCAACACCCACATTGCACAACCACAACTTACCACAACCAGCACCCACATGACATGCCCCATCATTCACACTGTGCACCCAGGACTTAACCCCAACCAGCACCCACATGACATGCCCCATCATTCACACTGTACACCCAGAACTTACCCCAACCAGCACCCACATGACATGCCCCATCATTCACACTGTACACCCAGAACTTACCCCAACCAGCACCCACATGACATGCCCCATCATTCACACTGTGCACCCAGGACTTAACCCAGCACATGCCCCATCACCACATTGCACACCCAGGACCTACCCCAACCAGCACCCACATGACATGCCCCATCATCTTTTACACTGTACACCCAGGACTTAACCCAGCACATGCCCCATCACCACATTGCACACCCAGGACTTACCCCAACCAGCACCCACAGGACATGCCCCATCATTCACACTGTACACCCAGGACTTACCCCAACCATCACCCACAGGACATGGCCCATCATTCACATTGCACACCCAGGACGTACCCCAACCAGCACCCACAGGACATGCCCCATCGGCTTGATAAATAATTTTCCCATTGAAAGTAAACTAACATTTGCATATGAACTCAGAAGGTAATGTCATGAGACTAGAGACAACAAAAGCACATTTAAAATATATTTTCTCTTAATTTATGAATTTTGTGGCAATTCTGCTAACGCAATGTATCTCTACAGTCACAGTACAGACAATATATAGGTGCTTGAGACTCTTTAAAGACACATGAGGTGAAATACCCTCTACTGGCCACCTGTTCTATCTTTAACCTACAAAGCCCTCCACTCCTCTGCCGTCCATACATTGCCTCCCTCGTTAAACGATACTACCCTGCATGATCTCTGTGCTCCTCAAATGGACGTAGACTCTCCTCCACCCTCATCACCTCCTCCCTCTCGTGCCTGCAAGATTTCGCATGAGCTGCCCCCTCTCTCCAACTCCCTTCCACAGAACATCCAGCTCTCTCCCTCTTTCTCAAACTTCCAAAAGTCCCTTGAAACTCATCTCTTTAATGAAGCTTACTACTCATCCCACTAGAATAACCTCAACTAAGCTCTAGCCCAGTGATTCTCAAACCTGTCCTCAGGACTCCCCAACGGTCCAGGATTTAGGGATTACCCAGTTGTGTTTAAATAAGAATATGTAGAACACCTGGTATGGCTGCTTATGGTTAGGGAACTAACCCTTAATGGTTAGGGAACCACACCAGGTGTTCTACATATTCTTATTTACACACAACTGGGTAGTCCCTAAATTCTGGACCGTTAGGGGGTCCTGAGGACAGGTTTGAGAATCACTGCTCTAGCCAATCCCACCAGATCTCACTGTCCTCAAACACCGTTACTAATAGGAAGCTTACAACTCATCCAGCTAGAACTCACATAATTAAAGGGACACTAAACTTTTTTTCTCACTTGTGTTTCTAATATAGAATCACAAGTTAAAAGTTAGTTACCCCTAGTATGAGGATAAACTGGCGTGTACTTTTGATAGTACAAAGTACAGCAGCTGCCATGTTTCCATAGGAAGTAGGCAGCCGTCTGGTCAGCGACTGGCTCTCTCTGCTAGCGCACAGAGAGACCCTCGTTTTTGTATGGGATCAGCAGACCTTAATTAGACTAGGTCCCCCTGCTGATCCCATGCAAAAACGAGGGTCTCTCACTGTGCTAGCAGCGAGAGACCCTCTCATTCAGCTGTCAGAGCGGGGCGAGCTCCGGCTCTGATTGGCTGTGCGCGTGCTGACGTTTGTCAGCATGTGACAACCGGGAACTGCTGTGTCTCGCTTGTGAGACACAGCAGAAAGTAAACCCACGTGTATCTATTAAGATACATGTCGTGTTTACTTCATTCTACCGCCACATGTATTGTTTAACCCTTGTTTCCTTTTATAATAAAAGCCATATGAAGTGTAACCCAGCATGACCTTTCTTATCTAACATAGAAAACACTGAAGGAACAAACAGGAACCTAATAAAGCAGATCAACTAGTTCTGTAAAAGTCAGCGAGATACAGGGATATGAATGGCCTGGACTAAGCCAAAAGTAAATATTTATACTGCAAAATGATTTCCAGCAAATATCTGAATGTTAAATGATTCCCTTACAGGGCAGTGCCATACAGCCTATTCTCTGTATATTATATATATATATATATATATGCCATGCATTGTATATCAAGATCCTGCAGATGTTTCTTAATTTACTTCTTTTGGTAGATTTTGAATGATATTAAGGATGTTGTGATAACAGAGCAGTTTCAGTTACCGTCTCTGGATTTTATTTGGGGGGGAACACATTTATTGCTGTCACTATAGTAACCGACCTATCTCTCCAGACCCCTCCTTATTGGATGCCACTGAATTAAGAGACCCCGATGAAATGATTTTGACATACCAATTTTCTCGCTTTTAAAGAGACTACTCTAGTGCGAAATCTAAACTTTCATTATAAGCAGACTTACTGGGACAACTAGCTCGATTTGTCTACTACATGTTTTATCTATGCTACAGAAACAGAGACTAATATATATATATATATATATATAAGGTGACACACAAGATGAAGTTACCAACACCAGATAAAATAGAGGAATGAATACAATGTTTTTCTATTAGTCTATGCTTCTATTTGCAATTCTCCCTGCACAATAAATAAAAATCAGATTGTATCCTCTACACTCCTTCTGTTTACAAGCACATTAAAAAAAAGGCTTCATTTGACCTAAAACAGTATCTTTAGCAAATATTTACCAGTGTAGTAAGGATTAGGTCATTTTAACATAGTAACAAAGTTAATCCACAATACACGTTAAGTGTGAGATCTGCCAGGTTCAGTACAGCTAGAATGATTACTGGAATGATTGGTAGATATTCTGGTCAATAATAATATTGCAACTCTTTTCATGGAAGATGGATGTGCGGAGTCAAAGTATAAGGGTTTTAATGTTTATATCTGATACTGGAACAGGTCCCAGGGAATATTGATTACACTAACTGTTCTCCGTACTCTTGTCTCAAGCTACAATACACTTGAAAGCAAATCACTTTATATACAGTACAGTTGGGCCCCAGATTCTAACTTTTCTGATCAGAACTGGCTTTGATTTAAGCAATACCTTCCTGAATCTCCCTCTAACCTGCCACGTGGAGCCACTGCATCAGCCCACCCATTATGTTCCAAGATAGACACAGATAGTCAGGCAAGAGAGAGATACTGGCAGATAAATACAGAGATTGATGGACTAGACAACTCGATATAAAGTTTGGTGCACTGGGGCATTTAGAAGTAAAAAAAAAACTCATTGAGTCAGGGTACAGAGCAGCCCAGAGGGCTATTACTCCAGTCCTCCCCGAGTCTGCCAAATTAATTACACCCATCAGCCATCTCACTCTCGTAGCCTTATACAATGTGATAATGCCGTATGCACAGTTCAATACAGGATGCCCAACGCGTTTCATTGAAACACCCGGTCAACTTCATCAGAGATTTTTGATCCACAATGCAATATTCCATACATTTTCAAGAATGACCCTGGGCCGAGAAGTCAAGCTACTAATTAAGCCAGACTCAGTCTCAGTTCCACGGGTGGTAAATGCGCTAACGACAGTTACAGGCATTTCCTTTGTGAGTCAAATTCCTTTTTTTGTTGTTGTACATTTTCCCTTTTTTAATGAGTTTTACTACGACAGACCTGCAGCAAGAATATCTTTTCTACAGTGAGCTATGTATCCGTTATATATTGTGAACGTAGAGAATACAAAATGATGAAAAATGATCTATACATTTGTGCATAAAATAAAATGTTTTCGATGTGTCTGTGGGGGTCTCCTGCAAATGACATCACCTGGGGCTTGAGATGGAAAATGTGTAATTTGCATATCAAGCCACAAGGTGATGTCATAAGCAGGAGACCCCCACAGGCACAGTCACAATATGTATTTCTCTGATATAAAGATTATTTGTCATCAGTTTGTTTTTCGCTACATTCTCGGCAGGGTTTCGAGTGACAGACAAACCTCTGAGCTAAATGTTCCTCATTCTGCACTATTATCCAGCTGCCAGAACGCTTGCTTTTAATACAGTTGCACGCACAGTCATCACTAAGCAAGCACAAATGCACTTTACTCAGAGCACATCAAGTTACCAGTTGTTTTATCACTACACACTAAAAGCTGTATCCAATAAAATGGGTACCGTCTTAAAGGGACAGTCACTTTCGTTCCACGTAGCACTCTAATGGAAAACCATACGTAGGGTACGTGTATGAACATGCAATTTGTTTGTGTATGTCCAGATGTGTGAAGCATCATTGGTTTTTGAAGATATCACTGGTTATAGGGGGAGGAACCAACTAGTAGGGGATCTACTTAGAGAGGACTAAAGGTAGGTAGGCAATGTAATAGAACGGCAGGAAATGCTAGCAGAATGCTTGGTTGTATAGGTAGATATATTAGCAGAATAACTGGCTGTATAGGGAGAGGTATTAGCAGAATCCTTGGTTGTATGGGGAGAGGTATTAGCAGAATGCTTAGTTGTACAGGGAGAGGTATTATCAGAATGCTTGGTTGTATAGGGAGAGGTATTATCAGAATGCTTAGTTGTATAGGGAGAGGTATTAGCAGAATGCTTAGTTGTATAGGGAGAGGTATTAGCAGAATGCTTGGTTGTATAGGGAGAGGCATTAGCAGAATGCTTGGTTAAATAGGGAGAGGTATTAGCAGAATGCTTGGTTGTATAGGGAGAGGTATTAGCAGAATGCTTGGTTGTATGGGGAGAGGTATTAGCAGAATGCTTGGCTGTACAGGGAGGGGTATTAGCAGAATGCTTGGTTGTATAGGGAGGGGTATTAGCAGAATGCTTGGCTGTATAGGGAGGGGTATTAGCAGAATGCTTGGTTGTATAGGGAGAGGTATTAGCAGTAGAAAGAGGGAAGTGCCCCGGTACAGAGCACTGGTGAGACCTCACCACACGCAGTACTGGAGACTGTATCTTTAGAAGGACATTGATACTTTGGAGAGAGTTCAGAGAAGGGCTACTAAACTGGTTCATGGGTTGAAGGATAAAACTTACCAGGAAAGGTTAAAGCATCTTAACATGTATAGCTTGGAGGAAAGTATCATATAAGATATATTTCTTATCAATACAGCACAGCTTATGGATAATTACACAACCCCAGGTCCACATCTCTCATGTTTTGGAGGCGTGGCTGAAGGTGTGGCTCTGGGCGGGGCTTTACCTGCACATTTGAAGCACCAGTCGATAGCTATTTATGTCGTTTGGTTGAGTCATTTAGAATTAAAATTAAACCGTTTACTTACAAAATATAATATATAAACACATTTAGTGCAGTTTTTTTGGCTCTGTGATACACACTGAAAAATTCTGAGCTCCTAGAAAATAGAGACAACAGAAGTGGAAAGAGTGACACTTGCATAGTTGCCAACATCGGCCATGTTTCCAGGGACACATATTTGTTCCTCATGCTGCAGGAGGAGCATGCAAAGTGCAGCCCGGCAATCTGTAGAATGTATATACACACAGACACAATCCAATTAATTAATTACGATGGAGATCTCATAGGACCTACCATGATTAATTGGATTGTGTCTGTGCGTAAATCCATCCTACATACTGCCAGGCTGCACTTTGCATGCTCTTTCTGCAGCATGTGGAACAAATATGTGTCCCTGGAAACATGGCCGATGTTGGCAGCTATATTGGCCTAATTTCCCCTACAACCTTCAGACATTTGCAAGTTGTCTTATCTGCGTCTCCCTCAAGGTTTAACCCCCTAAATACTCACCATGCATGCTTCTCTTCCCAGATATTCTGTATGCCTTTCAGTCCTCAGTGTTCGCCTATTCAACTCAGTGGGAATATTTTACATTCTTTCTTCCAGTTACTTTTTAAATGCATCCCTTAAACAGGCACTAAGTTTTATTTTTAAAGATTATATATATTTTTTTTAAGTACACATTTACCCAGGGTGGCTGACGGTCATACATGCAAAGTGCTGCGTGTAGAATCAGAATTTTGGGTCCGATAAAGGGAGATGTGAGTCAAGATGTCTGCCCATTTATAGAGCTATAAAGAGAGGGCTTAACTAAAGAATGAAATGAAAGTATTTCTATTAAAAACATCTATACTCGTAGCTTTCTTCCAGTTCAGCTATCCTGTAAACAGTCAGCGGGTGGAGGATTGGGAGCGGTTAGGGCAAGACTTGACAAATTTTATTTAGATTTAGGAGCCAGCAAACAAATGTAGGCGCCAGACAACAGAACATACACACAGTCACGCAAACATACACAATAGCACAGACATGTACACACGTAGAAATGCAGACAGTTACACTCACATCTGGTCAGACTAGATGGACTGAATGGTTCTTATGTGCCAACACAGCCTGTGTTTCACATATGCATAGACAGACACAGTCAGACAGTCACACTGACAGAGAGACAGTCACACCAACTAACACAACCCAGCTTTTAATTTTTGTTTTTAAAGAGAAAAAAAGTGCATGGTTCAATGTGTCCCCCCTCTCTCCTTCAGGGGGAGGGAGTCACTTCTATTGCACCCTAGTCTACCTAGCACAGACCATCTTGTCATCCTGCTGAACGCCGGGATATCATGTGACACCCGGCGCTCACAGTCTGTGCAGTCGATATACGCTTTGCCCCTCGCACTGCGCTGAGGGGGGCACTATGTAGATGGAAACACCCATGCACCAAGGTTTCATCGAGCCCTGTGTTATAATGGGTGTGTGTATATATATATATATATATATATATATATAATAAGACCCCCTGCTCCCCAGTGTCGCTTTAATGATCATGAAAGCAGGAGATTTAGCCACTTGTGAAGTATAAGGTGTTTGCAGTGTAACACATGGTGTGTACACAGTGTTACACTATATTAGTCATTTCAATGGGATAGAAAGCTGCGTGATGTCCCGCAGGTCATGCACAAATAATAAATCCATAGAGGACAAGCAGTCATTTGCATATGGGGTCCACCTGGCAGCTACACCGCTGGCTCAAGGTCAATGTCACGTGTAATGGAGGCAATGGCCTGGTGACGTCATAAAGAGCCGCCGCAGCGTGTGATAGGACAGAGCCCCCCCCTCTGTATGTATGGGTTACACAGCTCATTACGCCGGGGGGTCGCACTGGGAACCTCCGTGGTCACGGTTCTCTCAGGCACCGGAGCTGTTCGCCAACCGTTCCCTTGGTAACGCCGGCCCCACTTCCGGCTCCGGCGGTTGGGAGTCCCGGTCAGACGCACGCGCGCGCGGCGCTGGTGACGTCAGACGCACGGGCACGTTTCTCTGGCCGTCAGTGACAGGGAGGCTGTGTGACTGCGGCGGCGGCGGCTCCGGTGACCTAGTGACGCGGCGTGACGGATCGTGCCCCGGGGGGAGTGAGCTCGAATGGCGGCTCGGAGCGCCCAGCTCCGCATGTGAGGCTGCGTGTCCCCATCCCAGGAGTATCCGCCTCAGACGCCATGACGGAGGCCAATGGCTCCCAGCAGCAGGTCCTGGACAGGTGAGGGGGCGGGGCGCAATCTTCCGCAGTCACCATGGAAACCAGTGCTCCCTGCATCCCTCTGTGCACTGGCAGGGCTGTGGCATTGGGTACTACAGGTCTCACAATGCTCAGCCATTTACCGTGTCAAGTGACTTCATTCTAATGTGAGGGTCACCTGGTGACGTCATAATCACGTGACGGCTCTGACATGGAATACACATTGGATGTTGCTGATGAAATTCAGTTGTGGAGCAGTCACCATGGAAACCAGTGCAATGTCCCTGAATCACCCCCATTATAGTGTAGAAAGGACATTATGGTGCAATCACTCTCCCTGCTGATTGTCTCCCTTTATACATTATATTCATTATCTATATATCTCCCTTTATACATTATATTCATTATCTATATATCTCCCTTTATACATTATATTCATTATCTATATATCTCCCTTTATACATTATATTCATTATCTATATATCTCCCTTTATACATTATATTCATTATCTATATATCTCCCTTTATACATTATATTCATTATCTATATATCTCCCTTTATACATTATATTCATTATCTATATATCTCCCTTTATACATTATCTATATATCTCCCTTTATACATTATCTATATATCTCCCTTTATACATTATATTCATTATCTATATATCTCCCTTTATACATTATATTCATTATCTATATATCTCCCTTTATACATTATATTCATTATCTATATATCTCCCTATATACATTATATTCATTATCTATATATCTCCCTATATACATTATATTCATTATCTATATATCTCCCTTTATACATTATATTCATTATCTATATATCTCCCTATATACATTATATTCATTATCTATATATCTCCCTATATACATTATATTCATTATCTATATATCTCCCTATATACATTATATTCATTATCTATATATCTCCCTATATACATTATATTCATTATCTATATATCTCCCTATATACATTATATTCATTATCTATATATCTCCCTATATACATTATATTCATTATCTATATATCTCCCTTTATACATTATATTCATTATCTATCTATATATATATATATATCATACTTTAATGTGGCTCTTCCTCTCTTTATTTGCTCCCATGATGTTTAGATGTTCCAGTGCCAGATTAATGATCCAAATGGTCACACTGGATCTTCTCTGTGCTTGTTTAGACTTGTCACATTCCAGCTCTGGCTGGTATTTCCACTCCCATCATTCCTAGACAGCAGTACATTACCCAGCCTCTGTTCTAAACTTCACCAAGTAGTTCGTGAGTGATATTGAAACTGATGCTGTGTCATAGTGACAGTAAAGTGTTTAAAGTTCCTCATGGCAGGACTTGACTTACATTTCCTGGATTATATTTTCTGTGAAATGCTTCTTCCTTTAGACTTCCATGGAAAACCATTAGACAATGTTTATTAGCCAGCAGTAGTGATCTTAGGAGCCATGGCTCTTTGGCTCCTAGTATTAGTCATGGTTTGGGATACTTTTACTTTCGTTTATTCTGCATAACTAATCTCTGAATTACGTGGAAACCAGCAGGGCTGGACAGATGTGTCTGGGGCTAAGGAGCTCCGGACTGTGTCTGGGAGGGCTACGGAGCCGGACTGTGTCTGGGGGGGCTACGGAGCCGGACTGTGTCTGGGGGGGCTACGGAGCCGGACTGTGTCTGGGGGGGCTACGGAGCCGGACTGTGTCTGGGGGGGCTACGGAGCCGGACTGTGTCTGGGGGGGCTAAGGAGCCGGACTGTGTCTGGGGGGGGCTAAGGACCCGGACTGTGTCTGGGGGGGGGGGGGGGGGGGGGGCTAAGGAGCCGGACTGTTTCTTGGAACATTAAATTGTATATTCATGATGTCGGTAATAAAAAAAACTTGAAAGGATCAGCTCCATGTCCAGTGTGTGGAAAAAACATTTTTGATAAGCACTTCATTATGTAAAGTAAATAAAATAATTTTGTCCAAAAGTCCAACCCATCTGTCCAAACCCCTTCTTATTGGAGATCACAGAATGTATAGGTCGTCTTGAAACACCTCCAGCAAGGCTCCTTTTACCTGGACAGAGTTAGAAAATGAAAGCACCAGATTATATTAACCCCTAGGATGGCATAAAACGTCCTTCACTTAGCAGCTCATCACGGCTCCCCACGATGAGCTGTGCTCAGATCCCAATGTAGGAACGTGCAGTATGATCGCACCTGTCTGATGAGGCCACATTGAGTTCCTCAGTGACGCTCAAAGCGAGCCCTGGCTACCTTTTACTAAATCGTGGAAGGTCGGGCATCCCTCTGTAACGTTACAATTGACGTTGTGAGTTATCACAAGTTTTCGGCAGGGACCCACAGGATGTATTAAGACTCTGTGTCCATGGCTACTGATCACTTTGTCATCTTGCCAGGGATGCAAGATCCATGCGTCTCAAAGGGGTTAAATGAGGACTGTAACAAGAAATGTACTTTTGTTTAATTGAAAGATTGCATTGCGTACAGACGGTTTCTACAGAGATTCTTTAAGGGACATCTGTCAAGCCCCCATCTATTATCAGGGACGCAATGCAATACAGAGGTTTCTTTATGTTGCAGCTGTGCAGCATCATCCCTTAGCTTGGGCTGGATCACTGGCACTACCTGATGTGCCGCCTGCTTGCACGACCCCATGTGACATCACACGAAATCAGGGTGTCATGACAAGCGAACTCATCGCTCGGCTTGCATATTTGTAACGGCTGCAGCCATATTACAAGTATAGAAGCTGCACAGTGAGCATGCCAGCGCAAGCTCCTGTGATGGGGAGGCGGCACTTCAGGTAGCGTGGGTCAGTGATATGAACCCAAGCTAAGGGAGAAGATGACCGCGCCCCAAGCGGTGGGCACTGGCTAAAGGTAAAACATTTTGGGTTGTATTGGTTTCCTGATAATCGGAAAACATAAGCAGCAGAGTTTAAAGATTTTATTTAAAAGCATGTGGTGGGGGTTTGACAGTAGCCCATTTAAATAAGCGCCTCACTGTCCGAACCACTCTAACAGCGAGCAGACATGTTTGTTTACAAGCTTGGGTCCCATATATGTGATCTTCTGTCAGCTGATCTAAGATGAATGGCGATCTGACCCAACATTACAAACATGTCTGCCCCCTGACCGTATGGGGGCAAAGAGAGTTCAATATGTTATTTTATATGTATTATTTCATCAAAGCATTTCTATCTTAGATGTTTTGTTTTCAACTGATCCAAGCCACTGGTCCGCAGCGCGCAAACACGCGTGATCCAAGCCACGGGGCCGCAGCGCGCACACACGCGTGATCCAAGCCACGGGGCCGCAGCGCACACACACGCGTGATCCAAGCCACGGGGCCGCAGCGCGCACACACGCGTGATCCAAGCCACGGGGCCGCAGCACGCACACACGCATGATCCAAGCCACTGGGCCGCAGCGCGCACACACGCGTGATCCAAGCCACTGGGCCGCAGCGCGCACACACGCGTGATCCAAGCCACTGGGCAGCAGCGCACACACACACGCGTGATCCAAGCCACGGGGCCACAGCACACACACATGTTATCCAAGCCACTGGTTACTGTTCACTAATTGTGACTTGCAAACATTTGGCATGATTAGCAGAGGTAGAGCATTTTTCCAAATCCAGTATTCCACTATGATGTTTGAGTGTGCCAGTCAGTATACTTTTAGTGAATAGCCCCCATTATGTTGGCAAAAACTTAAGCCCATGCGTAGATTAACATGTGTTTTAAATGTGTCTGTGGTGTGACGATGACCTCATGTTTTGCTTATGTGTAAATGAGCAACTTCATGCAAAAATTAATAAAAGTGTTTTTAAATGTGTCTGTGATGTCATCTGCTAATGACATCACCCACCATGTGACTACATGCAGATTTCCTATATTTCCCATTGAATGTAGTTACTTTGCATTTTCTGCCACAAGGTGATTAACCATTTGATTTATACATATGTGGTGTTGGCAGAACTGCACACAAATCGATATTGTATATTGGCTACAATAACAGAACAAACAATGTTTGTCCAGTTAACGTGTTTTTCTGTTCATGTGTCAGTAAATAGAATTACAGGCATGTCAGGGATCGTTTCTTCCCATATGTTACGTCAGATCATTTGTTATGGTTTTCGAGGTTATCTGAACTCTGTCTGAAGCCAAACTGAACCCTTTGCCTAAGCGTTAAACATCCATTGTCCATTTCATTTGAAACCTTGCAAGTTGATCAGTGCTATGCTGCTGGTTGACGGTGCTGTTGGTGTATTTGAGAATGTTACAGATGATTAATTTGTTTTAAAATCCTAGGACATACAAAAAAAACGTGATTTTTTACTCTCAAGAATTAATGTGAATACGGTTATAACTCTGAACCTGTATGACTACTGTTAATTTTACAGTAATAAGGGTAAACTTTTTATTTCTTTATGCAAAAGTTATGCCACACTAAATACTATGCTAGTTTACTTAAACCTAAACCTTATCCTGTGACTGGAGACGATAAAAAAAGGATGGAAAGTGATCTGTATGTTGGGGTAGCAGACTTATGACATCACCTGTGGCTTGAAATGCAAGTAGGAAAAGCTCACCAGGCCTGGCCCTGCACAATGTATAGTCAAATATAAAAAGAAGACTCTGTGATCCCATAAATATTTTTTTTCCCCCCTTCTCTCCATTTCAGCAAGAAACTCTCTATTAAAGATATTTTGTTATAAAAGCCAGGCGCCTTGGATTATCTTGACCATTGTAACACATTTTATATAGTGATCAACAATTTATTATTAAAATGAACAGACTTGGATCCCATTTAGTAACCTCTTGAACTTGTTCAAGCCTCTCACGGAGTGATCCATTAGTTATTGACATTTTACCATGTCAAAGAACAACTCTCATCAAAAAAAGTTCTGTCTGCTGCCCAAAATGCATATTCCAAATGTTAATGCATATTAGTGTACTTTCAAAGTACTTTAAAATGCATGTTTTACATTGTGCATTGCTTAAAATATAGAATACTTACAGCTAGATGAGATTGCTAAATTCCAACAGTTTGCAAGAAGCTAGGACTGCCTACACTAGCTGAGTAGAAGTAATTTCCTTTTTTTTTCTGCAGGAACCAATGAGAATAATTTCATTCAAATGAATAGTGATGTCATCAGACAATGTGTTCCACTGTGAATAAATCCTACTGTGTACAAAGGCAAGGTCATTTATATTCCATGCAATGTGTTCTATTCTACCAGCACAGGAAGTAACTAAATGAAAGAAAACTTTTATATGCTCAGTATAATCAGTGCTGTGGCACCTTCAGTGAACATGCAGAGTAATCACTGGGGAGGGCTTGAGTCAAATATTACAAATGTGATTTATGCAGAATGCCTGCATCAAATCGCACTGGAAAAAAAGCCTGTGCATTATACAGACAGTAATCAGCATCTTGCACCAAAGTGAGTTTGGGGACTAGACTGTCCCTTTTATAGCAGGTATTTTAAATGGAAATGGCATCTTTTAATGAAAGAATACAAGTAAAGTAGCTTTGCTGGTATAGCATCAGGGGGCAGACCTGTTGTTTAGAATCTCGGCTTCATTGCTGGACACTCTTGCTTACCATAGAGATGTGGGTGAGAGCGGAGTCTGCTGTGACATTAGTGAGGGTAATAGCCTTTGCAGTGCAGGACGTGCACATTGTGTAGATGTCATAGTATCAGTCTGACGCATACCCTGCTCGGGGATAATCAGAGTTGTATTACTTTCTGGCTGGAAGCTGTTGGAAGAGCTCTGTAAATGGCTCCCTTGGGCTGTGGGTTTGCACATTAGCTTTCTTTCCTGCATGTAATGCGACTGGTTCTCTGTCCCTCCCAGGTGCTCTATACTATGTCATAACGGCATTACTGGAACCTCTGATGTATATAGCTGTGAGTTCTGTCGGGCATTAAACTGAACTTTAAAGGACAACTGTCAGCAAAAAATGATAGCTTGCAACTAGTGCAGGCAAATAAAATGCTGTAATGCAAGAATACTAATAAAGTTATTGTTTTAGAATCTTGGGTCAGATAATGACGATCTGACCCAAGATGTCGCCCCCCTGATAGAACCATTCAGGCAGGGATTGACAAATCCAGGAAGCCCTGGCTCCTAAAATCCCAACTGCTCGCTCCTAATGTTTGTGATTGTTTTACATAGCACGCTGTGGGTGTTCATCAGTTTCAACCCTCTCCCTATTCCTTGTTTCCCACTGTTGGTACTTTTTTTTAATCTTGTTTTTGGATCGTTTCCCTGGCTCCTAAAAATAACCCGACGGACTCCTGCACTAGTCTGTGTGCACCAAACGTCTATAGAAATGTGCCAAGCCGTGCAATAATGTATTACAATTTCTCTTATTTAATGCAAGCATTTCTATTTAACCCCTTAGTGACAGAGTTCCATGATGTGTCTTGAAGATCAGAATTCCTTTATTTGCTGTTTTCCTCGTGTAGACCCTTTGGGTCTGGACTGCCCTTATGGGTGGGACCAGTCTGATTTGCTAATGGAGAGCTTTCCTCTGTAATGGTGCAAGCGAGCAAAAATATATTTGACTTTCTTTTGAGTATTCAGCTCCCTAGCATCAGATTTGGCATATATGCCAGGTCAGGTAAGCAGTACACTGGGCACCCAGGCTAGATCCTTTGCTGTGGTAGCTTCTGATTTGGAGAGGTAAGAGGTTTTGGCTTATATTGCCCTGGGCTCCTTTGCACCCTGGGCACTTGTAGTCGTCTGTGACAGGCAGTGAGGATACTCCTCATAATACCCTTGCAAGTAGCTGGCATTTTTCCTGGCCGGAAGTTTTTACACCCGGATCTGACCTTTACAGGTTGAATGACGGAACTTGCCGCATAAACAGAAGCTGTGCCAGAGACTGTCAGGCTCTCGCTCAAAACCTGTTCTAGAAAGTTCTAGCGTCTCTGCAGTGACTGGCGTGGCTGGAGGTGTGCATGCTTCTCATGGCTGTCTGTGTAGAGTGCAAGCTCTGTTGCCCAGTAAACGCTCGTTCGGTGCCTATTGCAAGCAAAGAGAGCGCCATATAAAACCTTTATATTCTGCCACATTCGGGATTTCCAATATGTGTACTCTTCTCACATTGTCTTGAAGATTTTCCATGTATTGTGTTTTATTTTCTGAGAATAATAAATTTTTTTACAAATGCCTTTAATCTGCTAAAGCCAGCATTTTGGAAAATAACCGTTTTGTCATTGCAGGCCAGTTTCCATATTTCTTTATTTATATTCTGCTAGTTATTCTTGCGATCACATCCGCTGCATGTTTTATATCTTGCCAATCAAGTAGAAATGTTTTTTTCCATGCAGTCACTGCGCCAGGCCCTGGATCCTAGTTATAATGGCCGCTTCCTGCTGGATAAGGAGATTTCAGTCCCTCTACGTTAGGGGAGATATTCTCCGCTCCCTGCGATTCCTTCTATCATGATGAAAGCCCTTTGTATAACTTTGTCTATACATTTGAATAGCTTATTAAATTCAATATACCTTTTAATGCTCTTTAAAGTGACACTGCCATTTTTGTGGGATAAGCTTTAAATTGGACGCCAGGCGATTCAAAACATACATTTTGTTTGGGCCAATAAGGAATAGCTCTCCACGCCAAGAAGGAATAGCTCTCCTAGTAATCTCTCTTCACCAGCAGATTTGTTGTCGGAATATACAGAATACGCTATCAGTGGAATAAGCCACACCTTACGCGTTTCTCACGGGTTCACCTCTTACTCATCGGCATTCATGCTCCAAGGGTTAAATATAATCTGGTCGGGGTCTCCTGTGTGTGTGATAGTATTTTACACTGGATCTGCGATGACTTGCTGACACTTCTATCTGGACGACTTCTCCTTTGATCATAGAGTCCGCCCTGTGTTTTCAGTTACCGCTGTGCTTAAAGCTTTATATCCATCAGCAATTAATTCCATTAAGCCGAGTCTTGGGAGGCACACACGATCTGTGTGGAGTTATTAGCGTTCGGAAGGGGTAGAGATGCGTGTAACACCTTTAATCTGCGTGTTCACTGCACTGGAGCACTCTACGTTTCCCTGGCTCCTAAACATAACCAGGCTAGCTTCCAAATTGTCCCATCTGGCTCCTGAAGTCTACAAATAATTGCCAAGCCTTTCTTTAAATCATTATCCCTTGAGTTGTGAGTCTGCAGTAACTGGTCAGTTTGTAGAAAAAGACGCCCCCTACTGGACCGTAGGATTTTTACTGTTTTCAGCTTTCCATTAAGGTGGAAATTCGCAAGGGGCGGAGCCTCAGCCATCTTTAATGTTGATAATCAGCAGTAGCGTTCCATTGGTTTCCATGGAGATTGCTCCTTCTAAATGCAAACAATCCATAGCAGTGTGTACTCACTACGTGCTAACTCTTACGTGAAATTCACATAGAAAGTGTTTTTTTGCTCTATTCTTTCATTCCTTTTATTAATTTAATGAAAGGTTTGGTTTAGTTGCGGCCGTTGCTGGCGTGACTTACAATCTATATCTAGTAGGTGGGCACCGAGACCTAACAATGTGGCCTGTTTCTAACTCTGCTACTTTGGCCTTAAACTGTAGCAACAAATGAACTTGCGTTTACTTGAAAGATGTTATAAAGTGCAGGCATTTTATATAGAAATGCTTTAATGAAAGAATACAAATAAAGCACCATATTGAGCCATCTTTTTCCCATATGGCTCCACCAGGAGGCAGACATGTTGTTTAGAATCTTTGGTCAGATCTTTGTTCATCTGAACCAAGGTGAGTGAGGATCTGACCCAAGATTCTAACCAACATGTCTGCCTCCTGAGAGAACTATATGGAGTAAAGATTCTAACCAACATGTCTGCCTCCTGAGAGAGCTATATGGAGTAAAGATTCTAACCAACATGTCTGCCCCCTGAGAGAACAATATGGAGTAAAGATTCTAACCAACATGTCCATCCCCTGAGAGAACTATATGGAGTAAAGATTCTAACCAACATGTCTGCCCCCTGAGAGAACTATATGGAGTAAAGATTCTAACCAACATGTCTGCCTCCTGAGAGAGCTATATGGAGTAAAGATTCTAACCAACATGTCTGCCCCCTGAGAGAACAATATGGAGTAAAGATTCTAACCAACATGTCCATCCCCTGAGAGAACTATATGGAGTAAAGATTCTAACCAACATGTCTGCCCCCTGAGAGAACTATATGGAGTAAAGATTCTAACCAACATGTCTGCCCCCTGAGAGAACTATATGGAGTAAAGATTGTAACCAACATGTCTGCCCCCTGAGTGAACAATATGGAGTAAAGATTCTAACCAACATGTCTGCCCCCTGAGAGAGCTATATGGAGTAAAGATTCTAACCAACATGTCTGCCCCCTGAGAGAACAATATGGAGTAAAGATTCTAACCAGCATGTCTGCCCCCTGAGAGAACTATATGGAGTAAAGATTCTAACCAACATGTCTGCCCCCCTGAGAGAACTATATGGAGTAAAGATGGTTCAATAAGGAACTTTATTTGTATTATTTCATTAAAGAATTTCTGTATAAATCATCTACACTTGATACAATCTTTTAATTAAACGTAAGGTCATTTTTTTGCAACAGTTGTCCTTTAAGTTTTAAATTCCCTTCTCCATTTCCTGCAGTTTTCTCTTTCATGAATTAAGCCCAATGACTGGTTCTCACTCTTGCTGACATACAGACGTGTGAAGCATCCAGTGTGTTTGATATTTGACTTTGATAGTTAATGTGGAGTCGACAGTACATTCAGTGTGACTTGGCCAGGAGCATCTGACCTACAGCTACAACACTGACCACGTTTCACATAATGCTTAGCCAAAGCTACAACATCAGCACCAAACCATGCCAATTCTGCTGAGCATCTTAGGAGTTATACTGATTATCTGCAGGATATAGTAAGTTATCTTAATATAGTTTTTGGGTGTTTTTTTCTTTCATTTAATTGATATGTACTCCGTGGTTTACATAACCGATTTTATCTAGAGTAATTAGTTCATTCTTCTCAGTCTATTGTGTTTTGGGAGCAGACCTCATGCTCTGTGATATATTCTTATTATATTTTATTTTTTTTGCTGCAATTGTCGCCTTCTAGATTTTCAAGGAGAATTGCTTAAACTGGACATTTTACATAAAGAGACACACAGTTTGACGCGTCTGGTAGTGTCTAACCTGTACGTCGACCAGATTTCATGGCTCCCAAAAATTACTAGACTGGCACCTGAATTGTTCTGCAAATATTATATCTATGTATATATATTTTTGTATTTAAGCTAAATAAATAAAAACTTGTGTTTCCAAATACTCTCAGCCTTTTTGTTTGGTGCAGTCGTCATCTGAATACAGGTTCTGCCTTACTGGCCGTAATACAGCAGGGTTTTTTTTTTTAACGAGCTTTTTTTTAATTCAGGCTGTTATTTGAGTGCTGACCTGATTCAGTCCTGGGATCAAGGTCATGTTTTATTCAAAGGAGGAAAATCTGGCACAAAACCGAGACCCTTGTGTTGAAATGGTTTTATTTAGCTCACTGTGTAACAATAGCGACAGATAATGCTTGCGGGTGAAGGGAATATCTATTCATTATTCATTGCCCCGCTAGAGCTTTAATTATCCACAGGGTTATCGTGTGATTCCAGCATGTTTTGGGCTGTTAATGAGTCGCCCAGTTAAATTTAAATGGGTTTTCTTATTACACCAGATACAATTAATTGAAGGTTTTTTTTTTTGTTTTTAACCCTTGCTTCCTTTGAAAAGTAGTGTCCCTTTCTCCTATGTAAGAGACAGATACACGCGGGTTTCTTGCCGGTCAGTGGGCTGGCTCCGGCTGAAATGGTCGTCCCACGCACAGCCAATCAGAGCAGAGACTCGTCTGATGGGGTTCGCTCTTTTTAAAAGGGATCTAGCTAAGGTTCTCTCTGCTGATCTTGTGTAAAAATATCGGTCAGAGATAGACCGTTGCCGACCAGACCGGGCTGCCTGCGTCCCAGGAAAGCATGGCAGCTGCCAGTCGCGATAAACTGATAAGATGTAGCTGCCAGTTTATCCTCCTACTCGGTGCTCTGTATTTCTACATTAGAAGCACAAGTGAAAAAAATTGAGTTGTTCTTAGACAATGAGCAATGAATAATTACAGATTTAAATAATTAACCCACAATCCTTGGCTAATGGTTTGTCTGCTGGTGAAGGATTTAAACCCAACTCACCACTTATTCCGATTTGATTCACCCCCAAACCAGTGTCAGAGGGGGGCCGGATCGCTAGACTGGCTCTGTGAAATATCTTCTGAATGGTGCAAACTGGGCACAAGATCTATTCCAGCCTTAATCTGTAGTGAGGCTTTCTAGACGTACAATGGCGCTCTTCTGGCAGAGTGATCCTATCCTGCCAGGATTACCGGCAGTTAAAGGGACAGTTGTGCAAATGTTTTAATGTATAAGGGACTTATTCTTACTTTAAATCAATTCCCAGATCTCCTGTAGTTTTATATTGAAAATAATTCCACCAGGGCTTCTAAATTCAGTGACATTCCAATAAGGAGGGGCTTGGAGAGAAAGGGAGGGGCTTGGAGCAGTGGCGTACTAAGGGGGGGGCGGCCCGCCCCGGGTGCCACGGAGTAGGGGGGTGCTGCCGGCATCCCCCGCGCTGCTTACCTTTTTTTTTTTTTTTGTGTTCAGGCGGCCGAATCCTCTGGATGCGGCCGCCGGGTTTTAAAAAAAAAAAAAAAATATCACAGCGACCGGATGTGATGATACGTCACATCCGGCGACTGTGTTTCCCTCCTCCGTGCAGGAGGGAAGAGAAGACTGCACGGAGGAGGCGTCGGGGTCCACAGACAGACCTGCTTCGGTAAGTGATGGGGAAGGGGGGGAGGAGGGGGGGTTTAAACGAGCACAATATTCCTGGGCTCTGAGTGGCACACTATTACTGGGCACTGACTGGCTTAATATTACTGGGCACTGACTGGCTTAATATTACTGGGCACTGACTGGCTTAATATTACTGGGCAATGACTGGCATAATATTACTGGGCACTGACTGGCATAATATTACTGGGCACTGACTGGCATAATATTACTGGGCAATGAGTGGCATAATACTGGGCACTGACTGGCATAATATTACTGGGCACTGACTGGCATAATATTACTGGGCACTGACTGGCTTAATATTACTGGGCAATGACTGACATAATATTACTGGGCAATGACTGGCATAATATTACTGGGCAATGACTGGCATAATATTACTGGGCACTGACTGGCAAAATATTACTGGGCACTGACAGACACACTATTACTGGGCACAGACTGGCACTATATTACTGGGCTCTGGCTGGCACTATATTACTGGGCTCTGGCTGGCACTATATTACTGGGTTCTGACTAGCACACTTACTGGGTTCTGACTGGCACACTATTACTGGGCTCTGAGTGGCACACTATTACTGGGCAATGACTGGCATAATATTACTGGGCAATGACTGGCATAATATTACTGGGCAATGACTGGCATAATATTACTGGGCACTGACTGGCATAATATTACTGGGCGCAGACTGGCACTATATTACTGGGCGCAGACTGGCACTATATTACTGGGCTCTGGCTGGCACAACATTACTGGGCTCTGACTGGCACAATATTACTGGGTTCTGACTGGCACAATATTACTGGGCTCTGACTGGCACAATATTACTGGGCTCTGACTGGCACAATATTACTGGGCTCTGACTGGCACAATATTACTGGGCTCTGACTGGCACAATATTACTGGGCTCTGACTGGCACAATATTACTGGGCTCTGACTGGCACACTATTACTGGTATCTGAATGACACAATATTACTGGTATCTGACTGGCACAATATTACTGGGGGGGGGGGGGGGTGCCAAACGCAGGGTCCGCCCCGGGTGCCAAATGCTCTAGGTACGCCCCTGGCTTGGAGAGAGAGGGAGGGGTGTCGCTAGAGCAACAGCTGTAAATGTATTACACTTTGTGCAGATTCTTTTATAAACATTATATTGTATAATTGCATAAATACAGTATATAACTTTTATATGTCGTAGTTATACAAATGATCTATTAAATGTTTACGCAAAATAAGGAGGGGGAAAGGGTAGGTGAGGTGGTCCTGCCTACGTACCTGTCACCATTTATAGGGTCTCAGATTTGAAGTGATGGAGGAACCGGTCAGACAGATACTGTAAAACAAATACTGGCATCTGAATGATAAATTGCGCAGTGTCTGTACTGTTCTTGCTGAATGTACAGACTCCTTGCTGAGCCGACGCGTCTTTGGTTGGTGCGTCTAAGAGGAAGAATGTTAAATTCCTGTTTGGATACTTATCATGTCTTCAGTCAGACTCGGGCAGCGATCTATCATCTGGAGAGCTTCCAAATGCAATTAACTCTCTCCATGAGATTTAATGCAGAATAGAAGAGCCATAGGCTGAGTGTTGCTATCTCTGTGTCAGACTCAAAGCTCATTAGCATGTCTGCTTATTACTATCGGATCCAGGGGATGCCTCACTTCTGGGTCACATGCTCCACTGCAGAGAACCTCATAGGTCTTTAGAACAGGGTCTACGTCCAAAAGATTTAAAGGGTCTTCCACGGAGCATATTGTCATGTCCCACATGTGCTTAATATGTGTGTAATGGGCTAAGTTTGACTTAGTTCACACTTTGCTCTAAGTTTTTAGTAAATGGGGCGTGCTGAGGGAATATCTGATCAGACAGACACGTTTATCTACATAGATTCTGTCCGACATTGTAGGTGAAACTGGCCCCAAATGTGTTCTATTTCATTGAAAGTTTATGCATTTATAAAATGCAATGCTTTAATGAAGAATACAATAAAGCACCTTATTCATGCTCTGTATTGCTCAGGGGGCGGCCATGCTGTTTACAATCTTGGGTCAGGTGAAGGAAGATCTGCCTTAAGATGTCTGCCCCCTGATAGAACTATGTGGAGCAAAGAGGGATCAACAAGGTGCTTTTATTTGTATTCATTCAAGTAATTATTTTTAAAAAGCCTACACTTGATGGCATCTTTCAATTAAACTGTCCTTTTTCCCCCCCCCCAGCAGTTGTCGTATATGTGGAATGATTAGGGGTGTTGCTGTAGCACGGATTCTCTCTCCTGTGATCACTAATTCTTTTTGCCTTTATTTTTCAGGAGTTGCTGGGTGTGTTTTGCTACCGATGAAGACGACCGAACAGCGGAATGGGTGAGGCCGTGCCGATGCCGAGGGTCCACCAAGTGGGTCCACCAGTCTTGTCTCCAGCGTTGGGTGGATGAGAAGCAGAGAGGTAACAGCACTGCTCGAGTTGCTTGTCCTCAGTGCAATGCTGAATACCTGATCGTCTTTCCAAACTTGGGTAAGCAATGAATCCGGCAGCGGTGGGTTATAAACAAAAGACTGGATCATTTTATACTGGGAACTCTCAACATCAAGGCTCCTATCTATTGATCTTACAGGGGAAAGTTACCTTTTGGCTAAAATCCGTAAGGTTCAAGGGCTTTTTCTTTAATATCCCTAGTTTTGGTTCTGGAAAATGAGCTTTATTATATGTGTGTTTACTCTGTCTGCCTGCCTGCCTGTCTGCCTGCCTGTCTGCCTGTCTGTCTGTCTGTGCCCCTCGTCTGTAGGTGTGTGCTAGACCAATTTATATACAAACGTTGTACACAAAGACACTGATTTATTTGTAACTTGCTGTAATATAGCTGCTTTAAAAGCATGGAGCCATAACTGAACATTGCGATTACAAACAGACCATAAGTAAACCAGACACTATAGAAAGTACTTAACCGTACCTTAATCCTGTCACCGTTAACATGTCATTAATCCCTGACTCTGTGTTGGCATAGGGAAGCCAGGAAGCAAATGATCCCTTTATACATTTCATCATGACTCTCGGCCCCTAAATGTGTCCAATGATTTGTCTATCAACCTTTTCCCTCCGCGTTTTATAAAGGTAATTACACCCATCATCATTATTTCACCCCATTTCCCTTTAACACATTTTTCACAGAAAACGATTTGGCCGACAGGAGAAGCCATACTCACCTTGGATTAGATTTGTGATAAGGGCCATTTCTCGGTGCCGTAACCGTTAATAATCTATAACAAATACTTATTGTGAGGCCTCTGAATAATGTCTATTTATAAGGCCCCTGTGCTTACCTCTTTTAAGACTGACTCTTTCTGCCGTTTCTGATGATACGAAGATCCGTCATAACCATACAGCCGTTGAGGCCCCTGCAATGATTGTAATTACGGACTCTTTGCACACTTTTCATTTATAAGAGATCGGTCTCTCCGATTCCACATGTTTCCTTATCCATGGATGTATCGCCCTGGCTAGTGACTGCTTAATAAAGCGATAACTCGGCATGTGTCTGTAAAATAACCGGTGGAACTATATGGGGTAAAGATGCCTTAATAAGGTACTTTATTTGTATTCTTTCATTAAAGCATTTCTATATAAAAGGCCTGCACTAGGCTCAGCAAGCCTGATGGGGTATATTGGAGGCTAGGGGCATCACTGCATACATCTTCATGTCTACATGGGAGCCAGGGCTCTGATACCCCTACGGCTGGCTCCTAATGTTTTTCATTGTTTTACATGGAATTTAATGGAAGTTCTATTTCCCTGGCTCCTAAATTGGTCTGTTTTGGCTCATAAAAGCTACAGAAATGGTCACGCCCTGGTCTACATGTCCCTGGGTTCCTGGTGCAATACAAGCAGGTCACACACAGTGTTGCGTCTTGTTTGTCCTGTGTAAGGAGAGTTTGTGCCAGCGTCGCCTGGATGTCTGTGAAGATGAAGACTTGCGGTTGATACGGTCACCTTCCAGCTGGAGATATAATTCAACTTACATAGAAACCTCCCTATTCAGTATTCCCACAATGCAGTGCATGCTGTGCAGTATTCCCACAATGCAGTGCATGCTGTGCAGTATTCCCACAATGCAGTGCATGCTGTGCAGTATTCCCACAATGCAGTGCATGCTGTGCAGTATTCCCACAATGCAGTGCATGCTGTGCAGTATTCCCACAATGCAGTGCATGCTGTGCAGTATTCCCACAATGCAGTGCATGCTGTGCAGTATTCCCACAATGCAGTGCATGCTGTGCAGTATTCCCACAATGCAGTGCATGCTGTGCAGTATTCCCACAATGCAGTGCATGCTGTGCAGTATTCCCACAATGCAGTGCATGCTGTGCAGTATTCCCACAATGCAGTGCATGCTGTGCAGTATTCCCAGAATGCAGTGCATGCTGTGCAGTATTCCCACAATGCTGTGCAGTATTCCCACAATGCAGTGCATGCTGTGCAGTATTCCCACAATGCAGAGTCTAGGGATTTTGTGAGTATGAGGGGGTTTACATGATTGCTCTGAGTTTATTACCTAGGTATGATCTACATCTGGTCAGCCAATAGATTGATTTATTTGCGTTTCTATTTAATTGGCGCTGTGCGTAGCGCTGTTCTGATGCCCCTCCATTCTTTCCACCTGAAATACAGTTTTGCTGTAGTGGATTTTCAAAATATTACGGCACTCGTAAGTCTGTATGTAAAAAATATAGTAACTTTATATGAAAAACAATTTTTTTTTTTTTTTTTGGTGTTTATATATTTTTTGGGGGGTTTGCTATTCATGTATATATGTGTATATGTAAAGTAGGTGTGTGTGAGGTGTTTGGATATATGTGTATATGTAAAGTAGGTGTGTGTGAGGTGATTGGATATATGTGTATATGTAAAGTAGGTGTGTGAGGTGTTTGTATAAATGGGTATATGTAAAGTAGGTGTGTGTGAGGTGTTTGTATATATGTGTATATGTAAAGTAGGTGTGTGTGAGGTGTTTGGATATATGTGTATATGTAAAGTAGGTGTGTGTGAGGTGTTTGGATATATGTGTATATGTAAAGTAGGTGTGTGTGAGGTGTTTGGATATATGTGTATATGTAAAGTAGGTGTGTGAGGTGTTTGTATATATGGGTATATGTAAAGTAGGTGTCTGTGAGGTGTTTGTATAAATGGGTATATGTAAAGTAGGTGTGTGAGGTGTTTGTATATATGGGTATATGTAAAGTAGGTGTGTGAGGTGTTTGTATAAATGGGTATATGTAAAGTAGGTGTGTGTGAGGTGTTTGTATATATGTGTATATGTAAAGTAGGTGTGTGTGAGGTGTTTGTATAAATGGGTATATGTAAAGTAGGTGTGTGAGGTGTTTGTATATATGGGTTTATGTAAAGTAGGTGTGTGAGGTGTTTGTATATATGTGTATATGTAAAGTAGGTGTGTGAGGTGTTTGTATAAATGGGTATATGTAAAGTAGGTGTGTGAGGTGTTTGTATAAATGGGTATATGTAAAGTAGGTGTGTGAGGTGTTTGTATAAATGGGTATATGTAAAGTAGGTGTGTGAGGTGTTTGTATTTATGTGCATATATAAAGTAGATGTGTGTGTGAGGTGTTTGGATATATGTGTATATCAGGGCTCGACAAACCCCGGGCGCCAGGTCGCCATGGCGACCTGGAAATGGAGCCTGGCGCCCGGGTGCCGTTCCCCTTGCCGCTGCCATCCGTCTTTTGCAGCGCGAGGGGACAGACAGCAAGCTCCGCCCCCTCGCGCTACACGTGTGTATGAGTGTTCAGCCGAAAGAGCCTTGAGGATCGGCTGCGGCACGAATGTAACCCCTCCCCAGCAATGAGGTAAGGCAGCAGGGAGGGGAAACATTCGTGCCGCAGCCGATCTTCATGGCTCTTTCGGCTAAGTGCTGGGTTGTCAACCCAGCACTCATAAGTTAAGAAGGGAAAAAAAAAAACTTGTGTATGTTTGAGTTGTATATGTGAAGTGGGGGGGAGGGATGTATATGTGAAGGGGGGGTATATATGTGAAGTGTGGGGGGGAGGTGTATATGTGAAGGGGAGGTATATATGTGTGAAGTGTGGGGGCAGGTGTATATGTGAAGGGGGGGAGGGATGTATATGTGAAGGGGGGGTATATATGTGAAGTGTGGGGGGAGGTGTATATGTGAAGGGGGGGTATATATGTGTGAAGTGTGGGGGGAGGTGTATATGTGTGGGGGGAGGTGTATATGTGAAGTGTGGGGGGAGGTGTATATGTGAAGGGGGGTATATATGTGAGGTGTAGGGGGAGGTGTATATGTGAAGTGTGTGTGTGTATTTGTGAAGTGGGTTGGTGTGTGGGGTTTGTATATGTGACGTGGGTTGGTGTGTGTGGGCTGTATATGTGACGTGGGTTGGTGTGTGTGGGGTGTATATGTGACGTGGGTTGGTGTGTGTGGGGTGTATATGTGACGTGGGTTGGTGTGTGTGGGGTGTATATGTGACGTGGGTTGGTGTGTGTGTTTATGAATTGCGTGTATGTTTGCGTGATTGTCTGGCTCCTAAAAAATTTTGCTGGCTCCTAGAATAAAATAAATTTGTCAAGCCCTGGTGTATATGTAAAGTAGGTGTGTGTGTGTATATATGTGAAGAAGCCGTGTGTGTTTATGAATTGCGTGTATGCTTGCGTGATTGGCTGGCTCCTAAATTTTTTGGCTGGCTCCTAAAATCTAATTAGATTTGTCAAGCCCTGGTGTAAGTTATGTATATAAGACGTCTGTGGGAGCATTCTACAAAGTGCCCTGCTGTTCTTTACATAGCAAGAGAATCAGTTTAGGTGAACAGGTTCCTAGTAGCTCTCTCCCTTTTTTTCATGACCACCGAGATTGTGGGGTGGGCAGGATGGTGGTGTGATCTTGCTGGTGTGTAGAGGACATCCCTACCCATCTCTTTGGGAGATAGAAACATAGAATGTGTCGGCAGATAAGAACCATTCGGTCCATCTAGTCTGCCCAATTTTTACTACTTTTATTAGTCCCCCGTCCCGGTCTTATAGCTAGGATAGCCTTGTGTCTATCCCACGCATGCTTAAAATCCTTGACTGTGTTTACCTCTACCACTTCTGCTGGCAGGCTATTCCATACATCCACTACCCTCTCAGTAAAGTAATACTACCTGATATTACGTTTAAATCGTTGCCCCTCTAATTTAAGATTATGTCCTCCTAGTTGTGGTAGTTTTTCTTCTTTTAAATATACTCTCTTCCTTTACTGATTTGGCTGCCAGAAGATGCTAGGGTTGTCCATTTTTTGCTTGACCTTCTGGTTTTATTGTCGAAGGATCAATTCGCGGGAGAAAGCCTGCAAAATTTAATTTCTCGAGTGGAAAAAACATAAATGTATATGTATGTTTATAACACCAGCTTTTATATGTGGAGTTACTTGGGGCCTGTCTAGTGATGTCACTGCCGTTGGACTGTTTGATGACCATGTATTTTATTCTCGCCTTCCAGGTCCTGTTGTGTATGTCCTGGACCTGGCAGACCGACTCATATCCAAAGCCTGCCCCTTCGCTGCGGCTGGTATAATGGTGGGATCCATCTACTGGACCGCAGTTACATATGGCGCAGTCACCGTCATGCAGGTAAGGCCTTTCCTTGTTCTATAAACTAATAGCGCAGTCAGATTGCCGCAAACGTATCTGATATTTAATTCTTGCAGGCTGACATCTCGATTAGGAAAATAAATTCTACTCCCAGGGACAGCAGAAACCAGTTTTAGGGGACAGATTGACTTGCAATAGATTATCACACAGTCCTCACAGGGTTTTTGGGGGGGTTTAAATTCCACTTGAAAGACAGAAAAAAAGATTCTTGCTTTTGTTTCTCTTCCTTTTTTTTCCTTGCTGAAATGCTGCTGTAATTGAAGGCAGACCCTCACCAGGGGGGCAGTAAGATAATAAGATACTTTTTAATTGCCTATCTTGAGATGCACAGTACAGCCATTGTGCCAGGAAGATGCTCCCAACTCTATCATTAGTCATGTGGATTGGTATCTTGTGCAGCTGTGCTAATCACCCAGCAGAGGGGGCATCTTAAAATACTTTCCCCAAATTAACCAGACATTTGCTGGCTGGACCCACATTGCTGTTATGGGATTTCCTCCATTGTGAAGTCATTAGCTGACACTGGACAAACCATACCAATCCGCAAAACAGAATAGCTGGCGGTGCATTATGGGAGATGTCATTTCTGATTTGGGGCAACAACTGGAGAATGGAGATGTGTGTATCTTGTATAAAACTTTCACAATACACAAAACAGAGAACCTCGGTTGTTGCTTTTATCTTACACCACATTCTTCAAAACCTGAAGATCCGCTCCACGACATGCCTCCTAATCCCATTCTGTGTTACCATTTTCTTGCTTTGAACCTAGATCTTGCCTTAACTCCACCCACTGTCTGTAGCTCAAAGATTCTGTGCGTACAGCTGTACACTGCTAGACACGCCTGTTTTCAATGTTCTGTATGGGTCCTATGCAATGTAGCTGCACATTGCAAGTACAGTTCTCATTTGAGACGCTGTTAAACATATTCCGTTTTAATAAATGCATACACATTTAGACTGAATATACATAAAAAAATAGGTCATGTTAAACAGTGGTCCTCCATTCCAGGCGAAAAAAAAATCTAAATGCATATGTATAATAAAGACTAAAACAAAGTGCAGTAAAGGTTGGGGGAAGAGTTATCTCCTACTTTTACACATTTACTGACCTGCAAACCAGAAAAAAACTGTTTTAAAATTGTCTACGATTGGCATTACTAGTAAATGCTATCTTGTGTCATCTCTTTAACTTGGAAAGAAGGGCGTCACAGATCTGTCTGGTCCTCTCCCCAACTGATTTCTTAAATACTGCAAATAGTGGCATAGCCCTGCCTCACTCTAAGCCCCTCCTTATGGGATGCCCCTGATATAATACATGTTTACTGCAAATAGTGGCATAGTCCTGCCTCACTCTAAGCCCCTCCTTATGGGATGCCCCTGATATAATACATGTTTACAGCAAATAGTGGCATAGTCCTGCCTCACTCTAAGCCCCTCCTTATGGGATGCCCCTGATATAATACATGTTTACTGCAAATAGTGGCATAGTCCTGCCTCACTCTAAGCCCCTCCTTATGGGATGCCCCTGATATAATACATGTTTACTGCAAATAGTGGCATAGTCCTGCCTCACTCTAAGCCCCTCCTTATGGGATGCCCCTGATATAATACATGTTTACTGCAAATAGTGGCATAGTCCTGCCTCACTCTAAGCCCCTCCTTATGGGATGCCCCTGATATAATACATGTTTACTGCAAATAGTGGCATAGTCCTGCCTCACTCTAAGCCCCTCCTTATGGGATGCCCCTGATATATTACATGTTTACTGCAAAACTACAAGGGAACCGTAATTGGTTTTAAAGTAAAATAAGTGAATTTCACATATATTAAACACACGTCCCATATACTGGTAATAAGCCAGGTAGGACTGTAAAATAAGCTGCTGTCTGGAAGGCTGTAACTTGCACTGGTTTCGGCCGAGTGCCAGATCTATCACAATCCCGTGTGCCGCGAGATATAACTCACTGAACCGGTAAACCAGCAATTCCTTTTGTTTAACAAAAAAAAAAAAAAGAAACTTTTCTTTTGTGTGTTTTTCTCACTGCTAATGAGTAATCAAAATATAAAAAGAAATCGTTAGCCGTGATTATCATTGTTAATTAACATCTGTGCTAATTATGTCAATGTTGACTTTGATTCCCTGCCAGTTTCTGCGGCTCCTGGTGTGTATTTGCATACAGAGTATATAACGGATTGCTCGCAAAGCGCGGAGGGAGGAGGAGGACGGCACACTCTTATTTTCTGGTTCTTTTTTTTTTTTTTTTTTTGGCAGCCTCATTAAGTATTTAAAGCTCTCCTGTGATCCATTAAACAGGGGAATAGAAATCGCCATATGTGAAGTGGTGGCAGGGCGCCGCGCTCTGATTGGGCGGCAGTCGTCGCGGTCTCCGCAGCCCTGAGCACCTGTCATTAAAAGTACAGTCAGTTCTGTGTTTATTCCAGTGTTTGTCCCTCAGGATGCCCTGTGCAAGAAAACGGCTTTAAAACGACACTTTGCTTCTGTTACAGAGAATGTTTCTCAGTACAGTGGAAAATTAGTATTTAGTTCAGAGGATCAGACATTCATTTAAACATACCTGAGTCTGCGCTCAAACCTGACACTGCTGATATTATTATTTAAAGGATTTTTATGTTTTAATTAATTGCATATAAGAGTAGAAATACATTTAGGGGTCTATCCCCTGCACCCATTTTGTAATTTTTACCCATGATGCAACATTCTCCAAAATCTTCCAGCAAGTCTCGCTTTACAGCTGTGGGCAGAGCCTGCATGATGATGTCATAAGATACACCCCTGCTCATGTGTATCACTAGTACTACTAGGTGGCTGGGTACACTTGTTTTTGTACTTGTGTCAAGCATGGTGACTAGCTGTATCTCCCTGCATATCATCAATGTGTATTATATAGAATAAGTATCGTTTTTCCATTCTCCAGGTTGTTGGACACAAGGAGGGCCTGGACGTCATGGAAAGGGCAGATCCTCTCTTCCTGCTGATTGGACTTCCCACCATCCCCGTCATGCTGATTTTGGGTAAAATGATCCGTTGGGAGGATTATGTACTGAGACTGTGGCGGAAATACTCCAATAAGTTACAGATCCTGAACAGCATATTTCCAGGTACCAGGAGCGGTTAGTTCAGCAGATCGGTGCCAGTTCATGATTATTTTGTCTGTTACTGTCTCTTTAACGCGATGGCTGAGCATTGTGGTGCTTGTGATGTTTCTCTGTATAATGGATCCCCCCTCTATTAGGCATTGGGTGTCCAGTCCCTCGCGTTCCAGCCGAAGCCAATCCATTAGCAGATCACGTCTCCGCCACACGGATCCTGTGCGGAGCTTTGGTTTTTCCCACGATCGCTACTATTGTTGGCAAACTCATGTTCAGCAGCGTCAACTCCAACTTACAAAGAACTATCCTGGTGAGTGCACTCGGCCAATCAAACCAGTCGCTGCGGCCCACTAACTAACAGTCCCGGGGTTAGAGAAGGATACGTATCAAACCTGGCACGCTGCGGGTGACTTGATGACTGATTTAAACGGACAACTGTAACAGGGAGGTGGAAAAAGTTAAACTTAATGGATTATAGTCATGTGTTTTTTTTTTTTGTTTTTTTTTTTTAACCATAGGCCAAAAATGTGTTAAATGAAAGATTGTATCAAGTGTAGGTACTTTAAACATAAATGTTATAATGAAAGAATACAAATAAAGTACCTAATTTAACTCTCTTTACATTGAGTTTTATCAGGGGCAGACATCTTGCGTCAGATTTTCCTTCATCTTACCCCAGATTCTACACAACATGTCCACCCCCTGATAGAGCTATACAGAGCAAAGATTCTAAACAACATGTCCGCCCCTGATAGAGCTATACAGAGCAAAGATTGTAACCAACATGTCCGCCCCCTGATAGAGCTATACAGAGCAAAGATTCTAAACAACATGTCCGCCTCCTGATAGAGCTATACAGAGCAAAGATTCTAACCAACATGTCCGCCCCCTGATAGAGCTATACAGAGCAAAGATTCTAAACAACATGTCCGCCCCCTGATTGCGCTATACAGAGCAAATATTCTAAACAATATGTCCGCCCCCTGATAGAGCTATAAAGAGCAAAGATTCTAAACATGTCTGCCCCCTGATAGAGCTACACAGAGCAAAGATTCTAAACAACATGTCCATCCCCTGATAGAGCTATACAGAGCAAATATTCTAAACAATATGTCCGCCCCCTGATAGAGCTATAAAGAGCAAATATTCTAAACAACATGTCCGCCCCCTGATAGAGCTATACAGAGCAAAGATTCTAAACAACATGTCTGCCCCCTGATAGCGCTATACAGAGCAAAGATTCTAAATAACATGTCTGCCCCCTGATAGAGCTATACAGAGCAAAGATTCTAAACAACATGTCCGCCCCCTGATTGCGCTATACAGAGCAAATATTCTAAACAATATGTCCGCCCCCTGATAGAGCTATAAAGAGCAAAGATTCTAAACATGTCTGCCCCCTGATAGAGCTACACAGAGCAAAGATTCTAAACAACATGTCCATCCCCTGATAGAGCTATACAGAGCAAATATTCTAAACAATATGTCCGCCCCCTGATAGAGCTATAAAGAGCAAATATTCTAAACAACATGTCCGCCCCCTGATAGAGCTATACAGAGCAAAGATTCTAAACAACATGTCTGCCCCCTGATAGCGCTATACAGAGCAAAGATTCTAAATAACATGTCTGCCCCCTGATAGAGCTATACAGAGCAAAGATTCTAAACAACATGTCCGCCCCCTGAGAGAGTTATACTGAACAAAGAGGGCTCAATAAGGTTATTTGCATTCCTTCATTAAAGCATTTCTATTTATAATGTCTACACTTGATACAACCTTTCAATGAAACTGGGCTTGTTTGTTTTTTTGCGGACAGTTTCCCTTTAAATCTAAATCAGTGACCCCCAAGAAAGTCTTCAAAGGCCAACCCCTCACCAGACCTTGTACGGATCCTTATTTCTACACCTGGGTAATCCCTAAACCCTGGCCTGGCAGTGAGGACTAGTATAGGTCATGTGACCTGGTTATTCACCTGTGTCTATAGCTTGAGAAGCCTTCATCTGATGTCAATATGAAGAGTCCTATGAAGAACTACCTGATGTATGAGTTACTAGTCTGCGTTGGGTACGCCCTGTCGCTAGCTACTAGTTATTATCTAATTCTAGCAAGGGATCAACACGGTCGGCTTCCCCTGATTCTGTTACTTGCTCTGTAACGGGCCCTTATCCACTGTGCCCCTCGGCAGTGTTAAAGGGGCCATGTCACCTAAATATTCATCTTGTGAATGTAGAGAATAGATTCAAAACGATCCATACATTGTGTTGGCTGAAGGGTTAGTGTTAGACACGTCAGATACATTGAAAACCTATATAACTTTTATGTTATGCTTTGGCTGCAGTTCTGCTAATACAGGGGGCCTGGTCACTAGAGGGTGAATTTATCCTGAACACCATATAGGTAAATTAATGAGGCCCCTCAACTCACCTTTCACCAGTCGGTAGCCATCGATGTATATAGATCCTTTCTACTTCCTTTGTATTCCCTGCACTCAGTATATACAATGTTTAGGTGACAGTCTTTTTAATGGAATCATTTCTAAAGTAGAAAATTGCTTTAGGTCCACCAGGATGCCCCCATTTAATAAATAGAAATAAATATATTTATTACACTCTGCAGTTGTGTAGGAAAAGCAGAGGAAGAAAATATATATTTTCTGTTACGTGACATTTATTTCCAAATATTTTTGAAAATACTGCAGACAGGTCTAGAGGGACCATACGATGAAGTAAGGTCACAATAAAATGACAGAAAACTACGGCTTGATATTTGTTTTTGCTGAAAGCTGTCTGTCCCTTCAGATGATCCAGCATTGATGGTGTTTTGTTTGTCGTGGTGCTGGTCAGTTCTTTAACCTTGATGTGTTTTGTCATTCCAGGGGGGAATCGCATTTGTTGCCATAAAAGGGGCTTTTAAGGTTTACTTCAAACAGCAGCAATACCTGCGCCAAGCTCACCGGAAGATCCTTAATAATCCTGAGCCGGAAGAAGTATAAAGAAACGTGTCAAACACAATCCATCACAAGGTCGTTCTGTGTCCTATTGATTTCTGTGCACTGCCCCCATGAGCGGTAACAAGCTGCTGCCTGTAGACTTTTTATGGATGGAACATAATAAAGGACTTTTTTTTTTATGTATGGCGGCATCAAACCTGTAAAAATATAATAATCACCAAACCTTGTTAATGTGATCTGTTGTGATTACTTTAGATACTTCTGTAACGTGTCCTAGAAGCATTGGATTTCCCTTCAAAACGAATACTGTTCATGGAGGAATCTGCACTTACTAATACACCGGGGGTTAATTATAAGCGTCATTCTGGGGCAAGGTTCTAAAAGTGATGTAATCAGCGGGAACATTCCATTGGTTTCCATGGTGATTCTGGGGCAAGGTTCTAAAAGTGATGTAATCAGCAGGAACATTCCATTGGTTTCCATGGTGATTCTGGGGCAAGGTTCTAAAAGTGATGTAATCAGCAGGAACATTCCATTGGTTTCCATGGTAATTCTAGAGGCAAGGTTCTAAAAGTGATGTAATCAGCAGGAGCATTCCATTGGTTTCTATGGTGATTCTGGGGGCAAGGTTCTAAAAGTGATGTAATCAGCAGGAGCATTCCATTGGTTTCCATGGTAATTCTAGAGGCAAGGTTCTAAAAGTGATGTAATCAGCAGGAGCATTCCATTGGTTTCCATGGTAATTCTAGAGGCAAGGTTCTAAAAGTGATGTAATCAGCAGGAGCATTTCATTGGTTTCCGTGGAGACTGATCCACATTTAGAACATGGCCCCAGAGTGGATTATAATTACCCCACCCCCACTGTGTTTAAATACTTTTTATTTTTCACTGGACACTTGTAAAGTTTTCAGTTTTGGGATTACAATTGAGGAATAATATTTTTATTTAATAAAAAAAAGTTTTGTTTTTTTTAAAGTTTCATCATGTGTTGCTGCCAAATATGACAAAAAGCCCTTTTTTTTTCTAATCTTAAAAAAAAAAATGTTAAGAAACTGTAGATCACCAGAAAGAGCGCAGGGTTATGTGGAACAAGTCATTCTGATTGTGTGGAACAATCAGCAGAAACATTGTTGGTTGCCATGGTGACTGCTCCACACTTAGCACCTCTCTTCACACACAGTGTCTGCCATCCTTTAGACATGGTTTGGAAGTGTGGTTAAGACACCTGTCGGCTCTGTATAGCTCTATCAGGGGGCAGACATCTTGGGTCTGATGAAGTAAGATCTGTCAAGATTCTAACCCACATGTCTGCCCCCCCCCCCCCCCCCCCCCCCCGATAGATCTGTACAAGCAGAAAGAGCTCAATAAAGTACTTTATTTGTATTGATTCATTAATGATTTTGATTTAAAATGCCTGCACTCAATGCAATATCTGTTAAACAGATGTTAAAGCGATAAATTAAGTATTTTTATTACTGGTTTTGAAAATGAACATTTCCATTGCTTATTCAGACAGTGATCTGCCGTTAGATTGGACTCTGCTTCTAGGAACACGTTTTTATTTGCTTGCTGCTCTGTGCTTTTGGAGCCATTTTTTTTTTAATTATTGCAATTTAATTTGTTTGGATTTCCGAGTCCTTCTCAGTGACATTCTAAGAACCTTCCAGGTCCCATTGGCAATAAATCCCCGTCGGTTGTAGATTAATAAGTCTGTCACTTGCTCCACTTCATGGTTCCTTCCTCTCAGTGTAAACCCCGAGCTTTCTGCACCGCTAGAAATTATCGCTAATGTAGACTATGTATAAGTTACGCTCACCTGCTCTCAAGCTCATTCTTCCCCCTGCTGGTTGTCCTGTGTAACTGCAATAGTTTGCAACTCGTTTCACCCCCTAGTGGCTGTCCTGTGTTTGTGACTTTTCACCCCTAGTAGTACAGAGTATTCCCAGCTGGATTTCTTGTTTTTTTTGAGAGCCTGTTTGGTGCATTGAAGCCAAATTTCACGGTATTTTACATTATTGAAATGTTAATTTAATTTTCGTTTAGTGTTTCTGGCTTTTTATTAAAGGAAGAGCAGATTCTGCTGTACACATGATTTCAGATGTTAAATATTAATAAAATATATATTTCCAACTAAGTGTATTGGTGTTTTTAGTTTTAATGCTTTAAAAAAAAAAACACAATGTGAAATGTTTGCCACATAAACTGCCTGTATAGCAAATAATCCACATCTACATTTAATGTGAAGCTGCTGCTCTCCCTATCCACTAGACGGGCATCAAGACTTAGTCAGATCTATTCAGGTAGCCGATCATACAGCTGTATGCGTGGAATGAGAAGTAGGAGGAGTTAATGTCAGATCTATTCAGGTAGCTGATCATACAGCTGTATGCGTGGAATGAGAAGTAGGAGGAGTTAATGTCAGATCTATTCAGGTAGCTGATCATACAGCTGTATGCGTGGAATGAGAAGTAGGAGGAGTTAATGTCAGATCTATTCAGGTAGCTGATCATACAGCTGTATGCGTGGAATGAGAAGTAGGAGGAGTTAATGTCAGATCTATTCAGGTAGCCGATCATACAGCTGTATGCGTAGAATGAGAAGTAGGAGGAGTTAATGTCAGATCTATTCAGGTAGCCGATCATACAGCTGTATGCGTGGAATGAGAAGTAGGAGGAGTTAATGTCAGATCTATTCAGGTAGATGATCATACAGCTGTATGTGTGGAATGAGAAGTAGGAGGAGTTAATGTCAGATCTATTCAGGTAGCTGATCATACAGCTGTATGCATGGAATGAGAAGTAGGAGGAGTTAATGTCAGATCTATTCAGATGTTCGATCATACAGCTGTATGCGTGGAATGAGAAGTAGGAGGAGTTAATGTCAGATCTATTCAGGTAGCCGATCATACAGCTGTATGCGTGGAATGAGAAGTAGGAGGAGTTAATGTCAGATCTATTCAGGTAGCTGATCATACAGCTGTATGCGTGGAACCAGAAGTAGGAGGAGTTAATGTCAGATCTATTCAGGTAGCTGATCATACAGCTGTATGTGTGGAATGAGAAGTAGGAGGAGTTTGATGATCAGCTACCTGAATAGATCTGACATTAACTCCTCCTACTTCTCATTCCACTCATACAGCTGTATGATCGGCTACCTGAATAGATCTGACATTAACTCCTCCTACTTCTCATTCCACTCATACAGCTGTATGATCAGCTACCTGAATAGATCTGACATTAACTCCTCCTACTTCTCATTCCACGCATACAGCTGTATGATCAGCTACCTGAATAGATCTGACCATAACTCCTCCTACTTCTCATTCCACGCATACAGCTGTATGATCAGCTACCCGAATAGATCTGACCATAACTCCTCCTACTTCTCATATCACACATACAGCTGTATGATTTGGCATTTTCACATACAGCTTTGCTAAATTTATAGTTTGTGTTCAGAGAAAAACTCGGTTAAATCAAGGTCGTTCCTATGGGATCCTCTCTATCAGGTGGTTTTGCTGGATACTTACAAGCTGCTTTGCACAGTGTAGAATGCAACAGTTTGTGTTCAGCAAAAAAAAAAAAAAACCTGTCTGACCTGCCAACCTTAACCGTAGCACCTTTTACAACCATTTTTATAATTAACTTTAATATGCATGGGAAAAGGTAAGCCATTGGGTTATATAAAACATGCAAATTGGTAATACCAGCCGATTATTAATTTAAATCAAGATTTGAAAATTAAATCAAGCATTATCAAGTAAAAGAATTGTACTCTTACAGACAGACACTGGACACCAAGTTTCCCTGTTTTTCGGTATGTTTGTTTGGATAGAGAATATCTGCCATTATCCTGGAACGTCCAGCAGTTACTTACCTCAGATTCTTTAATATATTCCTTTCTTGGACCCACAGATTCAGCACAATTGTATATAATCCACCAAATACTGGATCACATTATACTAAGGAAGGACCACTCTGATTTTAATATGTAATCACATACAATTTTATCTTGAAGTTTATTAATTGAAAAAAAAAAAAAATATGTGAATTAATCATACATAATAAATGCATAATCAGGTTTGCAGGGTTTGCTTTAAAAGGACCGTATCACCTAAGCACTGCTTATACTGTGAACTTAGAGCGGAAGAAAATCATCTACACATTGGGAACAGGAGACTCCAGACTAGGAATTTTCTGCAGTGTCACATGTGATGTCATAATCAGGACACAGACACATTTAAATCTAATTTTTCTCCTAATTTCGGCATTTTCTTGCAGTTTTACTAATACAATGTATAGATCATTTCCAATCATTTTGTATTCTCTTCATTATAAGCAGTGTGTCGTTAGCATGGGGCTTTTATCACTGCAGAACTGACGTACAAACAAGAGGATAATGGTAACATTTCTATTCTTTGTTGTAAACGGCTTAATGCCGAGTTATATTCACTGGGTCACATGAGCTGAGATATCACACAGACAATCCAAATCCACACCTCAATGAAAAACATAATATATATATATATATATAATAGTACACAGTCTGTATGGTAGGTAGTCTGATATTGCAGCAGTGGATTCCTTCCTCTGAATCCTTGTTTGAGATCTCCCCAAACAAATGCTAAAAAATAATAATTGCATACAAACCACTGATAAAACAAACAGTATTGGGAGAGCAGAGAGCCCCCCGCATTCTCCCCTGTACGACACATTCTTCAGAACCTGCTGATAAGTCTGAAGGCTCCTCAAACGTTGACTTTCAAGATCAAACCCATCACTCAGTCCCTATAGAAACTGTAACGGACAGAGATCTGGGGGTAGAGAGGGCAGCCAAATGTGCCTGGCAATGAGCTGTATACCGGGGGTAGCAACCTTTGGCACTCCAGATGTGGACTATATTTCCCTTGATACTTATCTCCCATAAGGCTCTTACAGCCGCAGGTTAGCCTACCCCCTGGTCTATCCTGATAGCACCCTTTAATGCTGCCAGGCACGTGGGCTAAGTCTCTGTATTTTATCATCTCCCAGCAACCAGTGGGTTAATTTGCATAGATGTGAAAATGTCAGCCGTGTAATATTGGCATGTGTGGGATTATGTGAATCTCCCGCATTGTTCTGGTATTTGCAGAAGGTCCTGGACATGTACAAGGGGGGTTTACACAGTCAGGAGGGGGAGACCTGTGTTTCCCCTCTCTATAATGTAACGATCACGCGTGTGATTTCAGCTAAACTGTGTTAAACCAAACACACTGAAAACATGGTATTTCCCAAATTCAAATCAAATACACAGAAAATACCTGTAAATAAAGATTATCATTCCACAAACAGTTAACATTACATTAGCCCAATGTATACCCCAACCACCTTAGCTGGGACATTAATACTGCACAGAGACCAGGGTGCCTTCCTAAGCCACAACCCTGACATCCTGCACAGCAATGATGGGAGCCATCATGGTGCCAGCTTTGAAATCTACTTATTGATTGCTTTTGTCTATGCTGCCATCTTGCCCCAGCCGAGCAGACATGGGCCTTTTAATGTCTTAGCTGGGCATGTTTTGGTTGATACAGGAGACCAACAAACCAATCAGAATACAGCTTGGAATATCTCGCGTACACCTAGGGTTTGCCAACACTGAATCCCAATTTACTGCCCATCACTGCTGTGCAGGATGTCAGGGGTGTGGCTTGGGAGGGCGTATGGACCGTGTTTGATATTTTGAATGGCCGAGTTCTGCTCAAGGTTGGGGTATGAAGTGTATGTGAGCTTCTCTGATTGTGCTCGTGTAAACCAGCTATATAATAATATAATATATATACATTAGCTGTGGTCACTCACACAGAGCTGGTTCTGAGATTGGCCGTCAGACCTCGGACTCCAATCGCTTTTGTATATTAACCCCTTCCCTCCCTTGCTCGTTATCGGTCATTAGAAGGGATTCCACATTCGGGAGTGAAATATAAATCGTGAGGGTCTGTGAAACTTCTTAAAACTACCGGCAGAGAATATTTATCTGATCACAAAGTAAATAAACCCAGGTCCTTTTTGTTTAAATAAAATACTTTTATTGGTCTAATAGGGGAATAAACAAGATACAGCCCTGAGGAAAGAGACTGAGAAATGAAGAGCTAAAAAAAAAAAAGAATTAACAAAAATAAAACTTCTCCTCAGTAAGGACTTATAGCATCACTCATGTTATAAAAGCTCAAAACTGTATCTTTACAAAGATTAAAAACAGCAGAAGATTTCCAGATTCAATGAATTTCTTTTACAATAACCAAGTGTGCCAGAGAATAAACCCCAAATCAGATTCCAAGACCTCCAAACTCCAAATAAATGAATGAAAGAGAGGTGCCGGGTACATGGGCACACCACCGGCAGATAGAGGACCAGGCATCAGGACTGGGAGTATTGGAGTCCAAATATAACTCCAGGTTTTATTCATGAGAGAGAGAATTGCACATGTAAAAGGCCAAAGCAGCCGTGAAACAATTCTCCAATTCAGCTAAACTTTAAACCCTGCCGCGTTGGACCTAAATCCCCTCCCATGAATGAAGCCCATGCTGTTGTTCGATTGGAGGAATTTCTCCAAAGTCTAATTCTAGTTCAGATTAACTGACGTACATTTACTAATCACACCTCTCTAGTCTGCAGGACAGATAACCTGACAATCCCGGACCCTCTGTACAAAGCTTTCTTCTTGTTTTATAAGATAATGCAGCACAATTTCCTTCCTCTGCCTTTATATTCCCACATCAAATCCATCATCGATAACAAGAGATCCATTTAAAGTATATATATGATTGTGTGTATGTGTGTGTGTGTGTGTGTGTGTGTGTGTGTGTGTGTGTGTGTGTGTGTGTGTATGTGCGTGTATGCGTGTATGTGTGTGCGTATGCGTATATATGTATGTGTGTGTGTATATATGTATGTGTGTGTGTATATATGTATGTGTGTGTGTATATGTGTGTGTGTATGTGTATGTGTATATGTGTGTGTGTGTGTGTATGCGTGTATGTGCGTGTATGCGTGTATGTGTGTGTGCGTATGCGTGTATATATGTGTGTGTGTATGTGTATATATGTGTGTGTGTATGTGTATATATATGTATGTGTGTGTGTGTGTGTGTGTGTGTGTGTGTGTGTGTGTGTGTGTGTGTGTTTGTGTGTGTTACCAGAATTACAAGCAAATGTGAAGGTTGAGAAAGAAAGGTGAGCTCTCATTTATATCATCAGCTCCTGGCACTGTATGCAAATGATACGTTCTCCATTTATTTGCATACGGTGTGCCACAAAATGATGTCATAAGCAGGAGACGGTAAACACAAAATGGGCAACTCCATAATCCTCTTTATCGGTGCCTTTGTTTGATGTACAGATAATTGCTTTATGCTTTAAAGTCATATTGCAACCACCACTTGGGGAACATTATTCCTCTAAAAATCCAGATTAATTTGTAGGATTTTTGGCTTGGAGAAAGCTTGCCCCCAGCACTGATAAGTCTACATCGATCTCTTGGCCGATCACAAATAAAATCCTTGTCATGAGGAGGAAGCGACGACCGCCCGTGGCCGACACGGAAGTGTCTCATAAATAATGGAAATTAGGGTGGGGACGGGGGATGTTCTCAGCTCCGATATAGTGGTTTACATTTCATACATACAAATCACATGAGATACGTGTTCATTACGGGAATCTCTCTCACATGCCACAATGTCAGATTCCTTACTACAGAGAGACTTGTCTATTCGCAAAAATCCTACTAATACAACCAGGATTCTCCTTTCGGCTCCCAGGCCGGGGCGTAGATTGCATTTGCCCCCTCTCCAGCGGGGCATCATAGCTTTGCAGCCATGAAGTTTATATGTGGCTTCACCAGGGGGAAGAGAGGTAGACTTCTCTTAAACTCCGTCATATTCTCAATGATGTCAGGCTGCAGACAGAAAAAAATAAACATTACGGGGGTCACGTACTAAACAAGTGCAGTGGGAATAAAAGTAGGTAAAACATGAGTAAAGAGCAATTTGCGACATTTGTAACACTTTGCGTTTTTTTTTCCCCGATTTGCGCCTCTTCTGTTTATTTTTATTTAGCGGGCATTTTTCCGGTTGCGCTAATACACTGCGATTAGATTTGTGAGCGCTACAGAGCTTTGCGAATATTTTGTGAAAAATAATTCTTATTTTCGTGTGAAAATTACACCAACTTTTAGCGAGCGCTATCAAAACGAGGGAGAAACAATATTCGACATAATTGCCGGTTTTTATTCTATTTGAGTGTTAAATGTTTAGTACATTGCAATAGGAGCAAAGAGCAAAAATAGTTTTGCACATAAAATATATTTGCATTTTTTAGCCCCTCTTGTAGTCACCCTTCAGGAATTCACCCACTTTGCAGTACATATGCTCCATTGGGGTGACATCACAGTCTGCATGGGCCTACCCAGAATTCCTTGCCAGTTTATCCGGCAGCTGCCATGTTTCCCTGACAAGTAGGCAGCCCGGTCTGGTAGGTGACCGTCTGCATAACTAGGTTGCCTCTGTTGATCCCCATTGCAACTACAGAGAGAGACCCCTCTTTTTCAGAGATACAACACAGGACCTGACAGACCCCAGAAAGTGGGACAAGCCCCCCCCCCCCCCGACCTGACCTGCTGTGCACATGCGGATACTTTCAGTGCATGCCAGCCACCTGACCGGCTCTGACTCATCTGTAAGGCAGAGCAGAGAGCACAACCTGCTGCTTTATTTGAGTGAAAGGGGACTCTATTTATTTTACCCCTTCCTTCCGTTAAAGACACAAGGGTCAAAATATAAACCTTTAGCTTTAATTAAATTAAAACACTATACATTTGTTGCCCTGTATCCAACACTGGTATTCTAATTAACCTTGGCCTATATTCCAAACTCCTAAACGTTACAGACGTTCACTCTGCTGCTGGGCCGGTAGCTAGCGATCGCTTCTCACCTATAGCAGAGTAAGGAGCCCCTATATCAATCTATGTACTAGAAAGAGTGGCTACCTGTGGCAGAGCTGGTGCAGGGGCAAGATTCACATCATTCTGACTTGGAAATTCTCCCACCACTGGACCTGCGACAAACAAAGGAGAACATACAGGGTGAGGATCTGCGAGAAGCACAATGGACAGTGCTGTCTGTCTGTCTGTCGTACATGTGTTTAACAAAAACCTTTTTACACAAATATTACAAGTTTATTAGAGACGGATCATAGACTATGTAAGTAACCGGGAGTTACCAGGAGTGGGAGTGAAACGGCACAGACCACTTTCATTCATCCGTTGACTGTATTGGTCCACTATACCACAAACTCAATTAAGACATATAGGGATTCATTGACTAGACGACTTGTGAATGCAGCAAAACTGACATTGCCCAAATTTTGGAAACAAACCCAAACGCCTGGGTATATTGATTGGATTTCAGAAATAGAAATTACATATGAAGTGGAAGAGCTTAACTGGGTGGGCAGAGGGGAATCAGAGACTCATAATAATAATAGGAAACCCTGGATAGCATTTAGACAGACCGAAGACGTCCAGAAATATACATAGAAATTGGAAAAGGAGGGGCATCGGGGAGGAGGGGGGATGGTTTTTGGTGTATTGGTTGAGGGACGGGGAGGAATAGGCAATGGGGAATAGGAGAGGGATATTTTAGAAAAGGAAGGAAGGAATATGAGCACATACTGGAGGTATCTTATAGAGTGTTTTTGTATTGTATATTATGTATTTAAGAGAGGTAAGCCAATGAGACTGTGCTATATTTAAATATTTGTGATTATTTTAATAAGGAGCAGAGGAAGCCTTCAAGAAAAAAAAAGGAAAAAAGAAACTGCGCAGACCACAAGTTTAAACTCCGTTTTTACAATTTCCTTTTATAATAATCCCTTGCCGTGACCTGCTTGCGTGTAATTAATGGTTAGCGTCAGTCCCTTATTGTTAATTAATGCTCCAAAACACTTTATTCAGCATTTCAAACCTAAGGCCAAAGTAGTCGACTGAATGCGCGAGTGTTTCCAACTCTGCTACTTCGGTCTTAAGTTTAATCTGTGAGCAGAAATGAGGGTTCCCAAGTTTATTTGGTCTGCGACGCAGGTCATTGGGTTATGGAGCAGATTTCAGGTGATGTAATTGTTTGCGTGGAATATTTGGCGCAGGGAGATGTAAACGGTACTCACAGGATTCCATCTCGCGGGCAAGAACGTGGACCGACACTTTATGTCTCCGCGGGGCCTCAACGGATAATAAATCCTGCAAAAAAAGACACACAATAAGACATAACATGACGGGGGCTGCGGACGCACGAAGCAGGGGTCTCAATATGCAATGTGTGCAGAATGATATATTATGCAGGCCCAGCCTCGGCCAGTGTAACTCCCCTGGGTGTAAAGACTGAACCACATAGCAGAACAATGCCTTGGTGGTCCTTCTGTCGTTCAGGGGGTCAGGGATTACACAGTGTGGCTGTGAATTACTAGTTTGCTGGTAGCGAAGACCAAATTAATTCCCCTGCGAGGGTCCGAGGCAGACCAGCTGGCCAGGAAACCGTTTGAGAACATTTCTATCCAGCAGGATTTAAGGACAAAAAAGTATAAAGTAAATATAGAAAAGGCCTAGTTATTCTCCGATATTCCCAAGCGATGAGGCAAATCTAGAAATGTGTACGGCAGCCTCATGGGCAGCGCCATGTTCAGATAGGCCCCTCCTCCTCCAATAAGGAAAAGGAGCCCGGGGCGAGGGAGGGGACCATGACAACTTCCAGGGGATGTAACCAGAGTACAGGGATCTGTGTGTTAAAAACGTTAGAGGAGATTGACATGGAGAGGACAGCTCACCTGCATATTACACACTACTGTAATGAAAAGGGGTTAATTTGCATATCAAGCCACACGGTGATGTCATAAACAGGAGACACCGGTTCCATTTACACACATTTCTAAATCTAGTTAGTTTTACTTTAAAAACCAAAATATTTTACCTTGTAAAACGTCACAATGTCATCCTTAACCAGAGTCTTCAGATAGGCCACTTCAATGTTATCTGGAAAGAGAAACAGCAGGAGGCCCTTTAACCTGTGCGAGAACACCGAGTCCCTTTAACCTGTGCGAGAACACCGAGTCCCTTTAACCTGTACATAGAAACATAGAATGTGTCGGCAGATAAGAACCATTCGGTCCATCTAGTCTGCCCAATTTTTTTTTTTTTTTTTGAGTACTTTTATTAGTCCCCCGTTCCCGGTCTTATAGCTAGGATAGCCTTGTGTCTATCCCACGCATGCTTAAAATCCTTGACTGTACACGGAGTCCCTTTAACCTGTACACGGACACGGAGTCCCTTTAACCTGTACACGGACACGGAGTCCCTTTAACCTGTACACGGACACTGAGTGACGGGAATGGACAATCCACACACTTGGCTCACTGCACCAAGATCAGCAGTCACTTTTCACCTTGGACTTTAGTTCAGCCCTATACATTCTCCCCTGCTTTTCGATGGGAAACGTGTCATTTGCATACTGTGCCACAGGTGATGTCATACAGAGGAGACTCCACAGACACATTTAATACACATTATTCTCCTAATTTAGACATTTTCTTGCAGTTTTGCTAATACAATGTATAGATCATTCTCAACATTTTTATGCTCTACATTCACAGTAAAAATATTCAAGTGATACAGTCCATTAAATCCCTGCAGGCTTGTGCTTTAACCCTTTAAGGACACACACGTCATGAATATAAACACACAAACAACAACAAAACAGTCCCAAGAAAATGCTCAGCTGGAAGGGGTTAATAATGAAGAAATAAAAATCCCTCTGTGTTGGATGCTGGGACTGTCCCTTCTAATCAGAATTCTGCCATTAATTTGCAGCGTGTAGATTAGATTGTAGGTAAAACTGCGACACACAAAAAAGGAGAATCCATACAATAGCATATAATAACATGTTTATTCACCGTCCAATATAACCCAGAACATAGTGCAGACGAATGAGCGTTACGCGTTTCACGCTTAACTCTAGCGCTTCCTCACAGGCATGGCGTACTCGTTGGTCTGCACTATGATCGGGGTTATATTGGTACCCATGTATCTCGCTGGTTCACCCATCTTTGGTCCGTGCAGACCCCGCCTCGTACTATAACTGGTAACTAAACCGGTCAGCCTTTCACCTGGATCCAGCGATGTCTCCTATCATCCAAGGTGAACATTTACCTAGTATAGAGATAATTTCTAATATATTAAAAGAATGTAGCGTTCTTTGTGCAAGTTTACGTTTAGTGGTATGTTTATTTTAATGAGTTATTAATTATTTAATTTAGTACTCATTACTCTGGGAGATTGTGCAAACCATTATCATCAAGCACAATGAAAAAATGAGTGTCCCCTAGTATGAAGATAAACTGGCAGGTTACGTTTTAAGGAACATTCCCGTTTATCCTCTGAGTGGCAGCCATGATGCTTCCGTAGGATCAGAGGTGTGGCTGTCGCCGACAGTCTCTCTCTACAAGTGCAGCGAGACCTCCTCTGCCGACTCCTCAACTAGAAGAAAGACGGCCGGACCAGACAGGCCCAGATTAGACGGGTGGGAGCGTCCCCGTGAGCCAGTATCAGACCAGCTCTGCCTCACTTGAGAGGCAGAGCTCAGTTAAGGCGAGTCAAGATACAGGTCATGTTTACTTCCGGTTCAGTCTATTAATGAAGGAGTTAAAAAGAAAGTTCAGTGTGTCTTTAAATAGGATTTAAAGACACAGTCAATGTTGCAGCATATGACCGAGTAATGAAAGAAGGGCAGAAGTTTAACATGGGTTTGTAGTTCCTCCCCCCAGCGGGTCGCCCTACCTCTGTCGAAGTTGTACTGCTGGGAGATGATTTCGCCCCAGTATTTTGCACACTCCGCGGAGAGCTTCTTTGGTTTGTCTAGGCGGCGTATTGCTAGTGCCTGGATGTGTTTCTGGAAGGCTTCGTCCGTCATGTCGTCCAGAGACTTCTCGGTCGTCTTAAGGAATGCCTCCACGCGGCTTTCTAAGTAATGGGGGGGCTTCTCAGACTGGATAATAAACCGCAAGCCTTGGATACCGTTAGCCCTGCGAGGACCACTGAACACGATGTAACCTTGAAAAGACAAAGAGGGGAGATCAGCGAGGACAGCAATCTCCTAACAGAAATGCAGACAACTCGTCTGTCTGTATTCCTACCGGCTCTAACCATACATTACAGCAGGCTCCACAACGGGATATTGATCAGAATTATAAAACAGGCAATACAATCTGAAATGACAGGAGATGCAGGACTTCATCCATGAAAGAGAGAGTTGGAGGGAACGGATCAGGCAATTCCAAACTCAAGGCCAAAATAGCAGAGTTAGAAAAATCTCATCCAGCTGAAAGAGGATTTTTCCAGCTCTGCTACTTTGGTCTTAAGTTTAAAATTACCTGATCAATTCCCTGCAACTCCCTCTTTCATGATAACAAGGAATGAAGCCTATATATATATTGTTTTTTTTTTTTACATATAAAATAAATATTTGAATTATTAGATGAAGCAAGCACAATAACCATGAAGTTGTATTTGGCGCCTGTGTGTTTGTGGAGGCAGCAGTGTGGGGGTCTTTATCACACTAGTATAGAGAGGGGAGGGAGCAGACGCCCTGGACCAGTCAGAGCCCAACCCCCTGATTATATTCATGGTCAGGCCAACGATTGTGAATAAAGGGCATGGACAGGTTTTGTATAAATGTGGAGCAGTCACCGTGGAAACCAATGGAATGTTCCTGCTGATGACATCATCCCCAGGAATACCCCAGGGTGCTCCTCGTGTCTCAGTCTTACCCAGCTGTTCCTTGGTTCGCAGGGTGTTGAAGCAGGGCTCGGAGATGATCTGGCAGAAGAGCTCCAGCAGCATGTTCTCAGACGTGCTCTGCATGTCCGTCTGGTAATAGATTTCGATTCCGCAGTTATTATGCACTTCATTCCTCTGCTGGTACACGAACCATCCTTCTGCAAATAAAAAAAAAACACACCTCATCAGGACAAGCCACGCGGCAGTGCTCACAGAGACAGAAGGCAAAAAAGACTTACTGTCAGGCAGCTGTACTTCTCTGTATCGGACCAGCTGGCTCGGGAGGAGGGGCTTGGTGTGCGCATGCTCAATGAGTGTATCCTCCAGCGTCTGCATGATTCCTAGAGCCATCTAAAAAGGAGAGAAAAAAATAAAACATAAAAAAAGGGACATTTCTAGACTGCGTAGTTTGAGGAGCTGTGAATATTTGGAGGCAGAAAAAAAACAAAACACCCAATGGGACAGAAGCACGACTCTAACCTAACTGTAACATAGCTTACACAGCGGCCTTTGCTAACTTACTCGACTCCTTCCATGTCCCTGTATCAAAGAGAACTTACTGATTAATCAGACCACTGGTTTCCAACCCAGTCCCAAAGCCACACCCAGCAGGATTCATGGGATTACCCAGTTGTGTCTAAGGTGTACGTGGGTAATCCCTAAACCCTGGACTGTTGAGTGGGCCTTGAGGACGAGGTTGGGTTATTAGAGTTATTATGAATTACAGTACAAGGCTTTATTAACGAAAAATAGGGAATTGAGGAGGGAATTTCAAACTAGAGGCCAAAGCAGTTGGAAAAAATCTACCATTCAGCTGAACTCTGCTACTTTGGCCTTCAGTTTGAAATTCCCATGTCAGTTCCCTGCAATTCTCTCTTTCAGAGAATCAGGAGGCGGACATGATGTTTAGAATCTTTGCTCTGTATAACTATCGGGGCTGACATGTTGTTTAGAATCTTTGCTCTGTATAGTTCTATCAGGGGGCTGACATGTTGTTTACAATCTTTGCTCTGTATAGCTCTATCAGGGGGCGGACATGTTGTTTAGAATCTTTGCTCTGTATAGCTCTATCAGGGGTGGACATGTTGTTTAGAATCTTTGCTCTGTATAGCTCTCAGGGGGTGGACATGTTGTTTAGAATCTTTGCTCTGTATAGCTCTATCAGGGGTGGACATGTTGTTTAGAATCTTTGCTCTGTATAGCTCTATCAGGGGTGGACATGTTATTTAGAATCTTTGCTCTATATAGGTCTATCTGGGGGTGGACATGTTGTTTAGAATCTTTGCTCTGTATAGCTCTATCAGGGGGCGGACATGTTGTTTAGAATCTTTGCTCTGTATAGCTCTATCAGGGGCGGACATGTTGTTTAGAATCTTTGCTCTGTATAGCTCTATCACGGGGCAGACATGTTTAGAATCGTGGGTCAGATGAAGGAAGCTCTGACCAAAGATGTCTGCCCCTTGATAGAGTTATACAGAGCAAAGATTCTAAACAACATGTTTCTATCTACACTTGATGCATACTTTCAACAGTAGCTTTGTGGGATCTGTATATTATTACAAATTCACTTTTAATCGGTATTAAAATATATAAGGGTGGCTTCCTGCCCCACCCCACAGTGTACCGTTATATCAGGTAGGTTTTCATTACCTCTATTAGGGATCGCTGTACTGAGCTGAGCCCAAGCGAAAGCCTTTTTCTCTCTATAATCTTTCAACTAAACAGTCTTATTTTTTGCTGACCGTTTTCCTGTAAGGATGGATGGGGTGAGACATATAGGTACGGTACCGGGGTAAGCCCACCTGTTTCGTGATGTTGCCATGGAGAAGGGCTTCCACGTGTAACCGTGACAACAGCTGAGGGATGAAGGCTTTCAGACGAGGCAGGGTGACATCTGGAAAACACAAGACAGATCTCAATGGTGGGAAGCAGATTACTGGAGCATTTCCCAGATGGAGAGACCACTGAATGGCCTGTATTACTGGCCCCCTGTTAGAGTCTGGTCTCTGCAGTACAGGGTCTGTGTGAACTGACCCCAGACACATGCACCAATGTCATATAGTCATATTGCATCCTTAAATATAAAAATACACCTTCATATAGAGCTTCACTCAGAGATTTGAGAAGGGAAATTTAAACAAGGCCAAAGTAGCAGAGTTTGAAGTGTAGCTGAATGAGAGAATTTTTCTACTTTGGCCTTAAGATTGCAATTACCTTATCAATTCCCTGCAAAACCCTCTTTCGGGAATAAAGCCCATTTTTCCTAAAACTCGGCATAGCATGGGAACAGAGTCGCTCAAAGGGGCATTAATGCACAGGGTCTGTGTGAGGTCAGATCATGTCTCCTCTCCTCCTGTCTGCATCACATGCACATATGGCACTGTATGGCCACTTACGGTGGTAACCGTGTGAATGTACGGATATATAGAATAAGCTTTGACTAATAATATTATAACATCAGCAGCGACACCTCATCTGGCATGATTCACCAGGGAGGCAGAGGAACATATTAATATAAACTCTGCTCATCACGCACGCATTGCAAATGGCCGTGAAAGTCGCACATTCCTGCTGCAGAGGAAATAGCTGGCGCTCAGGTGGTCCGGGGGGAGATAAAGCCGACGCGCTCTGCAGCACAAGGAACATGATTTATTGGGCTGCTCTGAGGGCAAATGAAGAATTCTGGGCCTGAAATCTAGTCCATTACAAGGTGAGAATCACCAGCCGAGGAACAAGCAGATAAGATGTATCCATCCCGGTGCATGGCGTATACATTCCGGTGCACGGCAAGTAACAGCACAGTGTAGAAAGCAGTGCTCTGTAGTGTTAAAGGAATAGTAAATCACTTAATACTTTAAAAGGGGACTGTCTGGTGCCCATAAAGCCTCAAAATACTTTAGAATGTATATTTTACATTCTGCCTCACGTCAAATATATAAAGTTATTTCAAGACATTGCATATTTACAAGCTTTTTTGTATAGGAGCCAGACAGAGCGCCATAGAAAGGGGAGGAGACAGTGGATTAGACCACGGCTTGAGAAAGCCCTCCAGGAGGCCAAAATGTTGCCACATTTTAGTTTCAAACCCAAAATCGATCACTTTCATGACCTCAGATTCGAGCTACTCTGAGACCACCGACAGGATCTCGAATAGACCCCGAAAATCAGCTTATGTGGCAGAGTTTTTGTGCCAAAATTCCAGAAGCCGAAAATCAGACACAATGTTCTGGGGGCAGACATCTTGGGTCAGATCTCCCTTTTAAACAACGTGTCTGCCCCATGATAGAGCTATACAGAGGATTCAATCTTTCAATGAGACAAAACTAGATTTTTTTTTTTTTTGGCAAACAGTTGTCTTTTAAAAACACATATTTCTCTATTTTATGCATCTGTATAACCGACCGGAGAATGAACCCCAAATCATTGCCTCACCATCCAGTGCCTCCTTCAGTTCATCTTTGGTCCAGGCCACTTCAGTCATGAGTAGACGGAGGTAATACATGGCATGTTGGTGAGGCTGCTCGGCACGGAAGTTATTCAGAGATCGCATGTACTGCACAGAGACAAACACACGGGAACATGTATAATACATATAATACTGCAAATCAAATGGCAGCCAAAACAATCAGTATGAAAACCAAGCCATACCTAAACATCACGTATACTGTGAACGTATCCAAAACCGTAACAAATTAGCAATATATCGTGTCCACAGAAATGCACTAAATATATTTTAGATGTGTCTGTGGAGTCTCCCGCTTATGACATCACCTGTGGCACGGTATGCAAATGAACTGATTTTCAATGGGTAATGTATAATTTGCATACGTGCCACAAGGTGATGTCATAAGCTAGAGACACAGACCCATTTAAAACAAATGTTTCTTTTATTTTATGCAATGTACAGATCAATCGTGATATTGTCCTTCTCACATTCACAGTACAAATAAGATTTAGGAGACACAGTCCTTTTAAAAGGTCAGGAATGTGTATGAGAAGACACGTCGGATGATCTCCTGCTGAAACCGGTTAGCTGGATGGCTTGTATTTAGAGGAAGCCAGTATTTATATGGTCTGGTTTCAAATCAACATGTTCAATATGGCTTCTGCTTTGTACCAGTGCGCTGTATACCTGGCACTGTACAGAAACCGCAGGACCCATTTTTTTTTTACTGTTTATTTGTTTTAGGAAGTTTTTACAGTACACGTATTGAAGATATAAACATGAGGAGTGTGGAGGCCCCTCTTTATATCGCTAATGCCTGGGTTATGGGGAATCTAACAAGAAAACATGGATATTGCTTCATTAAAGCGTGCAGCAGGATTACTGCCCACTGGACATTATCAGAATGCATGCCTGCGAAACCCGAAGGGACATTAGATGATCCTCATTATCTTCTACCCGTCATGTACGTCACTTAGACCCAGAGAGCGACACAACTCACCGCCTCTTTAATAATCTCAAATCTCTTCTCATCTATTTGGAAAGTGGTCATCTTCTCCATGATCTTCTTTAGCAAGATGTGCTGTTTGTCATTGTATCCTTTTACAGACAGCTGAAATAGAAATGCACATTATATAACTTTATGGGTAAACCCAGGACTTGTAGCCCCCCCCCCTCCCCCAAAATAAATGCATTCTCCGTGTTACCCAAAGGGTTAGGACATGTACAGATCAAACCGTACCGAGGGCAGGGCTTTTGTCCGAGTCAAAGATTAGACAATTGGGTGGAATTCAAATGCATCGGACTAATTTTATGTATAAACTACAACTATTCTAATATTACCATCTAATTACTTTCTCGCTGGTTTGCTAGCAGTTCTATATTCACAGTTCTGGTAATCCAAGAGGGAGAATCAAATGACGAATCTGTGTTAAACCTCTTAAGGACACAGAACGGTACTGTCACGGCGCGAGGAGTGTGGCCAATTAAAAAAATCTTTAAGTCTGATTTCTAAGGATAAATTCTGCAACAAAGGAACGCCTTTAGTGAGTGCACGAAAAGAGAAAGTACACAAAAAAACAAACCAGACAAAAAATCCCCAAGAAGCACTAGTCCCGAAGGAGTTAAAACCTAGAAATAGAAATAAGGCCAAGCCAGTGGGGGAGCAAAGCAAGGGCTAAAGTTAATATTTTGTAGAGCAATGCAGATCCAAACCCCCCCCCCCCCCCCCCCCAAAAAGAATATACTATATATTAACGGTATTATTGCACTTAACTAGTAACTAAAAGGACACTAGTAGTACTACCAGTGATCACTAATTACCGCAGGTGGGAAAATAGCATGTGGGTTTATAAGAGTCTATATGAATTATGCCTGCCATGAAGGGGTTAAATAATAATACAACCGGTGGGATTTGGGCCTATACGCTTTGACACATGCAGTATACTTGTGCTGAGTTTGGTTTCCAGCCTCTCACAGATGTGTAACTGCGCCTCACAGACTGAATCATTAAATGATGTCACAGCGCCTGCCGCCCACCTGGCTGGTTGGCCATTATCACCCGTGACTTAGGCCAGTGTAACAATCCTGCCGCTGTGACATCACTGATGGGTCACACAAAATGGGTATAAATAAAAGAAAGTGTGAAATGAACATCCGGCTCACGAAATGGGTTTTAACCTTTTTTAAAAACATGTCCAGAATATTTGTAAGATAAATAAATCCTTCCTGGCAAAATGCTTTGTTACTTAGTGCTTAAGAAGCGCCTACATTTGAAGCCTTCTTTCAAGCAAACAGAAATTTATGTTTCTGGTTTTGGCCTCGCGTCTTGCTCGGCTTCTGCGTTCAGGGCCTTTGGCCTCGCGTCTTGCTCGGCTTCTGCGTTCAGGGCCTTTGGCCTCGCGTCTTGCTCGGCTTCTGCGTTCAGGGCCTTTGGCCTCGCGTCTTGCTCGGCTTCTGCGTTCAGGGCCTTTGGCCTCGCGTCTTGCTCGGCTTCTGCGTTCAGGGCCTTTGGCCTCGCGTCTTGCTCGGCTTCTGCGTTCAGGGCCTTTGGCCTCGCGTCTTGCTCGGCTTCTGCGTTCAGGGCCTTTGGCCTCGCGTCTTGCTCGGCTTCTGCGTTCAGGGCCTTTGGCCTCGCGTCTTGCTCGGCTTCTGCGTTCAGGGCCTTTGGCCTCGCGTCTTGCTCGGCTTCTGCGTTCAGGGCCTTTGGCCTCGCGTCTTGCTCGGCTTCTGCGTTCAGGGCCTTTGGCCTCGCGTCTTGCTCGGCTTCTGCGTTCAGGGCCTTTGGCCTCGCGTCTTGCTCGGCTTCTGCGTTCAGGGCCTTTGGCCTCGCGTCTTGCTCGGCTTCTGCGTTCAGGGCCTTTGGCCTCGCGTCTTGCTCGGCTTCTGCGTTCAGGGCCTTTGGCCTCGCGTCTTGCTCGGCTTCTGCGTTCAGGGCCTTTGGCCTCGCGTCTTGCTCGGCTTCTGCGTTCAGGGCCTTTGGCCTCGCGTCTTGCTCGGCTTCTACGTTCAGGGCCTTTGGCCTCGCGTCTTGCACGTTCAGGGCCTTTGGCCTCGCGTCTTGCACGTTCAGGGCCTTTGGCCTCGCGTCTTGCTCGGCTTCTACGTTCAGGGCCTTTGGCCTCGCGTCTTGCTCGGCTTCTACGTTCAGGGCCTTTGGCCTCGCGTCTTGCTCGGCTTCTACGTTCAGGGCCTTCGAACTGTGCTATTTTTGACTTACGCTTGAAATTCCCTTCTCAATTCCCCTTCATAAATAAAGCCCAAAGGCTATGGTTAAATCCTTTCGTGAAGCCGCTGTTTCACAGAGACCATTCAGGAACAGACTGCTGGTGGTTTATCTGTGAAATCATTTGTAAATGGGGACGTTAATGAAAACACTAAGGTGAACGATTAAAAAGGATGACCGGAAAGTAGAACGGAGAAGACCGATCGGGATAAGAGAGGGGAGGAGCCAGAGCCTTACATCAGATGTCAGCACTGTAGTAGAAAGAGGGGGCACAAGTTAGTTTGTTGCTCCAGTAAATTAGACTAGGCCAATAAAAGGTATTATAATAATGATTATAAAGTAATAAGTGTTAGGTGAAGCGCTTAATAAGCCTTAGTAAAACACATAGTGCAGAGATACCAGATGGAGCAGACTAGCAATAGTAGTGAATGTAGCCAAACAGTCTAAATCAGGTCATGTGCTGGTTTAGCGTGATTGTAATGATCAGCAAGATGGACAGAGGTGATATTACAAAATCACACACTACCCTGTGACATGTGCAGTCAAAGTTTAACCAATAAACTATTCCCACACACCAAGTATACCCCCCAAAAAGAATAAAACTCTCTTATTAGGAGAACCAACTAGTTAGTATCAGCCAAGAGGAAATATATAAAGCTGGAGAAAAAAAATTACAAGAGAAAGAAAGATAAACAGCCACATCTCATGTATTTTAACAGCCAACATGGCTATAAACGGTGTGTGCATGCCTTAACACTCAACCTGTGGCCATTTACTTACAAGGATAGCATTCATTCCTGACGCAATGCCATAGTTCAAACCTGTGAGGCGAGCTGCATATGTATACTCTTTTAGATCATCCTTCAATAATCTTAGAAAGAGGTATGTCATGTTGCAATGAAGAGGGTCAGCATAAAGGTACCGACTAACGGAAAAAAACAAACAAAAAACGGAGCTGGTGATGCAAGGAATGACATGAAGGTGAGATGGACGAGCTTGAGCCAAAAGAGTATGTATATGCAGCATCATGACCACTGACTTGGGATGGGAACAGCGGCTGAACTTCAGGCAGTAAATGGCTTTTGTCCGTTTGCTTAACACGTAGGTAGACATGTTAAGAGGGAAGGAAGAAGGACCTTTTATATATATATATTAAGAGAGGACAGAAAACAGACAGAGGTGAAGTTAAGACTCAAATTGAGGGATGAGAAGCAAAATAATGTTGGTAAAAAAAACCCGAGACCTTCTTCCACCCGCTGCTCGGGTGACAGTCGATGGAAGGGGTCTCCTGTCTGCCTCGGTTTGGGTACTTACATACATCCCATAGATGGTATTTTGGAGGTCATAGTTCAGCCCGGCAAGTTCTGCTGCATATGCATACTCGTTGAGGGAATCTTTTAGCAGTTCAAGGTATAAATAGGCCATGTTACAATGCAAAGGATCCACATAAGCAAATGGGCTGAAAGAAAACAGTGAGATTCAGTCTCTCTTACATGATTTGTGCCTCTGGTCTGCTGGTGCTTCCCAGAGAATGGTGGGGTGGAGACTATACAAGCAGCAGAGGGGGCTATCGTGTGAACTTCGCCTACACTGAGAATGTCGAGAATAAAAACGATATAAAATCATCATTAAATTAAAATGTGTCTCCTGCTAATGACATCACCGCTGACTTGATATACAAATTACACATTTGCCTTTGAAAAGTAGTTCATTTGCATATCAAGCCACAGGTGATGTCATACACATGAGACAACCCAGCATTTGCTGCAGTTTCTGCTCACGATATGTATAGATAAATTTGTCATTGTTTTTTTATTCTCTAAATTCACAGTGTTTAGGTGACAGGGCCCCTTTAATCAATAATCCGTATTGTAACAAGCACACTGCTAAACTGGCAGAATAAACATCATATTAGAGGACTGGAAACAAAGGTCATCATTACAGACACGTGTAAATCAGGCACCTTTGCAGAGATGCCTCCCGGTTAACCTTTTGTATGCTGGAGGGAAGCATTACGCCTGTGACTAGGGTTTGCCAGAGGTTACTTTCCCCTGTTGCTCTGTACCATGCATAATGTATATGGGCCCAGCAGAAATGAATTAATGCAGTCCTGTAGCATCCTTGATTAATCTGTTCCCTTAATACACATCTAAATTCTGCATACTGTAATGCAGTCTGGGATGCCGAATGTCAGACACTTAGAGGCCCTCAGAAAAGCTCAGAGGACCCGGCAGATTGACACAGGAAGAGGTAGGGGTACTGACAAATATTCTATATAATAACTAAAGGTAGTGCTATTAGGATATGGGATATTTACTGCAGGGTGTAATGATCGCTTACATACAGAAGCCTATATCTATATCTCACACACTCTATAGATATATAGATCTGGGCCTACCATCAGAGGAGAGGAAAGCTGACTTCTACTGTGATTCATTGAGCCAAAGCTAACATTAAGTGAGGATTTAACAGCCTGTATTAATGGAGGTTGTATCACAGAATGAGCCTCTCCTCCACTGTGTAAGGGCGCCGTCACGCTGCACGCAGGGTAAGGGGCGCCGTCGCGCTGCACGCAGGGTAAGGGGCGCCGTCGCGCTGCACGCAGGGTAAGGGGCGCCGTCGCGCTGCACGCAGGGTAAGGGGCGCCGTCACGCTGCACGCAGGGTAAGGGGCGCCCTCACGCTGCACGCAGGGGTAAGGGGCGCCCTCACGCTGCACGCAGGCTAAGGGGCGCCGTCACGCTGCACGCAGGCTAAGGGGCGCCGTCACGCTGCACGCAGGCTAAGGGGCGCCGTCACGCTGCACGCAGGCTAAGGGGCGCCGTCACGCTGCACGCAGGCTAAGGGGCGCCGTCACGCTGCACGCAGGCTAAGGGGCGCCGTCACGCTGCACGCAGGGTAAGGGGCGCCGTCACGCTGCACGCAGGGTAAGGGGCGCCGTCACGCTGCACGCAGGGTAAGGGGCGCCGTCACGCTGCACGCAGGGTAAGGGGCGCCGTCACGCTGCACGCAGGGTAAGGGGCGCCGTCACGCTGCACGCAGGGTAAGGGACACCGTCACGCTGCACGCAGGGTAAGGGGCGCCGTCACGCTGCACGCAGGGTAAGGGGCGCCGTCACGCTGCACGCAGGGTAAGGGGCGCCGTCACGCTGCACGCAGGGTAAGGGGCGCCGTCACGCTGCACGCAGGGTAAGGGGCGCCGTCACGCTGCACGCAGGGTAAGGGGCGCCGTCACGCTGCACGCAGGGTAAGGGGCGCCGTCACGCTGCACGCAGGGTAAGGGGCGCCGTCACGCTGCACGCAGGGTAAGGGGCGCCGTCACGCTGCACGCAGGGTAAGGGGCGCCGTCACGCTGCACGCAGGGTAAGGGGCGCCGTCACGCTGCACGCAGGGTAAGGGGCGCCGTCACGCTGCACGCAGGGTAAGGGGCGCCGTCACGCTGCACGCAGGGTAAGGGGCGCCGTCACGCTGCACGCAGGGTAAGGGGCGCCGTCACGCTGCACGCAGGGTAAGGGGCGCCGTCACGCTGCACGCAGGGTAAGGGGCGCCGTCACGCTGCACGCAGGGTAAGGGGCGCCGTCACGCTGCACGCAGGGTAAGGGGCGCCGTCACGCTGCACGCAGGGTAAGGGGCGCCGTCACGCTGCACGCTGGGTAAGGGACGCCGTCACGCTGCACGCTGGGTAAGGGACGCCGTCACGCTGCACGCTGGGTAAGGGACGCCGTCACGCTGCACGCTGGGTAAGGGACGCCGTCACGCTGCACGCTGGGTAAGGGACACCGTCACGCTGCACGCTGGGTAAGGGACACCGTCACGCTGCACGCTGGGTAAGGGACACCGTCACGCTGCACTCTCCTTTCACCATCAGATCTATACTGGATCATGTGAATTCAATTTACTGTAACTACCCTGAACGGTTAGCAAAAAGAAACTATTGCTGCCCCAGAGTCACCTATGGATCCATAGACATTTATAGTTCACACTGATACACAATACATTGCCATAGAACAATCATATATAAGAGCAAACTCCACTGACAGGCACGCTGGACTCCAAAAGGAAAATAATGTCATTTAATGAAGATGGGGGGGGGGGTTGTTTTTTTTGGTCTTAAAAATCATTTTAGCCGTTTTTAATTCTCTTCATCTAACCCTTAGGGGGTCTCCTAATACCAGTCTTGGCATATGCATTGGGTTTTTATAAAGGGTTAATATTTAGAGTGGGTTCCATGAATAAGGATCCGTTTCTCCGAGTTCCAGGAACATGCGCTTGGTAAACTTTCGAGGATTCTAACTGGCTGCAGCGAAGTCAGGTGACCAGAGCATCTATCACATTTTTGAGCAATTCCAAAAACCTGTATCTTTATTTACAGACACTAGTAAAATACCTCCGCTATCTGATCCACACATCTCATTTCTGTGCAGAAAGACCTGCAACTAGAGGAGAGAGATACGGATCCCTAAGAGAGGAAGTGTTCCCGTTTATAAAAACAGTTTGTACTTTTACTTCTTAAAATCACAAAGGAGGCAATAAGATGGGAACAAGCAGAGAGTGAGACTAGCACCCCTTTATCTCCAGGACTCACGGCTTTATAAATCCGTCCAACGAGAAAAAACACTATAATGAAGGATTAGCGAGAATCGCAGACAAACACTGCTGGAGCAGTACAAACAGCCGCAGAAGACGGAGATTGTTATTAATATTTCAGAGGTTAGGAATTTGGAATAAAGCAAACTCAGAAGGTAAATTAGTAATGAGACTACACAAATCTTAGTGTAGAGGGTTCCTGGGAGAGCCACAGATCTCACCCAAATGTACTATAAGAGGAGAATGACTGAGAAAACGTCAACACTAATATCTTAATGGAGAAAGTGGAGAGATTTATAAATAAACCCAGGACAGATGATCTGCAGGACTGGCCGACACATTAGGACTGGTTTATGGCAGAAACAGCAATAAAAAAAACACTGATATGGACTTTATTCTCTGCCCATCCTTCAACCCCTGCAATTACATCAATATCCCGTACAGACCAGCGCAGCTCAGACACACACGCAAATTACCGCATAAAATGCTGGCTGCCATTACAGAGAAAACGATTGGTTTATATTCTCAGCAGACGCAAGACTTGGCTTTTTCCTGCGGTCACAGTGGACTGTAGGTTTAGGTGGATCTTACCTGAAAAACTCGAAATTGAGGCAGGCCTTGGGGAGGAAGAATTTGTCATCTTGCTTGAACCATACTTTACTCATAGCCGTGTCCTGGAAAAAGGGGAGAAAAAGCCAAATCATTTCATAGCCATCTAGAGGACGTACATACGAGATCTCACCTTCTCATAGGATTGATGAATCTGTATATTTACTATACAAGATCTCTGAAAAAAACTAATTCAGATCCTACGTGTTCACGGAGGAGAAAACTTTAATATTGATTCAAAAGCATATGGTATTGCTTTACAGTTACCTATACATTGTACCAACATACAGGGGCGTTTTATTATTCTGCACTGGGAATTCGTGCGGCCATCTTGGAGGCGGTGGGAGAGAGACCAATCCCATGTTGGTCATGCAGTGGGAGGTATAGCATACATACCTTAATCAGGGCAGGATAGGGCGTTGCATCCTTCTCCAAGGGCAAAATCTCAAAATTGGTTGGAATAAACTCATTCTTCATTGGCAGCTTGAACTTTCCATTCAGATCTGCATTCTGCCATTTCTAAAACAAAGAAATTAAACAAATCCCTCCAGTGAGACAAAAAGGAAAAAATACAAACCGCAAATGCACGATAAACATATTACTGGTGAGCTGAAAGACCTGCGCAAACACCCCCCCGCGGTATGACTGGTGTGCCTATTACACATGATGGCTAATACACTAACGAAACATACAGCGCTCACACCCATTTAATAAGCATCATATTATATATGTTTAGTATTTACAGCGCTCACACCCATTTAATAAGTATCACATTATATATGTATGGTATTTAAAGCGCTCACACCCATTTAATAAGCATCATATTATATATGTATAGTATTTACAGCGCTCACACACATTTAATAAGCATCATATTATATATGTATAGTATTTACAGCGCTCACACCCATTTAATAAACATCATATTATATATGTATAGTATTTACAGCGCTCACACCCATTTAATAAACATCATATTATATATGTATAGTATTTACAGCGCTCCCACCCATTTAATAAGCATCATATTATATATGTATAGTATTTACAGCGCTCACACCCATTTAATAAACATCATATTATATATGTATAGTATTTACAGCGCTCACACCCATTTAATAAGTATCACATTATATGTATGGTATTTACAGCGCTCACACCCATTTAATAAGCGTCATATTATATATGTATAGTATTTACAGCGCTCCCACCCATTTAATAAGCATCACATTATATATGTATAGTATTTACAGCGCTCACACCTGTTTAGTAAGAGTCATATTATATATGTATAGTATTTACAGCGCTCACACCCATTTAATAAGCATCATATTATATATGTATAGTATTTACAGCGCTCACACCCATTTAATAAACATCATATTATATATGTTTAGTATTTACAGCGCTCACACCCATTTAATAAACATCATATTATATATGTTTAGTATTTACAGCGCTCACACTCATTTAATAAGCATCATATTATATATGTATAGTATTTACAGCGCTCACACCTGATTAGTAAGAGTCATATTATATATGTATAGTATTTACAGCGCTCACACCTGTTTAGTGAGAGTCATATATGTATAGTATTTACAGCGCTCACACCCATTTAATAAGCATCATATTATATATGTATAGAATTTACAGCGGACTCACACCTGTTTAATAAGCATATTATATATGTACAGTATTTACAGCATAAATGTATAGTACTTCTCACACCTGTTTAGTAAGCGTCATATTATATGTGTATATTATTTACAGCATGCTCACACCTGTTTAATAAGCATTATTATGTATGTATGTATAGTATGTATGTATAGTATGAATGTATACATATAATATGATGCTTATTAAATGGGTGGGAGGGCTGTATTCTGAAAATAGACCAAAGAAACCCTCACACCCATAATAGAATACAAAGTTTGGTTAACCCTTTGGAGCTGGCAGTTTGGGGCACTCCAATGGTTAACACACAGATGCATCATTTTATATCTCTTAGATCATATACTAACCTGCAGGACCTCAGCCGGGATATCCTCCTGTTTGTATTGGGTCCCATACCATTCCTCTGTCCGATCAGTCTTCCCTTCAAAAGACTTGGAGACTATTGCCACCCTGAACAGATATGAAGAATGGGTTAATATATCACCAGATTAAAGAGCACAGTGTAAAAACCTTCATTATTTAACGTAGCGCTAAGTACAGAGCATAGAGGACGAGGGACAGCATGAGGCAGAGAGCTCTGCGCGCAAGCTTACAATCTAGAAGAGAAGAAGTGTTTGGTCCCAGGTGTAAGCCCCCAAAGGCTGCCTTGGAACGTTCAGTGCGTACAGAAGGAATGTTCCCCCACCATGGAGGGAAGAAATGCAATATGTGTTTTATGCACATTAACATCTGACGACCGATGTCTGCAGCTCACGGCAGTTTTGTTTTAGTCTAGGGACTAATTAAAATATTCAGATTTTTTTATTAGGCAGACAGGATAGGTGCTGAACGGTGCTTCTTTGCTGACAAATTCTATGTTTAACAAAGTCCCTTTAAGAGGGCAGGTAAGTGATGGTGTAGGGGATGGTGTAGGGGATGGTGTAGGGGATGGTGTAGGGGATGGTGTAGGGGATGGTGTAGGGGATGGTGTAGGGGATGGTGTAGGGGATGGTGTAGGTGTAAACCTGTGGCTCATGAGGAAAGCTGCTAATAGAGAGTAAAATAGGTAGACCATGTACTCAACGTGCCAGGTAATCCAAACAGTAATGCTGTGCTGTTATAAGTCACAAACACCCCTGCGCCTAATGTTCAACAAATACAACGAAATCCAGCAAGACAAGCAGAGCACTAAGGGATGGAGGGTGAAATCCACAAAATGGCAGATCATTTGGCCCCAAATGTTTCACGTTTTGTCAATGTGACACTAAAGCCAACGTATCCGCCATAGGAATCATTTCCTGAGGGCAGCAAAGGGCGGCATCCTGAGATGGCTTAACACACATTGAAGTATCGGTGGAGAGATGGCGCTTACCGGACATTCTCTGGGCGGAGTTTATCCAGCACCATGTCTATTAAGTCAGGACGAAATTCTTCCAGTAAATACTCTGCCGCCAGAACCTCTTCCAGGGGGTAATACTGTAACGTAGGAAGCACACAGGCTTTATAAGCAGAATAAACACAGATTTCTCAAAAAAGAAAACGATAGCAAGAAATGTACAGTGAACTGAAAGATTACATTCGGTGTCGTTGGTTTAGATAAAAATATTTTAAATGAAAGAATAAAAATAAAAACCTCATTGAGCCCTATTTGCTCCAAAAAGCTCTTTGAGGGAAAAGACATGTTTACAATCTTGGGTCAGATCTTATTTCATCTGACCCATGAATCTAAACATGTCCGCCCCCTGATAGAGCTATACAGAGCAAAGATTCTAAACACAAATGTCAGCCCCCTGATAGAGCTATACAGAGCAAAGAGGACTCGATAACAAAAATGTATTATATTTGCATTCTTTCATTAAAGCATTTTGATTACACCTGATGCAATCTTTCAAGTTCATTTTTTAGATGATAGTTGTCCTTTTCTAGCTTGTAGCATACACATCATGCACCCATAAGTGTACAAACATGTCAAACAACTGTAAATAATGTGACATTCCAGGTATGTGTTTACTCTGAAGGAAGAGCATGTGCAGAGTCATGTGTTTGCCACTTGCAGCACTGAGCATACAGGTGTACACTCTGAATTTCCAAAAGTACATCGGGAGGCGGAGCATGCCTCTCTTTTCATATGCTTTAATAAAACAGAAAACATGTATAATGGAGGATGATTAATGCAACATTTTAGATAAAAAGGGGTAAAAAAAATGACAACGGGGTGACAAAATGGCGAGCAAATACACAGATCAGCAGGTTTTTCAGTAATGATTTTCTGATCGCGGGGCACTTACATGCAGCAACCCTGCAACCTTGGAAGTGTATCCACGAGGCCGCTCTTTGTCTTTAAATCGAAAGGCTACGGCATTCAGATCCTAACAATAAGAGAATAAAAAGATTTTTTTTAAAGTAATATCAAAAAGAGCAAAATGTCAAGAAATAGATACTTTCTACCAAACAAGCACTGGAGTATTTTCTCACACACACACGCACGCACGCACGCACGCACACACACGCACACACGCACACACACACACCGAGAATATTCGAGAGCCCTTAAGACTTTTTATTAGCTAAAACCCCAGATAAAGAGAGTTGTTCTCCTGTGTATTCACACGCCGACCCTGGACAATAGGTCAGCGAAACAGACCAAGTGAAAAACACTGTGCAAACAAGATCCTTTTGGTGACACTGGGGAAACAATTGGATTAACTAATGTATACGTGACATGACCTATGTGCATGACACAGCCAGCCGTATACATTGCTGGGAGGGTAGCACTCTCCAATGGCACAGTAATCAGAGCAGAGTCCTGATAATAAGGAAGTAGTCCATATGTACTATGTAGTGATGGGATTTTGTCTCAGAAGGCGGGGCTTAGAAAAGTAATAAACACAGGAGCAAATATTATTGGTAGAATATCTGGGTTCCTGCAGAGTTAAAAGATCCTGGTTTAAAATGTGATTCAGATGCATCTCTCTGCAGGACTGACAGACCATTCCTCACACAGTGACAGCACAGGTATCTACAGGGTGTACGTAGAAACGTTACTTGCCTTGCATTCCTGGAATACCCATTCCTGTGGCCCCCCAGTGCGCAGCTTTTGGATATATTGAAACATGTGGAAAATGATGTCCTCAACGTGTACTGAAAAACACAACAGTGTGCATCTTATCAAAACCCTCATTACCGAATCTTTCCCATCATATTACTGTAACATGTCTGCAAACTAGGAAAATACAGGTTACTATACAAGCTTCCAACTGTACGTAGTCTGCACGGCCCCCCATGGCAGTCTGTACAACCAAGCGCCAGTAATTAATCCAGAGGTACCCCATCAGAGCACGTAACTGAACGCAAGAATGTTTGCTACTTTGGCCTTGTACTTGTAATTCCCTTGTCAATTCCCTCTTTCATGAACAAATACTTTATCTGTGATTGCTTCCACCCTCATCAATGAGGAAAACGGTTACTGAAAATAGAAATAACAGGTCCAGTGCTCAATAGATAGAGCAGCGTGTAGAAATCAGCCGGGATCTAGATTTATTTTGTGTTTTTTTTTGCAAATTATTGCATACAAGTAGATGGGTCTGTGTTTGTAAAAAAATAATTCTTTTAATGAATGAGAGATCTCTCTCTCTCTCTCTGTGACTTCACATATTCTTCTATATTTTGTATTTTATTGTATAGTCTTATTTTATAGAAGAAGTAACAGCAGTTTTATTTCAGATATCCGGTTATTTCTCCTTTCGTGCAGCATTATATGGTGTGAGATTATAATATTTGCACTAGGTGTATGTTTGTAGTACGATATTAATGCAGTTATATTGTATTATATATGTGTATTTTATTTCTCTTTATTAGTTTCAATAAAATATGTGATTACAGTGGTGGGTAGAGTCTGATTTCATTATTTAGATTGCACAGATTATTTTAATCTGAAATCACTATAATGCAGTGCTTGTGATACAGACGGGGGCTCGGGCGGCGCCTGCGATACAGACGGGGGCTCGGGCGGCGCCTGCGATACAGACGGGGGCTCGGGCGGCGCCTGCGATACAGACGGGGGCTCGGGCGGCGCCTGCGATACGGACGGGCGGCGCCTGCGATACGGACGGGCGGCGCCTGCGATACGGACGGGCGGCGCCTGCGATACGGACGGGCGGCGCCTGCGATACGGACGGGCGCTCGGGCATATCGAAATAATACCATTATTTTACTTACATAGACCCTCTTCTGTCAAATCCACGTTAATGATGAAAAACATGAATCCCTTTGCCCCTTCTTTCTGACCCCCAACCAGGGTGTTTACCCAACCTGTGGAAAGGGAGCAGTGACAGAGTCAGGGCAAAAAGCACAATAACTAGATTAAGATCTCTTCATTAACCCCCAACAAAGCTCTTCATGCTCAATACAATACGTTCCTTATACTGTGAAGGTAGAGAATAAAAACAATTCTATATTGTGTTAGTAGAACTGCAGCAAATGCATATTGTAAACGTGTCTCCTGTGTATGACACCACTGGCTGTATATACAAATGAATTTATTTTCAATGGGAAATGTGTAATTAGCATATCAAGCCACAAGGTGATGTCAGAAGCAGGACAGAGTTTAAATGTATATTTCTCTTACTTTTTGCATTTGCTGCAATTCTACCAACACAATGTATAGATCATATATCTCATTCTCTACATGCACAGTATAAGCACTGTTTAGGTTGACAGACCACCTTTAAGTCACCATGGAAACCAATAGACTGTTCCCCCGACCTTTATACAGAGCAGATCACTGGCCCCGTCAGACTTGGATGATGGAATATACAGTCCATTACATGAACACTAATCTGCCATGCATCATATATAATGGAGGCCTGTTATTTAACCCATCCCTGCATGCAAACAAACACTCCCGATGGTAGCCGATCATTTGCATGTGCCGTCTGACAGTATGGCAAAGAGACGTCTGAAATCCATTACTGATTTGGATTGATACATGTGCATGTAATTCTATTCAGGGATATTGGTATATAAAACCATCTAGTGCTCTAGTGACACAACAGTATAGCGCAAAACAAGTGACCCTCCCTCCTGCATTCTCCTTTCATGGATACTGGCATGAGCACATGCACTGCTGAGATTTATATTAAACCCCTATACACAAGGACAATCCCTGCCATCACCCCAATCCCTCCATCCGAGTCTCTGGGTATATGAACGACGTATACTCAAGTTAGGAGAGGGAAATTGTAAAAAAAACAATTGCAGGGATCCTGCACTCGTCAGCGGGGGTGGCAGCAGCAGCAGTCAGCGGGGGTGGCAGCAGCAGCAGTCAGCGGGGGTGGCAGCAGCAGCAGTCAGCGGGGGTGGCAGCAGCAGCAGTCAGCGGGGGTGGCAGCAGCAGCAGTCAGCGGGGGTGGCAGCAGCAGCAGCAGCAGTCAGCGGGGGTGGCAGCAGCAACAGTCAGCGGGGGTGGCAGCAGCAGCAGTCAGCGGGGGTGGCAGCAGCAGCAGTCAGCGGGGGTGGCAGCAGCAGCAGCAGCAGTCAGCGGGGGTGGCAGCAGCAGCAGCAGTCAGCGGGGGTGGCAGCAGCAGCAGCAGCAGTCAGCGGGGGTGGCAGCAGCAGCAGCAGTCAGCGGGGGTGGCAGCAGCAGCAGCAGTCAGCGGGGGTGGCAGCAGCAGCAGCAGTCAGCGGGGGTGGCAGCAGCAGCAGCAGTCAGCGGGGGTGGCAGCAGCAGCAGCAGTCAGCGGGGGTGGCAGCAGCAGCAGCAGTCAGCGGGGGTGGCAGCAGCAGCAGCAGTCAGCGGGGGTGGCAGCAGCAGCAGCAGTCAGCGGGGGTGGCAGCAGCAGCAGCAGTCAGCGGGGGTGGCAGCAGCAGCAGTCAGCGGGGGTGGCAGCAGCAGCAGTCAGCGGGGGTGGCAGCAGCAGCAGTCAGCGGGGGTGGCAGCAGCAGCAGCAGTCAGCGGGGGTGGCAGCAGCAGCAGCAGCAGTCAGCGGGGGTGGCAGCAGCAGCAGCAGCAGTCAGTGGGGGTGGCAGCAGCAGCAGCAGTCAGTGGGGGTGGCAGCAGCAGCAGTCAGCGGGGGTGGCAGCAGCAGCAGTCAGCGGGGGTGGCAGCAGCAGCAGCAGTCAGCGGGGGTGGCAGCAGCAGCAGCAGCCAGCGGGGGTGGCAGCAGCAGCAGCAGTCAGCGGGGGTGGCAGCAGCAGCAGCAGTCAGCGGGGGTGGCAGCAGCAGCAGCAGTCAGCGGGGGTGGCAGCAGCAGCAGCAGTCAGTGGGGGTGGCAGCAGCAGCAGCAGCCAGCGGGGGTGGCAGCAGCAGCAGCAGTCAGTGGGGGTGGCAGCAGCAGCAGCAGCCAGCGGGGGTGGCAGCAGCATTCGTTTTACACATCAACAGTTTTTGTAACTGAATTTGCAAAGATTTATTGTCCAATAATGCATGAGGGGTTAGATGTGACAGACTCATTTCTCCGTTACCTTTAGACTTCAGTTCAGAGAGAAGGCTTCCAGGTCCCTCGTGGCCAATGAGATGTCCCAGATAATGGCCTGGGTTAGACTTGTAATATTTCTGAAGGTCAGGTATTGGGAATGTTACGTACAGATTTCTAATATCTTTAATAGGCACAATCTTGTACATTTGCTGGAGAGAGAGAAGAAAAAAAAAAGAAAAAAAAAAAAGGATAAATCAATATTTTCAAAAATGTATTGGTACTTAGCCTGTCATGTATTTAACTTACACTGTATACTGTGCGAACTTATTATTTTATCTGAACACAAATATCACAGCAGATAATTGGATACTTTGTACAGTTCATTTAATGCCATTTAGATCTGTCATACACAACATGTCAAGCCATGGCACAGCCAATCAGAGCTGGGGCTTGCCAGATCTGGGTCTGTATAGAGCGGGTTTTTGTTTTGTTTTTTGGATGACCCCATTCCCTGGGCAGAAGAGGAGGATGAAAGGCCTCACAGATCAATGTGGGACATTAAAGGTTTTTAGCTTTCTTGTCTTTTTTTACTGGGCGTTCTTTGTGGGCCCGGGGGGGTGATTTTCACTGCCCACGCACATTCTTTGGGGCAAGTTATATTTATTGAAGGTGGAAGATAATTTGGTTATGGGCAGCCCCCCGGCCCCATTAACATCAGAGGGTGTATTTCTCATACGGGGGAAAAGGGGTGTATTATAGTGAATAACTCAAGGGGGTCACATTGGGATGTGAAATCGACCATCTTGAGACTAAATGTGATTTTGAACGAATAGCCCCAATTCTTGCAGAATATGGATTCAATGCAAAGGGTAAATGATCTTAATTCTCACCCGGAGATGTTCCTGCTGGAAGGGATGGTCGGGGAATTCGGGAAGAGGCACATTTTTGTTCTCCACTTCTGCAAACAGTTTTACCAGCAATTCGGTCAGTTCATCCAGGGATTCTGAGGAGTAAAACAGGTAGAAACAAAAAAACAGCAGGTATGTTACAGAACCAGAGTTACACAGGCGACCCTATTCCAAATTATATATATTAAACATACAATGTGATTTATCTAAGGTTTATTATTATTATCTTTAGTAAAGGTCTGATCTGAGCACAGTGAGCATCAGACAAATCACAGACAGCCAGCCGACTCCACCTCTGCCTTGGGTTTGGTCAGTAAGTCTGAGATCTAGGCTAGGGAAATGCCAGCTTCCGCAGGATGCATTTAGCACTGCCAGGGAGGGGATCAAAAATAAACCACACATTACTATTTCTATTTAATAAATACATTAATTGCATTCATGATATTTCCCCTCCAATCCAATAAGCAAAGAGGCAGTAGCCCTGGAATCTATTTGAAAACTGAATCAGGTGATATCGAAGCTGTCTCTATCAACTTTTTGTGATTCTTGGCCCCTGATAGAGCTAAGAGGCTCTATCCACAGAGCTGCTCTCTGCAGTTTTCAATGGAAATACCATTTCCCTGACTCGTAAAGAAATAAATACTAGGCTAGCTCCAGAATTGGTTGGGCAGAACTAGACATCCATAAGATGCTTTAAAAAAAAAAAAAGTTTAAAATAGAAACTAGAAAAACCCTTTGAAATGGGAACATTTATAAACTTTAGAAGGAAAACAAAATTGATTCTAACAATACAACAAGGTGGGAATCGGAAGAGACAAATGATTATCCGGTGGTCTGCTGTATTTGGAAAACTTCCGCTTTGTCTGGGATAAAATGGACAGGCAGAGAGAATGGACCTGCCTGGATTAAAAGGATTGGGATACTGTGATCTGTCGGCTGGTTAATGGACGAGAAGCATTTTATCCCAGCTCTCTCGCCGGTCACAGCCGGCTACAAACATGGAAAAGTATTAACATGTACTGATTATACCGTCTCACACACTCAGCTAACAGATAACGGTGCTGTCAGTGGAAAGAACTATACAAAAAATAAACACATTCGTTAAGGTGACAATATAAATACTTTTTTTTTTTTAAAGGACAATATAAAAAAAAATAATAATTTGACATGGAAAAGCTGCGTGAAATCAGTCCGGTTACCTCGCCCCACGACACACAGACACATGAGGTTGGAGGAGTAATACGTGGAGTGGAATTTTAGCAGCTCTTGTCGGATATCAATTCCCTCTTGTGTCGGTCTGGTCTCAAGAGTGAGTTTGTTGCCTGGAAGATTTGAAACAAACAAACTAATAAATATGGGAGAGAAACTCGCTCATCACACATTTCATGGCAGTGAGCTTTTACCTAGTTGGATTATTTTTTTTTTTTTAATAATACACACAAAAACATTTCCATTAGGCGCATGGGGCATAATGCATCATTGTCATATTTTGACATTTTGGAATACACTCCGGCCAGCTCAGGTAATTCCAGTCACACGTTTTGTTTTAACTGTAAATCTCTGAGGGGGGGGTTTAAGTTGCGATGTAATATTACTGACGTTAAGGCTGTTACGAGGCATGTAATATATGATCGTTTAAGGTTAAACCAACATTCAGGGTTTAACTATTATTATAGGGTCAACATTTATACATTCTCCAAAATATCCTTTTGCTCTTAAATGGATGAAAGAAGATTCTTTTAGAAGGATCAATTCTTGTCTGTAGATTTGTCTTTTTTTTTTTAAATGGGATTAGCGCAGACCTCCACATCCTGTAAACCAATTGGTAACCAATAAACTGTTCTAGATGCAATGATTATTCAAATGGAGCACAGTATGTGCCGCTACGGGCACAGGAAATCCTCCCAGAATCCCTTGCAGTGGCGTTAGCTCTATCTTCTGGCTTGCATGGTGTGTGTAATAATGCATCTGAATTTTAAGTGGGGGGGGGGGGGGTGGAGGTTTAGCCATCACAGTTACCCCACCATAACTTCTGTTGTGTAAAAACAATATGAAAACAGATCTTTTAGTTTCCAGTGGCAGGCAGCATGTCATCCATCCCTAGCTACCAAGTTTGAGATTATTCCCAAGTCGAGGCAACCCGACACCCAAACAACCAGAACGAGCGTTTTCAAACCTGCTGATCAGCCAGACCGCTGACCGCAGAAACATCTTCGCTATCAGACGGCTCTATTTATAATGCTTTCTGGCAGCTATGCCTCACAATGTACCACTACCCTGGTCCTGCTACCCAACAAACACAGACTCCCAGCAAAACACACTGTGTACCACACAATGAGAATCTCACAGCACAATCTGAATGCTTCCCCCAACATACTGCAGGGGTACGTCAAAATGTGGAAAACAAAACAAGAATTATACTGTGTATAGATTTAGCTCAAAGCAGGAATGTTGCAAAGGAGGAAGATGATGCAATATGCCCTCTGTAAAAAGAATACAGCTGAAAAGGTTTAAACACCCCAAGCTGAAGCAATTGTTAAAGTGCTATCTGATAGTGCCAAGACATTAGAGATGTCCACTTTAATACATAGAGATCGTAATGCACTGAAAACGATGGATCTAATGGCTATATATATATATATATATATATATATATATATATATATATATATATATATATATTTAAAACTATAGCTTTAAGAGTTTTTCTCCTACCTGCTTTGAGGTGAGTGCGCTGATCTTTGGATTTTGTATAAATATTTGGTCTCAGCAGCACCCCATATAATATAATATATGCTAGTTTAGGTGAGTGCATTCCTTTTGGGTTTGTTTGTATAGTAGAGGCTATGACCAGGCCTCTGGTTTAGCACCCCTCCCCATCACAGGTGCTCCATAAGTGGTGTCCAGACCTATAAATTGCAGGAGTGTCTCTGTATTATACAATAGGAAGGCCTTTTGGTCCCTGGTAAGTAATACATATAAAGAGATTGAGCCCCATAAGCAATAGTATTTAGTGTTAGGACCCACCAATATTGGAGTACTTTGACGTAGTGGTGGGCTTAGCATAATATGGCCATATATGTGACTAAATCTCCAATTTTGTTATCTTAGTAAGACAGGTGTTTTTAAGTAGCTTTATTTAAAACTATAGCTTTAAGAGTTTTTCTCCTACCTGCTTTGAGGTGAGTGCGCTGATATATATATATTTACACACACACACACACACACACACACACACAGTGCAGAGTTCAGTAAGAGCTTTACATCTAAACATTGCTTATATCGTAAATGTAGATCCCTGCCCTGTGACACCCGTGCCCCTGTGACACCCGTGCCCCTGTGACAGCAGGATTTCAGGCAAAAGCATAAATGCAGAGAAAATGGGTTTTAATGTATAACGTATGGCGTCTCCTGTTTATGACATCACCTTGTGATCTGTGAACGTACTGGTTATTTATATAGATAAACCTTTTATTCCCTACAATACCAGTGTAAACTAATCTCTAGGTCATGGGGTCCCTTTAAGAGGGGGTAACTCCCCTCACGCATTATGCTCAGTGCTGCTTCTAATATCTGATCACTGAGCCAGGACTGGACACATCCCAGGAGCCAGGCTCATAATATTTTACAGCTTTTGGAGTAAATGATCCTGATCTCTATTATTTAGATGTTTTCAGGGAGATACAATTCTCTGTCTGGCTCCTGAGTTTGAAATAAGTGCTCAGCGTCCAGCTCAGCCTTAAGCCTCTGCATTATAGAGAGTATTATATATATATATATATATATATATATATATATATATATATATATATATATATATATATATATATATATATATATATATATATATATAATCTACAGTCTGCAGGAGACAATATGTAATTCAACCGATGCTTTTGGTTAGTTACAGCAGGGATGGAAAGATCTCCAGCTCCTCATGGGAGAACAAATGGCAGCACAGAACATACACTATGTGGACTAAAGTATTGGGACGCACCACTTAATGATTGAATTCAGGTGTTTGAATCAGACCCAAAAGGTGTATCAAATCAAGCACCTAGCCATGCAGTCTGCATTACACACATTTGGTACCGTGATAGGATGCTGCCATCTTTGCAATAAGTCAGTTTGTGAAATATCAACCACTTTAGGGTTAACAGTAAGTGGTATTATTGGAAAGTGGAAGCGTTTAGGAGCAACAGCAAATCAGCCACGGATCGGAAGACCACGTCAAGTGACAGAGCGGGGTCACCGAGGGCTGAGTTGCATGGTGTGTAAAAATCTCCAGTACTCCGCTGGTCAGCACAAAAAGTATATCAGCACAAAAAGTGTGCGGCGGGAGCTTCATGGAATGGGTTCTTCAGGTGTTGGGTTAGGCCCCTTAATTCCAATGACGAGAAATCTTAATTGCTTCAGTATACCAAGCCAACTGGACAATGCAATACTTCCAACCTTGTGAGGACAGTTTGGGGAAGGTCCTTTTTTTTATTCCAGCATGACTGCATGAGTGCACAAAGCAAGGTCCTTAAAGACATGGCTGGATGAGTTTGGAAGAACGTGACTGGCCGCACGAAGCCCTGAACTCAACCCCATCGAGCACCTTTGGGATGAACTGGAACGGAGATTGAGCCAGGCGTTCTCATCCAACATCAGTACCTGACCTCACAAATGATCTACAGACTGAATGGCCAAAAATACCCACAGTAACACTCCAAAATCTTATGTAAATCCTTCCCAGAAGCGTGGAAGCTGCTATACTGCAAAGGGGCGACCAACTACACTTTAGCTACTAAACCAGGGCTCGTCAAATCCCGAGAGGCTGGGAGCCAGGACTCATAACTTTTTAAAAATTGTTTTTGGAGGTTTTATTTCCCTGGCTCCTGAATTGGTCTGTCTGGCTCCTAAAGTCTACCGAAATTTGTCAAGCCCTGTGCTAAGCTACAGCAGCAGGAATGGTGGGCCCAGAAAAAAAAAAACTGCTACCAACCTGTTCCAAATTTACTGAAAGGATGGTTCGGATTCCCTGTGGCCTTCTCCAGCTGGAAGAGTCTCCAGGCATCGTTCATCAGATTCTTCTCATGCTCTGAATCCACGGCATTCACCTCTCTGTCCTTACAGCTCTCATCAAACAGAGGGCACAGGAAAAACTGGGCAAACCTGGAGAGGAAATATGCAAAAAAAGTATTAAAAAAAAATAAACGGGGATAGATGCAAGATCTTAACGAGAAGACCAGCTTTCTAATCTAGCGATGGCCTACGGCACATCGTAATAACAAAAAAACATGGCTCTGTAGACTTATTTACACCCACACTCCGGGCTGAAGTCATGTTTGCGATCATGTGTAAAATGGCGGTAGCTAGCGGACGCGCGCCGCTCTGCCACATCCGACCAAAGACTCGGAGAAAATTGCTTTTAAAAAATGAAGGGTAATTTATAAAAATGATGTTACTACAAAGTCATTCTAGTTAACAAAAGACCTTTGAAAGCAGCTAAACTTGAATTTAGTCTCTACTACCTTGGGAGGTAAATTAAAAATATGCTTAGATTAGCGATGCATGCTAATTAATAAATATTTCCAAACTGTGCATTTAGCCTCTTTTCAAAAACTGGCAAGAAAAAAAAAAAAAATAAACACATTTTAGCATTGGAAAGATGCAATCTCTCTAACAAAAAAAACACACATTTTCATGTTTTCCATTCAGGTTATTTATGAATGTGAATAAAAAAGAAAAAAAAAAAGAAAAAAAACTGAATAGGTTGGGGTGTAATCTACAGGCCCCAGCTGGGGTATTTTTTTTTTTTTTTTTTTTATATCTTTGGCCCTCAGCCTCCACAGGTACTTTAGGAAACGGTCTGGATAATTTGGAACTATCCCAGAGTCTTATCTCCTCTTTAATATACATTTAGTAATGGTTTCGCTAGGGGTAGAGAAATATTTACCTGTCCAGAGCTCCTTCCAGGTGTTCGTGAGACACATCAAAGTAATAGTTGGTATGTTCTCCACTAGTGAAAGCATTGGAGCTCCCAGCATGCTCACTAAGGAACTGGCTATATTCGTTTTCTTTTGGGTACTTCTTGGTCCCCAAGAACAGCATGTGCTCGCAAAAGTGTGCAAGACCAGCAATGTTATTTGGGTCAGACAGAGATCCTGAGAAAAATAAATATATACAATCAAGGCCCTGATTTAAAAAGACTACGAATCATCTACATCTGCTGATCAGATATTAGCCCACTGTCTGCAAGAAAGCAGATTAGATGTATAAATTAATCAATCAATGGCAAAATTCTCTTTAACCAGCCTGGTTTATTATTGATTGTCCAAAAACCTGGGGAACAAGTTACATGTTGTGCTAAATTATATGTAAAGTGGCTTTCATCTCATCGGCAGTAACAAAATTCTGATCAAAAACAATTACCACAAACTCTAGTGAAACTGACAGTCTCGGAGAACAATAGGGGAACGTTCTAGGAAATAAATACATCACTACTTGCGTTCTCCTCTAATTTGGTATTTAAAGAAAATATATAAAAGCATGGAGCTCAAAATGCTTTAAAGTAGATTTAAAAAGTAACAAATTAAAAAGTACATCTTGGACCATATTAGTGGGAGGCTGGTTGCCCCATGCATTTCGCACGAGAGAGCTTCATCATGGGTATATATTAAGTAGTTGTTGAAAAATTTTAAAAAGCAAATAAATAAACCAATTTAATTTGAAGACCTATAAATGGCATCTTCAATAAACCTTCTCAATGTGATTCTCACACCTCTCGCAGGGCCAGGGTCTACAATGCCTTGCATACTGATCTGGTAACACAGGCTGGAGTGCGATCAATATGATAGATTGTCTAACGCAGTACCTATGTGCACATCTAGCGCGGCTGAGGATTTATCGGTGGTGGGGTCACTAATGAGGATCGCCTTAATCCCGTTTGCCAGCTCCAGACCCCGATACTCTCGCTTGTCCTCGGGCGACTTAATGATGTCATTCGCCACCCGATTCATGGCGATGCTGTTCATGTCACAAAGGTTTTTGTTCCAAAGTCTGGTGGGGGAAAAAAAAAAAATACAGAAATGTTTAGGAGGGAAAAAAAAAAAACAGCAAAGAAATACACTAAATGAGCAATGAATGTGAACAAGAGACGGGGCCCAAAATAATAAAATAAATCATAGAATTCCGCTTAATATGGATAAATATATGTACAATAAATTACAGTTAAACACACAACAAAAAATCCTAAAAAAGTAAGATCTTGAAAACTTTTAGAACTTTGCCCCAGAATCACCATGGAAACCAATGGAATGTTCCTGCAGATTACATCACTTATAGAACTTTACCCCCAGAATCACCATGGAAACCAATGGAATGTTCCTGCTGATTACATCACATTCAGAACGTCACCCTTATAAACAGACCCCAACAATCGGACTATAGAGACACATCTGTGTCTGAGCTGCCGCTCAGGTTTATTTAATATATAAAACAAGCCATAGCGGCGTAATCATGGCATTAGGTCACAAGACTTTTAAATTATGCTGGATGCAATGATCTCAAACAAAATTAGAAGAAGGTGCAACTTCCTAATGGAGATGTGTCATGTAATAATGTTACATTACTGACAGGTTTACTTGTGGAACAGGAAAATCTTCTTGTCTATGCCAGATGTGCACACCCATTACATGAGGATCTGTTTGTACCAAAGCATCAGATGATCCAAGGTTTAGCAGGCTATAAATAGACACTGGTGTGAACATTGTGTAGTGCTAGCCAGAATCAAAGCAAATAACCAATGAAAAAGAAAACAAACAGAACAGAAAAAAAGTCAAATACAGTCAAGCAAAAGAAAACTTGACAAATTCCATGAGCCAGGGCTCCGAAAACCCTACTGCTGGCTCCTAACCCGGCTTACCAAAAACCTAGATCACAGTAATAAGCACAATCACACCCCAGCTTTTGGAGATAAGTTACAGGGGCTGTATCATCTAAACATGACTTACACTGTAAATGTAAGAAAAGGATCTTTACATTGCATTAGCAAAATTGCAATGAAATACATAAAGTAAAAGAAATATCACCTTGTGGCTTGATTTGCAATTGAACCGATTTTCGATGGGATATGTGTAATTTGCATATGAAGCCATCCACAGTATGAGCACTGCTAGGGTTACAAGAGTCCCTTTAATAACAGATAATGGAAAAAGGTTCCCCACACTCCATCTCTGTTCAACTCAATGGTAAATTAGTATTCGGCAGAAGATCCAGGAGATATAGCCAAATTCTTACAAGATCTCTACCTGAGCCCTCCACTTAAAATCGTTCAGGACTTTATTTGTTTCAAGCTGCGGAGCTGTTGTCCTATCAGCCTGTCTAAACCTGGGCTTCTACCACTTCGGTCCTGTTAACACAACGGACACTGTTGTTCCATACATTGGACTCTGCAACACAGATGTTCTATTTATATGCATCTAAGCCCCTTCAAACCGTATACATTGTTTTTACTCGCAATTCTTTTTTTTCTTTTTTTTTGCACGCACAAGATGAGACGGGGAGTAGCGGTTACATTAACCTCCCTTGCCAATAGTTTGTACTATATTACCTTCCCCATAGGGAATCTCCCACACAAGATTTTACATTCTGGTACCCGTGACCACAAGATGTGATGTCACAAGCCCCATTTTTGGCGAAGGCTTCCTTCCCTCTGTAGGCGATTTCACACGTAAAAGTGACTGTATCACCAAAACATTGTTATTACTGCGAATGTAGAGAATTTAAAAAAAATACATTGTATTAGCAAAACTGCAAGCAAATGAGAAAATTGTGTTTTAGATGCGTCTGTGGCTTATGACATTGGTAAATCAGGCCACAGGTGAACTGGCTCGCAATGGGACATGTCTAATTTGCATATCAAGCCACAGATGATGACAGGAGACACTTTCTTTTTCCTTTTCTCCTTAAACATTTGCTGCAATTCTGCCAACACGATGTATCATTATTTTCAATTCTTCTTTATTCTCTACATTCACAGTACCAGCGATGGTTATAGGTGATACTGTCCCTTTAAGGCCAAAGAAGCAGAGTTGAAACTTTTTTAAATTCATATATATATATATATATTTATATTTCAAGCTCTGCTACTTTGGCCATAAGTTTGAATTTTTCTTGGCGAAAGCAGTGGTTAAAACATTCGTTTTCCTGATCTTGGTGGGGTTTTTTTTATCTCGGATCCGTCTCAGAGTTGAGGCAGAGCCGGACAGGAGGACGACGTGTGCCATATTCATCTGATCGGGGGTTTAAGCAAGGCTGGTGCTCTAAGCTAACCATGATAAACAAGAATATTACCTGAATATAAGAGTAGGGCCAAATACTGTGTGATGATCTACAGCAGGTAGAGAGATTAACAGAGTAGAAAGGACTTTGATTATAAAACCTCTGGCAAACAGCACAGAAAACATAGTGCAAAAAAACCTGGATTACCGACCGTAAAATACCAGGCTCCTCAATGCTACACAATCCGCTCCGAACGAAAATATCTAATATACCTGGGGGGGGAGAAGGGAAGAACTATCCCCCCTGCACCTTCATTAATACAATATATTTTCAGTGAGTGGAGAATATAATAAAATGGTATTTTCGTTCGACAGTGTACAAAACAAACATCAAAATATATGCAACAATTTGGAAGCCATTTACCAAAGCTGGCCTGATACGTTAACTGCAAACATGGAATAGACCAGCTGGAAACATTCCCATCGTTACAACCGATCTATTAAAGGGGACACTAAACTTTATATTTCACTTGTGCTTCTAACATACAAGCGAAATGTCAGTTGTCCCATGTGTGGGGATAAACTCGATAGTACATATCAGTTAATCCTCTGACTGGCAGCTGCCATCAGGTTGGTGACCGGCTCTCTACTAGCGAACAGAGAGAGACCCTCTTTTTTGCATGGGATCAGCAGGAGGGACCGTCAAGGAAGCAAGGGTTAAAAAAAAAAAAAACCGTTTATTGGCGCTTTAATGTCTAAAATTGTTCAGCGTCCGTGTTTAGTTGTCACAAACTGAAAAATACACATTACTAAGGGGGAATATATTCCAGATGAACGAGTAGAATATTCATTTTACCTAAATAATGCTTACACTGTGAATGTAGAGTATAGAAAAGGGTGACTAACATTACATACCGGGCCTAGGCTAACCGTCGGCACTCCAGGTGTTGTGGACGACATCTCCCGTCTGAATGCTGGCAAAGCATCAAGGGACATGTAGTCACTAACGTCTGAAGTGCCAAAGCATGCTACCCCTGAACTATGCATGGAGTTAGCAGGATTGCAATGCAAATCACAAAATGTAGAGAAATGTATTCTTTGAGTGCGTCTCCAGCTTGCTTATGACATCATCCTGTGGCGTCTCCAGCTTATGACATCATCCTGTGGCGTCTCCAGCTTATGACATCATCCTGTGGCGTCTCCAGCTTATAACTTTCTCTAATTTTATACAGTTTCTTGCAAATCCAACACAATATATACATAATTTTTCAGCATGTTTAAGCGTTATATTCACAGTAGAAGCCATGTTTATGTGACCGATTAAGTCAAGAATAAAAAAAAAAGTGCAATACAAAAGCAGCTACTGATCCAGCTACAGTAACTTGTCACTTAATCTTCCAAAGGTCAGGAGAGCCGTCTGTGTACAGTGTCTTACATGCAAAACACACTCCAGAGTCAGCAAGATCCCAGTAACAAACAGACTATTAGCACTCTGCACACGACATCAATATAATATACTCTATACTAAATAGTAAACGGAAAGTATCTCCTATACAGAACCAATGTATACAACGTCACATATACACATATAGCTTAACCAAGATACAGAAACGTAAAGCCTCTCCCATAGAGAACCAACGTATACATCACATATAGCTTAACCAAGATACAGAAACGTAAAGCCTCTCCCATAGAGAACCAACGTATACATCACATATAGCTTAACCAAGATACAGAAACGTAAAGCATCTCCCATAGAGAACTAACGTATACATCACATATAGCTTAACCAAGATACAGAAACGTAAAGCCTCTCCCATAGAGAACCAACGTATACATCACATATAGCTTAACCAAGATACAGAAACGTAAAGCCTCTCCCATAGAGAACCAACGTATACATCACATATAGCTTAACCAAGATACAGAAACGTAAAGCATCTCCCATAGAGAACCAACGTATACATCACATATAGCTTAACCAAGATACAGAAACGTAAAGCCTCTCCCATAGAGAACTAACGTATACATCACATATAGCTTAACCAAGATACAGAAACGTAAAGCATCTCCCATAGAGAACCAACGTATACAACGTCACATATAGCTTAACCAAGATACAGAAACGTAAAGCATCTCCCATAGAGAACCAACGTATACATCACATATAGCTTAACCAAGATACAGAAACGTAAAGCATCTCCCATAGAGAACCAACGTATACAACGTCACATATAGCTTAACCAAGATACAGAAACGTAAAGCCTCTCCCATAGAGAACCAACGTATACAGCGTCACATATACACATATAGATTAACCAAGATACAGAAACGTAAAGCCTCTCCCATAGAGAACCAACGTATACATCACATATAGCTTAACCAAGATACAGAAACGTAAAGCCTCTCCCATAGAGAACCAACGTATACATCACATATAGCTTAACCAAGATACAGAAACGTAAAGCCTCTCCCATAGAGAACCAACGTATACAACGTCACATATAGCTTAACCAAGATACAGAAACGTAAAGCATCTCCCATAGAGAACCAACGTATACATCACATATAGCTTAACCAAGATACAGAAACGTAAAGCCTCTCCCATAGAGAACCAACGTATACATCACATATAGCTTAACCAAGATACAGAAACGTAAAGCCTCTCCCATAGAGAACCAACGTATACATCACATATAGCTTAACCAAGATACAGAAACGTAAAGCCTCTCCCATAGAGAACCAACGTATACAACGTCACATATAGCTTAACCAAGATACAGAAACGTAAAGCCTCTCCCATAGAGAACCAACGTATACATCACATATAGATTAACCAAGATACAGAAACGTAAAGCATCTCCCATAGAGAACCAACGTATACAGCGTCACATATACACATATAGCTTAACCAAGATACAGAAACGTAAAGCATCTCCCATAGAGAACCAACGTATACATCACATATAGCTTAACCAAGATACAGAAACGTAAAGCATCTCCCATAGAGAACCAACGTATACATCACATATAGATTAACCAAGATACAGAAACGTAAAGCATCTCATATAGAGAAGCAACGTATACAGCGTCACATATACACATATAGATTAACCAAGATACAGAAACGTAAAGCATCTCCCATAGAGAACCAACGTATACATCACATATAGCTTAACCAAGATACAGAAACGTAAAGCCTCTCCCATAGAGAACCAACATATACGTCACATATAGCTTAACCAAGATACAGAAACGTAAAGCATCTCCCATAGAGAACCAACGTATACATCACATATAGCTTAACCAAGATACAGAAACGTAAAGCATCTCCCATAGAGAACCAACGTATACATCACATATAGCTTAACCAAGATACAGAAACGTAAAGCCTCTCCCATAGAGAACCAACGTATACATCACATATACACATATAGCTTAACCAAGATACAGAAACGTAAAGCATCTCCCATAGAGAACCAACGTATACAACGTCACATATAGCTTAACCAAGATACAGAAACGTAAAGCATCTCCCATAGAGAACCAACGTATACAACGTCACATATACACATATAGCTTAACCAAGATACAGAAACGTAAAGCATCTCCCATAGAGAACCAACGTATACAACGTCACATATACACATATAGCTTAACCAAGATACAGAAACGTAAAGCATCTCCCATAGAGAACCAACGTATACATCACATATAGCTTAACCAAGATACAGAAACGTAAAGCATCTCCCATAGAGAACCAACGTATACATCACATATAGCTTAACCAAGATACAGAAACGTAAAGCCTCTCCCATAGAGAACCAACATATACGTCACATATACACATATAGCTTAACCAAGATACAGAAACGTAAAGCCTCTCCCATAGAGAACCAACGTATACAACGTCACATATACACATATAGCTTAACCAAGATACAGAAACGTAAAGCATCTCCCATAGAGAACCAACGTATACATCACATATAGCTTAACCAAGATACAGAAACGTAAAGCCTCTCCCATAGAGAACTAACGTATACAACGTCACATATACACATATAGCTTAACCAAGATACAGAAACGTAAAGCCTCTCCCATAGAGAACCAACGTATACAACGTCACATATACACATATAGATTAACCAAGATACAGAAACGTAAAGCCTCTCCCATAGAGAACCAACGTATACAACGTCACATATACACATATAGATTAACCAAGATACAGTACAGTAAATGTAAAGCCTCTCCCGTAGAGAACCACAGTATACAGCGTCACATATACACATATAGATTAACCAAGATACAGTAAACAAAGCATCTCTCATAGAGAACCAACGTATACAACGTCACATATACACATATAGATTAACCAAGATACAGTAAACAAAGCATCTCTCATAGAGAACCAACGTATACAACGTCACATATACACATATAGATTAACCAAGATACAGTAAACAAAGCATCTCTCATAGAGAACCAATGTATACAACGTCACATATACACATATAGCTTAACCAAGATACAGAAACGTAAAGCATCTCTCATAGAGAACCAACGTATACAGCGTCACATATAGATTAACCAAGATACAGAAACGTAAAGCATCTCTCATAGAGAACCAACGTATACAGCGTCACATATAGATTAACCAAGATACAGAAACGTAAAGCATCTCTCATAGAGAACCAACGTATACGTCACATATAGATTAACTATGATACAGAAACGTAAAGCATCTCCCGTAGAGAACCACAGTATACAGCGTCACATATACATATAGATTAACCATGATACAGAAACGTAAAGCCTCTCCCATAGAGAACCAACGTATACGTCACATATACACATATAGATTAACCAAGATACAGAAATGTAAAGCATCTCCCATAGAGAACCAACGTATACAACGTCACATATAGATTAACCAAGATACAGAAATGTAAAGCCTCTCCCATAGAGAACCACAGTATACAGCGTCACATATACACATATAGATTAACCAAGATACAGTAAACAAAGCATCTCTCAGAGAACCAACGTATACAACGTCACATATACACATATAGATTAACCAAGATACAGTAAACAAAGCATCTCTCATAGAGAACCAACGTATACAACGTCACATATACACATATAGATTAACCAAGATACAGTAAACAAAGCATCTCTCATAGAGAACCAACGTATACAACGTCACATATACACATATAGATTAACCAAGATACAGTACAGTAAATGTAAAGCCTCTCCCATAGAGAACCAACGTATACAACGTCACATATAGATTACTGCCACAAACACTTATGAAGAAGTAGAAATGTGGTAAAGGGGTCATACCATGCCACAGAATTAAACAGGGGTTTGCTGTAATGTGCCTGATGGGTGGGAAGCGTTATATTACAGGAGCTGGTACCAAATGCTCTCTTGGTGCTTTATAAATAATAGAAAGCTAATGAGTGACTAATACACAGTCACTGTCTCTCTGTATTAGGGAGGGGGTAACAGCGAGGTTTATAATACTGCCTAGTTACCATACAGTCTCTCTGTATAAGGAAAGGAGTAGCAGCAGGGATTATAAAGTACATAAACGGCTGACATGTAATTATACACACAGTCGGTGCGTCTGTATTAGGAGGGATTAGAATACACAGTCGGTGCGTCTGTATTAGGAGGGATTAGAATACACAGTCGGTGCGTCTGTATTAGGAGGGATTAGAATACACAGTCGGTGCGTCTGTATTAGGAGGGATTAGAATACACAGTCGGTGCGTCTGTATTAGGAGGGATTAGAATACACAGTCGGTGCGTCTGTATTAGGAGGGATTAGAATACACAGTCGGTGCGTCTGTATTAGGGGGGTTATAATACACAGTGTCTCTGTATTAGGGGGGTTATAATACACATTCAGTGTCTGTATTAGGGGGGTTATAATACACATTCAGTGTCTCTGTATTAGGGGGGATTATAAAACACAGTCAGTGTCTCTGTATTAGGGGGGATTATAAAACACAGTCAGTGTCTCTGTATTAGGGGGGATTATAAAACACAGTCAGTGTCTCTGTATTAGGGGGGATTATAAAACACAGTCAGTGTCTCTGTATTAGGGGGGATTATAAGACACAGTCAGTGTCTCTGTATTAGGGGGGATTATAAGACACAGTCAGTGTCTCTGTATTAGGGGGGATTATAAGACACAGTCAGTGTCTCTGTATTAGGGGGGATTATAAGACACAGTCAGTGTCTCTGTATTAGGGGGGATTATAAGACACAGTCAGTGTCTCTGTATTAGGGGGGATTATAAGACACAGTCAGTGTCTCTGTATTAGGGGGATTATAATACACAGTCAGTGTCTCTGTATTAGGGGGGATTATAAGACACAGTCAGTGTCTCTGTATTAGGGGGGATTATAAGACACAGTCAGTGTCTCTGTATTAGGGGGGATTATAATACACAGTCAGTGTCTCTGTATTAGGGGGATTATAATACACAGTCAGTGTCTCTGTATTAGGGGGGATTATAAGACACAGTCAGTGTCTCTGTATTAGGGGGGATTATAATACACAGTCAGTGTCTCTGTATTAGGGGGGATTATAATACACAGTCAGTGTCTCTGTATTAGGGGGGAAGGGGCAGGTGGGGAAGGGGCCGGGGCGGTTCTCTCCCTCTTACCCCGCTGAGGTGAGAGCTCTGTTGCCCCACAGGTAGCTGGTCAGGCGGCGGGAGCTGTGTAACATGGCCCGGCACACAGGACCCTCCTCCCAGACACACAGTCACGACCTATAGAGCCAGGGAGGACGCCATTATACCCCGCCTCCTCACAGCCAGCCCCTCCTCACTCCCACCCTCACCCTCACAATCCCCGACCTTGCCTGACGCTGAGGCCGCTCCACTAACGCTGTCAGTCGGATCCGCGTTCTACTCAAGCACCGGGCTGTAGGCCTCGCTCAGGCCGCAGTGTATGCACGCCTCCTGTCTGTGATCAGCTGAGGGAATCACACAGGCTGAGCAATAACCAGGGGGAGGACTCAGTCATACTGCCAGTCACGCTGATTAGTCAGCCAGAGCTCAGGGATTATATGAACAGTGTGTACAACACCAATACAGTGACAGGTCTCTACTGCTCCACCATGTTTTATAACCAGATACAATGTGACTCAGCATGCCAACAATACATCCAGATACAATGTGACTCAGCATGACAACAATACATCCAGATACAATGTAACACAGCATGCCAACAATACATCCAGATACAATGTGACACAGCATGCCAACAATACATCCAGATACAATGTAACACAGCATGCCAACAATACATCCAGATACAATGTGACACAGCATGACAACAATACATCCAGATACAATGTGACACAGCATGCCAACAATACATCCAGATACAATGTGACACAGCATGCCAACAATACATCCAGATACAATGTGACACAGCATGCCAACAATACATCCAGATACAATGTGACACAGCATCCAGATACAATGTAACACAGCATGCCAACAATACATCCAGATACAATGTAACACAGCATGCCAACAATACATCCAGATACAATGTAACACAGCATGCCAACAATACATCCAGATACAATGTAACACAGCATGCCAACAATACATCCAGATACAATGTGACACAGCATGCCAACAATACATCCAGATACAATGTGACACAGCATCCAGATACAATGTAACACAGCATGCCAACAATACATCCAGATACAATGTGACACAGCATGCCAACAATACATCCAGATACAATGTAACACAGCATCCAGATACAATGTAACACAGCATGCCAACAATACATCCAGATACAATGTAACACAACATGCCAACAATACATCCAGATACAATGTGACACAGCATGCCAACAATACATCCAGATACAATGTGACACAGCATGCCAACAATACATCCAGATACAATGTGACACAGCATGCCAACAATACATCCAGATACAATGTGACACAGCATCCAGATACAATGTAACACAGCATGCCAACAATACATCCAGATACAATGTAACACAGCATGCCAACAATACATCCAGATACAATGTAACACAGCATGCCAACAATACATCCAGATACAATGTAACACAGCATGCCAACAATACATCCAGATACAATGTGACACAGCATGCCAACAATACATCCAGATACAATGTGACACAGCATCCAGATACAATGTAACACAGCATGCCAACAATACATCCAGATACAATGTGACACAGCATGCCAACAATACATCCAGATACAATGTAACACAGCATCCAGATACAATGTAACACAGCATGCCAACAATACATCCAGATACAATGTGACACAGCATGCCAACAATACATCCAGATACAATGTGACACAACATGCCAACAATACATCCAGATACAATGTGACTCAGCATGACAACAATACATCCAGATACAATGTAACACAGCATGCCAATAATACATCCAGATACAATGTGACTCAGCATGACAACAATACATCCAGATACAATGTAACACAGCATGCCAATAATACATCCAGATACAATGTGACACAGCATGCCAACAATACATCCAGATACAATGTGACACAACATGCCAACAATACATCCAGATACAATGTGACACAACATCCAGATACAATGTGACACAACATCCAGATACAATGTAACACAGCATGCCAACAATACATCCAGATACAATGTGACACAGCATGCCAACAATACATCCAGATACAATGTGACTCAGCATGACAACAATACATCCAGATACAATGTGACACAGCATGCCAACAATACATCCAGATACAATGTAACACAGCATGCCAACAATACATCCAGATACAATGTGACACAGCATGCCAACAATACATCCAGATACAATGTAACACAGCATCCAGATACAATGTAACACAGCATGCCAACAATACATCCAGATACAATGTAACACAGCATGCCAACAATACATCCAGATACAATGTAACACAGCATGCCAACAATACATCCAGATACAATGTAACACAGCATGCCAACAATACATCCAGATACAATGTGACACAGCATGCCAACAATACATCCAGATACAATGTGACACAGCATCCAGATACAATGTAACACAGCATGCCAACAATACATCCAGATACAATGTAACACAGCATGCCAACAATACATCCAGATACAATGTAACACAGCATGCCAACAATACATCCAGATACAATGTAACACAGCATGCCAACAATACATCCAGATACAATGTAACACAGCATGCCAACAATACATCCAGATACAATGTGACACAACATCCAGATACAATGTAACACAGCATGCCAACAATACATCCAGATACAATGTGACACAGCATCCAGATACAATGTAACACAGCATGCCAACAATACATCCAGATACAATGTAACACAGCATGCCAACAATACATCCAGATACAATGTGACACAACATCCAGATACAATGTAACACAGCATGCCAACAATACATCCAGATACAATGTGACACAGCATCCAGATACAATGTAACACAGCATGCCAACAATACATCCAGATACAATGTAACACAGCATGCCAACAATACATCCAGATACAATGTGACACAGCATGCCAACAATACATCCAGATACAATGTGACACAGCATGCCAACAATACATCCAGATACAATGTAACACAGCATGCCAATAATACATCCAGATACAATGTGACACAGCATGCCAACAATACATCCAGATACAATGTGACACAGCATCCAGATACAATGTAACACAGCATGCCAACAATACATCCAGATACAATGTGACACAACATCCAGATACAATGTAACACAGCATGCCAACAATACATCCAGATACAATGTGACACAGCATCCAGATACAATGTAACACAGCATGCCAACAATACATCCAGATACAATGTAACACAGCATGCCAACAATACATCCAGATACAATGTGACACAGCATGCCAACAATACATCCAGATACAATGTGACACAGCATGCCAACAATACATCCAGATACAATGTGACACAGCATGCCAACAATACATCCAGATACAATGTGACACAGCATCCAGATACAATGTAACACAGCATGCCAACAATACATCCAGATACAATGTGACACAACATCCAGATACAATGTAACACAGCATGCCAACAATACATCCAGATACAATGTGACACAGCATCCAGATACAATGTAACACAGCATGCCAACAATACATCCAGATACAATGTAACACAGCATGCCAACAATACATCCAGATACAATGTGACACAGCATGCCAACAATACATCCAGATACAATGTGACACAGCATGCCAACAATACATCCAGATACAATGTGACACAGCATGCCAACAATACATCCAGATACAATGTGACACAGCATGCCAACAATACATCCAGATACAATGTGACACAGCATGCCAACAATACATCCAGATACAATGTGACACAGCATCCAGATACAATGTAACACAGCATGCCAACAATACATCCAGATACAATGTGACTCAGCATGACAACAATACATCCAGATACAATGTGACACAGCATGCCAACAATACATCCAGATACAATGTGACACAACATGCCAACAATACATCCAGATACAATGTGACACAGCATGCCAACAATACATCCAGATACAATGTGACACAGCATGCCAACAATACATCCAGATACAATGTGACACAGCATGCCAACAATACATCCAGATACAATGTGACACAGCATGCCAACAATACATCCAGATACAATGTGACACAGCATCCAGATACAATGTAACACAGCATGCCAACAATACATCCAGATACAATGTGACACAACATGACAACAATACATCCAGATACAATGTAACACAGCATGCCAACAATACATCCAGATACAATGTGACACAGCATGCCAACAATACATCCAGATACAATGTGACACAGCATCCAGATACAATGTAACACAGCATGCCAACAATACATCCAGATACAATGTAACACAGCATGCCAACAATACATCCAGATACAATGTAACACAGCATGCCAACAATACATCCAGATACAATGTGACACAGCATGCCAACAATACATCCAGATACAATGTGACACAGCATCCAGATACAATGTAACACAGCATGCCAACAATACATCCAGATACAATGTGACACAACATGACAACAATACATCCAGATACAATGTAACACAGCATGCCAACAATACATCCAGATACAATGTAACACAGCATGACAACAACACATCCAGGTACAATGTAACACAGCATGCCAACAATACATCCAGATACAATGTGACACAACATGCCAACAATACATCCAGATACAATGTGACACAGCATGCCAACAATACATCCAGATACAATGTGACACAGCATCCAGATACAATGTAACACAGCATGCCAACAATACATCCAGATACAATGTAACACAGCATGCCAACAATACATCCAGATACAATGTGACACAGCATGCCAACAATACACCCAGATACAATGTGACACAGCATGCCAACAATACATCCAGATACAATGTGACACAGCATCCAGATACAATGTAACACAGCATGCCAACAATACATCCAGATACAATGTGACTCAGCATGACAACAATACATCCAGATACAATGTGACACAGCATGCCAACAATACATCCAGATACAATGTGACACAACATGCCAACAATACATCCAGATACAATGTAACACAGCATGACAACAATACATCCAGATACAATGTAACACAGCATGACAACAATACATTCAGATACAATGTGACACAACATGCCAACAATACATCCAGATACAATGTAACACAGCATGCCAACAATACATCCAGATACAATGTAACACAGCATGCCAACAATACATCCAGATACAATGTAACACAGCATGCCAACAATACATCCAGATACAATGTAACACAGCATGCCAACAATACATCCAGATACAATGTGACACAGCATGCCAACAATACATCCAGATACAATGTGACACAGCATCCAGATACAATGTAACACAGCATGCCAACAATACATCCAGATACAATGTGACACAACATGCCAACAATACATCCAGATACAATGTAACACAGCATGCCAACAATACATCCAGATACAATGTAACACAGCATGACAACAACACATCCAGGTACAATGTAACACAGCATGCCAACAATACATCCAGATACAATGTGACACAACATGCCAACAATACATCCAGATACAATGTGACACAGCATGCCAACAATACATCCAGATACAATGTGACACAGCATCCAGATACAATGTAACACAGCATGCCAACAATACATCCAGATACAATGTAACACAGCATGCCAACAATACATCCAGATACAATGTGACACAGCATGCCAACAATACATCCAGATACAATGTGACACAGCATGCCAACAATACATCCAGATACAATGTGACACAGCATCCAGATACAATGTAACACAGCATGCCAACAATACATCCAGATACAATGTGACTCAGCATGACAACAATACATCCAGATACAATGTGACACAACATGCCAACAATACATCCAGATACAATGTAACACAGCATGACAACAATACATCCAGATACAATGTAACACAGCATGACAACAATACATTCAGATACAATGTGACACAACATGCCAACAATACATCCAGATACAATGTAACACAGCATGACAACAATACATCCAGATACAATGTAACACAGCATGCCAACAATACATCCAGATACAATGTAACACAACATGCCAACAATACATCCAGATACAATGTGACACAGCATCCCGATACAATGTAACACAGCATTCCAACAATACATCCAGATACAATGTGACACAGCATGCCAACAATACATCCAGATACAATGTGACACAGCATCCAGATACAATGTAACACAGCATGCCAACAATACATCCAGATACAATGTGACACAGCATGCCAACAATACATCCAGATACAATGTAAAACAGCATGACAACAACACATCCAGATACAATGTGACTCAGCATGACAACAATACATCCAGATACAATGTGACACAGCATCCAGATACAATGTAACACAGCATGCCAACAATACATCCAGATACAATGTGACACAGCATCCAGATACAATGTAACACAGCATGCCAACAATACATCCAGATACAATGTGACACAGCATGCCAACAATACATCCAGATACAATGTGACACAGCATCCAGATACAATGTAACACAGCATGCCAACAATACATCCAGATACAATGTGACACAGCATGCCAACAATACATCCAGATACAATGTAAAACAGCATGACAACAACACATCCAGATACAATGTAACACAGCATGACAACAACACATCCAGATACAATGTAACACAGCATGCCAACAATACATCCAGATACAATGTAACACAGCATGACAACAACACATCCAGATACAATGTAACACAGCATGACAACAACACATCCAGATACAATGTAACACAGCATGCCAACAATACATCCAGATACAATGTGACACAACATGCCAACAATACATCCAAATATAATGTAACACAGCATGCCAACAATACATCCAAATACAATGTAACACAGCATGCCAACAATACATCCAGATACAATGTAACACAGCATCCAGATACAATGTAACACAGCATTCCAACAATACATCCAGATACAATGTAACACAGCATTCCAACAATACATCCAGATACAATGTGACACAGCATGCCAACAATACATCCAGATACAATGTGACACAACATGCCAACAATACATCCAGATACAATGTGACACAGCATGCCAACAATACATCCAGATACAATGTAACACAGCATGCCAACAATACATCCAGATACAATGTGACACAACATGCCAACAATACATCCAGATACAATGTAACACAGCATGCCAACAATACATCCAGATACAATGTGACACAGCATGCCAACAATACATCCAGATACAATGTAACACAGCATGCCAACAATACATCCAGATACAATGTGACACAACATGCCAACAATACATCCAGATACAATGTGACACAGCATGCCAACAATACATCCAGATACAATGTGACACAGCATGCCAACAATACATCCAGATACACTGTAACACAGCATGCCAACAATACATCTAGATACAATATGACACAACATGCTACAATACATCCAGATACAATGTAACACATCAAGCATCCAGATACAATGTAACACAGCATGCCAACAATACATCCAGATACAATGTAACACAGCATCTCAACAATACATCTAGATACAATGTAACACAACATCTCAACAATACATCTAGATACAATGTAACACAGTATCTCAACAATATATCTAGATACAATGTTACACAGCATCTCAACAATATATCTAGATACAATGTAACACATCATCCAGATACAATGTAAAACATCATCCAGCTACGATGTAACACAGCATCACAACAATACATCCAGATACAATGTAACACGTTATACAGATTCAATGTAACACAGCATGTCAACAATACATCCAAATACAATGTAACACAGCATCTCACCAATACATCCAGATACAATGTAACATATCATCCAAATACAATGTAACACAGCATCTCAACAATACATCCAAATACAATGTAACACAGCATCTCACCAATACATCCAGATACAATGTAACATATCATCTAAATACAATGTAACACAGCATCTCAACAATACATCCAGACACAATGTAACACAGCATCTCAACAATACACCGAGATACAATGTCACACAAGTGATAACAGCACTTTATATTATGCTCAGTAAAGGAAACCTCACACACAGCACATGAATACCCACATACATACTCTCACACACGCACACAGCACATGGATACACACACATCCCACATACATACTCTCTCTCTCACACACACACAGCACACATACATACTCTCTCTCACACACACACACAGCACATGGATACACACACATCCCACATACATACTCTCTTTCACACACACACACACAGCACATGGATACACACATATCCCACATACAGTGCCTTGCAAAAGTATTCACCCCCTTTGACTTTTTACCTATTTTGTTACATTACAGCCTTAAGTTCAATGTTCTAATTTTAAGTGATGGATCAGAACATGATAGTCTAAGTTGGTGAAGTGAAATGAGAAAAATATATACATTAACCTATTTTTTAGAAATAGAAAACAGAAAATAATTGTCACATGATCTGTCATTACAAATACACACCTTTTTTGAAAGGCCCCAGAGGCTGCAACACCTAAGCAAGAGGCACCACTAACCAAACACTGCCATGAAGACCAAGGAACTCTCCAAACAAGTATGGGACAATGTTGTTGATAAGTACAAGTCAGGGTTAGGTTATAAAAAAATATCCAAATATTTGATGAACCCCAGGAGGACCATCAAATCTATCATAACCAAATGGAAAGAACATGGCATAACAGCAAACCTGCCAAGAGACGGCTGCCCACCAATACTCACGGACCAGGCAAGGAGGGCCTTAATCAGAGAGGCAGCACAGAGACCTAAGGTAACCCTGGAGGAGCTGCAGAGTTCTACAGCAGAGACTGGATTATCTGTACATAGGACGACCATAAGTCGTACGCTCCATAGAGTTGGGCTTTATGGCAGAGTGGCCAGAAGAAAGCCATTCATTTCAGCAAAAAGGCACGTTCTGAGTTTGCAAAAAGGCATGTGGGAGACTCCCAAAATGTATGGAGGAAGGTGCTCTGGTCTGATGTGACTAAAATTGAACTTTTCGGCCATCAAAGAAAACACTATGTCTGGCGCAAACCCAACACATCACCCAAAGAACACCATCCCCACAGTGAAACATGGTGGTGGTGGCAGCATCATGCTGTGGGGATGTTTTTCAGCAGCCGGGACTGAGAAACTGGTCAGAGTTGAGGGCAAGATGGATGGTGCTAAATACAGGAATATTCTTAAGCAAAACCTGTACTACTCTGTGTGTGATTTGAGGCTAGGACGGAGGTTCACCTTCCAGCAGGACAATGACCCCAAACACACTGCTAAAGCAACACTTGAGTGGTTTAAGGGGAAACATGTAAATCCAAGTGGTAAGATGTTGCAAGCTCATAGATACTTATCCAAAGCGACTTGGAGCTGTGATCGCCGCAAAAGGTGACTTTTTCTGTCATTTTGTCCTATTTGTTTTCTACTTCACAGTTTAAAAAAAAAAATACATCTTCAAAGTTGTAGGCATGTTCTGTAAATTTAAATGATGCAAATCCTTAAACTATCCATGTTAATTCTAGGTTGTGAGGCAACATAACAAGAAAAATGCCAAGGGGGCTGAATACTTTTGCAAGGCACTGTATACATACTAACACACATACACACAGCACAAGTATACACACTAACACACATACACAAAGCACAATACTTACACACACACACAAAGCACAAGTATACACACTAACACACACACACAAAGCACAAGTATACACACTAACACACACAAAGCACAAGTATACACACTAACACACATACACAAACACACAGCACAAGTATACACACTAACACACATACACAAAGCACAAGTATACACACTAACACACATACACAAACACACAGCACAAGTATACACACTAACACACATACACAAAGCACAAGTATACACACTTACAACACTATTTGTGTATTTTTACATGTTATGCTCATGGGGTTACCTAACAATGTATGTCTGTATTGTATTATTTCTTTATGTTAAATTTAATTTTAAAAAAGCATTAGAAAAACACACATACACACACAGCACAAGTATTCACACTAACATACGCACACACACCACAAGTATACACACAAACATTGCAGGAAGTCTCTGCTTTGTTGAAAACAGAAACGGCACTAACGGTGGTAGTAGTGTTTAATATAATCAAATCCATATAGGTGAACACAGCAGAAAAAAAAGAAAAGGTAGCAATCAAATCAGATGTGCAGCTCGACACGTTTCGCGCATATAGCGCTTACTCATAAGCTCATGAGAAAAAATATTCAAATCTATTTAGCAGTTTATTTTGCCTTCAAAGTGTAAAATATTTTTCATGTAAAAGTTAGAAAAAGTGTGCTTTTTCTTTTTCTATCATATTTTATGATTTTTTTTGTATAGTAAATTATGTGGTATGATGAAAATAATGATATAGAAAGAAAGACTTTTCTGTGGTGCTAAAACAAGTATATTATAAG